>JAWNNU010000216.1:0-493542 GCA_035044585.1 Scaptomyza polygonia | reverse complement strand
TTTGTGATAATGTGGAAGTAGATTCCGGTGAACGATTATACAAAATCAGCACACTATTACAAATGATAAACATAAATTTTCAACAAGTTGTGGAACCTGGCAAAGAGCTTACAATAGACGAAAGTATGATTCCTTAGCGTGGTCGATTATTATTTCGGCAATATATACCAAATAAACGCCATAAATTTGGCATAAAGCTTTATAAGCTATGTCTTACAGAAGGATATACTTATAAAATAAACATTTATTGTGGAAAAAGCCCGAAACCCAAAATACAGTCGCATCCACACAGTGTGGTCATGGATCTTATGGATGGCCTTTTACATGAAGGAAGAATTTTGTACGCTGACAATTATTATACTAGTGACACTAGTCTAGTGTACCCTTAGTAAAAGAGCTCTGGCAAAAAAAAACCTTTTTTTGTGGGACGCTCCGAGCAAATAGATTACTTTTGCCACATATTGCGAAAATAAAACAAAAAAAAGGCGATATAATAAGTGCACAAAAAGCAGAGATAAAATTTATGAAATGGACAGATAGGAGGCCATTAATGATGTTGACAACTTGTAAGAACCATAAGTGCTCTCTAATTGAAGTCACTACTAGAGGACACAAAACAGTAAAAAAGCCTGATTGTATTATAAGCTAAAATAAAGCCAAAAAAGGTGTCGATCTCTCCGACCAAATGTCATCTCATTACAGTTGCCTCAGAAAAACTCTTAAATGGTACAAAAAGATAATTGTTGAATTAATCTGTGGCACAATGTTAGTAAATGAATGGTGCATCTATACTAAATTTGGTGCCCGTAAAAATTTGTGTATGCTGAAATTCCGCAAAAATGTAATTGACGCTCTTTTGAAAGTACAAAAGCCGGCAAAACCATTCGCACATATTTTGAAGCAATATGATGGACCTCAAAGACTGACAAGAAAAAGATGTAAGAACTGTTATCGGTTAATAGCTGAGAAGGAAGGAAGGCAAAATGCCATTAATAAGACTAAAAGAGTCAACACATATTGCGCAGGCTGCAAAGATAAACAACGTTGCAGTCGGACGCACCCGACTGGGGTATATTCGATACCAGGATACGGCATGGGTGTACGCTGCCTCAAATATTGTCTGGTGCAGATGGGGATGCCAAAAAGCTATTTTCCTTCCAAATTTGGTTACTCTAGGTCAATGTTTGTTAAAGGTAGGGAAAGAGGGGCTGTGGGCGGTATGGGGGCGTGGCATCAACATTTTTGCTGCAGATCTGTGTATGATGTCAATTACTATCCTCATACCAAATTTGGTAACACTACCTCAGAAGTTATAAAATTTGTGGGAAGGGGAGCGTGGGGTGGTAAGGGGGGGCGTGCCATCAACATTTTTACTGCAGATCTATGTATGATGATGTACTTTACTATCCTCATACCAAATTTGGTGACTTTAGCTCAAAGTTAGTAGAATATAATGAAAGGGGGGCTGGGGGCGAAATGGGTGGGGGCGGCATCCAATTTTTTTTTTTGGATTCTTCATCACCAGTCTTGGCACCAAATTTGGCGGCTTAAGCTCAAAAACTGTGGAAGATATACGCGTTTTTGATTTCAAAATGCAAGGGGCTGGATAACGGAGAGGGCGTGGCTCCAAAACTTGGATGCAGTTTTTTGGGGGTCGTTACTAGCTATCTACCTACCAAATTTTGTGACTCCAGCTCAAACACTATGGAAGATAGACGCACTACCGTTTTTAGTGAAGCGTTAGGGCAGCTTGGGCAGTATGTATTGGCGTGGCATCCAAAGTTTTTATGCAAGTTTTTTGGAGTCGTAATCACATATCTTGGCACAAAATTTGGTGGCTCTAGCTCAAAAACAGTAAAAAGATTAAACATTTCTGTTTTCATACCGCGGGGGGCTGGGGGCGGAATGGGTGGGTGGGGCTCCAAAAATATGATGAAGTTTTTGTGGGGTCGTTACCAGTTATCTATCTACCAAATTTAATGACTCTTACTCAAACGCTTTTACATGCATTACTTATTTTAGCGAAGCGTTAGGGCGGTTGGGGGTGACTAGGGCAGAATGGATAGGCGTGGCATCCAAAGTTTTTATGAATTTGGTTGGGGGTTGCCAACATCTATGTTGGCACCAAATTTGGTGGCTCTAGCTCTATAACTGTGAGAGATATAGGCATTAATGTTTTTAAACTGCGGGGGGGCTGGGCGGAATGGGTGGGCGTGGCTTCAAAATTTTGCGGGTTGTTAGTAACTGTCTTCTCCCCAGTTTTGGTAGTCCTAGCTTTAAGGGCGTGTGAAATAGGTGGATTAATCGTTTTTGACACTTTAATTTACTATGCCATAGATAAAGACATTTGCAAAGTTTCAAGTCTCTAGCTTGGAGGGTATGTAAAAAAGTTGCGTTCATACAGATGGACGGACAGACGGACGGACACCATGACCGACATTTCACAAACCCAATATACTCTTTACCTTCGGTGGTATCGAGTATAAAAAGAAAAGAATAGTTAATTGAATTTAGTTATTTTTGCATTAAAAAAGATTCTTGGATATGAACGATAGCTTGCCTGCTTTACGTATTCTATGACCTTTTCATACCTGTCCTACCCTACAAAACACATGCACTAGCAACTGATATGCACCTAGCCAACCAAGTATCTTGAGCTAAAAACTAGGCTTCTGCAAACACTTGTCCACAAAACTATTTTTCTTCCCCCATTAATGCGCTCGAGTAAGAAAACAAGATTTTATCTTTCAAGGCAGTCAAATATCATTTTGCTATTGCTGATCATATTCCCAATTTTTAACCTATGACACCTTCAAACAATCATTGGCATACAGTTATGCAAAGATGTACACAAATTACGAAAGTGTATTCAGTAGTACATTGGTACATATGTAAATGTAAGCGCGCGTTTGCCTCCGACACAGAAAAAGGAAAAATATTCAAAATAACAAAAACCTCGATAAGCAGGCAGAGCAAGAAATATATGTATGTTTCAAACGCACTTGCATACAATATGTACCAACAACTTCTTACCGTTCTTAATGTCCGCTGACCCGCTGCCTCTCCTTTAATCGACTGGCCGCTTTACGCAAAGGGAAACTGAACAAAACAACAACGTGCTGGCTTGTCGAAGCTGAGAAGCACAAACTGCACAAAGAAAAAATACCTCTTGAACCAATATTCAATAATTGTCAATAAAAACTCTAATATATGTTTTTAATATATATATTGTGTATGCTAAAATATAAACAATAAACAATGCTAGAATATAAACAAACATGTAGAATGGAAATTATATTAAAGAATGTCAAGTTTTGTTATTCAATTGCCCAAAGTTCATATTAAGTTTATACTACCCTTCCAACTTGGACTGTATCAAGCAGATTGAGGCAAAACTCTAAAATTTGTATTTTACAGTTATTATCTGCCGCTACACCAATACAATCATACTCAGATGAATATGCATATGAAATTTTTCAGTCAGTCCAAGACAGCACTCTAAATTTGTTCGTAGGTCGAGACCAGCGCAGCACGGCACGCTGCATTGTTAGCATGTATTCAAATGGCAGAAATAGATACCCGTGCCTATAGATGTTAACACATCATAAGTAAAGTTTTTATTTCTTGCTGGACCTCGCAAATGCTTATAACTGTTGAAATCCAACGAGATTTTATATCTTGCTTTATCGATTTGCTCAGCTTATGATTGAGTTCTGAACGCTTAAAATGCCAATTGACAATGTAATTGTACGCAGATTCTATATTTTGTTGTATTCCGCAACCTTTACATTTCCTGGTAGCTTTTTCGGGACACAATCGTTTCAGTCGCGCTATCCGTACTGTGTACCTATGTTCAAGACAGCTTGAATGTACTCACGAAAACCAGATCCTGTTAATTAAGTTAATATAAACATTGATGGATATAAAAAGACAAACAACTTAGACCTACCCTCAGTTACATTTAGGGCCGGTTAGATTCTGCACACAAAACATTTATGGAAGCAACAATACAACAAAAACTGAACCATTATTGTATCTACATGCTAAAGAATTAATTGAACAAAATACAAAAAATAATAACACTTTTCAAATAATATCATTAACGTCATTATCTATTACAAGTGTAAGCATATTATTGTACTTAGGGCCGGTTTCTCAATGTCCAGTTAAAAAGCCAATTAGTTAATCTCGGCATAACTTTAATGCTAAATCAGTTTGGTTTTCTCAATGCAAAGTTAACCTTATTCGTTCAGATACTATCGCTCTAATGGTGCTGCCAACTAATTACGAGGAAATCAGCTGTTTGGTGTGGTATTTGTTTTGTTTTGTGACTGTCAAATTCGAAACAAATGCTTAAAACATTAATTTTATTGAGCGCGGCTAAAATATATAAGCGCCAACGCAAGAAAAACGTTTCGGTTGCTGAGAAGCATGCAGTTAATGTTCTTGTGAAGTCAAACCAAAATATTTTGTATAATAATAAAACATATACATACAATGCAAGTGTCGGCTTGAATCAGGTAATTGCCTAACGATGGTTTTAGCGATATTTATATCGGCCCTTTAACGAACGATAAATGTTAGCCGGCACTCAGGCATCGGTTAAGTTTATCGCACGCTAAGCCCTAAACGAACATCTAGAAACTCAATTTTGACTAAACTTGGGATAGTTACGCTAACCGGGCATTGAGAAATCGGCCCTTAATGTAAAGAAATCTTTTGCTACAAATGCCAGCTGTTTTAAAGCTAGATCATCAATAACTTTTTTTGAAACAGCCTTTGATGCAAATCTTAACGTTGGTTGATTAGATGGAGCTACAAAAGCGCATTTAATCCGAGCAAGGGTTGTGGTGCAGTGTTCTGCGCTACAAGCAAACAGCAAAAAGTTTGCATATGAAGCAGCACACATAATCAAGACGTTTGCCATCGCCCTCCACGTTCTTAAAAGTCTTCCACACCACGCTTTTTCAAACTGTATTTTCTATTAGTTTATATTGAGCCTCTTTAGTACTTATACCTATCTGCTCTTTCTTCGTTTATGCTATTACTGATGCCAATTCTTCACTTTTACTATTAGTTACAAAAAAAGGAAACTTAAGTATTTACCAGAATATTAACCAATTTATTTACTAACTTTATTTCGGCTACAGAGGGTTGAACGGACTAACCCACAACTGCCCGCACCCAGCCCGAACCCACAGTTACTCGAGGGTGCCCACGGGTACCTGATAAAAGCCCGGCCCGTGCCCACCGCTAGTTGTTAGGTATAGGATATTAACCTATTTCAGCCAGCGTTCGCGACCGTACGATAATTATAGTTTTGGGCCTACGTACGACGTACGTAGATTATTATCGTACGCAAATTTGAGAATTTATATTATTTCACTCAAACGCTAATAGTCTAAATCGCATTTTTTATTTTGTCGAATAAAATCTTGGTAAAATACCGGGAAATACAATTTTCATATCCATTTCTTCTTTATAAATACCAAATTTTAGCGTGTTTCATACCGAACTTGCATGGGAATAGTGAAATTTTGTCCGAGTGAATTTTAAACTTGACGCGTTTATTGAATTTGAAGTGGAAAGGGAATCGGTTCAGGTCTGTACAACGCGTAAAACACTTGGGTTTCAGTGATCTGTTGATATGAAAGCGGTTGTTTAAAAAAGATAAACTATAGAGTACTTGCATACATATCAATATCACAATAAATATGATTTATTGATTTATGATAGACATTTACCTAAAAAGTACGATAATTTCGATCCATTTTCGATCCATGTACGATAATTTTGCGCCACTGGTACTATAATCAGTCCGCTTCAGGTTGCTAACGCTGATTTCAGCACATCAGTGCCGTATGGCACTCAAAATAAAGGCTTAGTTTAGGTCTTTTTTTTTTTCTTATCTCAATTGTGCACCCCATACTGCTCTACAGAATACTAGTATGGTGGAAAGCCACAGAGAAGTCCATATACCTAAAACGAATCGAAAAAACCCAGCGACATGATCTTACGTGCATCCTAGGGGCGCTGAAGACAACACCAACAAAAGCATTCTGAACGTCTACCCCGTCGACATACAGGCACGCCTAATGGCAAAAAAGACTGCACAACGGTTCTGCACGATAGGCAACATGACGGTACACAATTACGGGCATAGTACAATTGGAAGGGGGACCATAATCAAAGCAATATGACCCCAAGAAACAATTTTAACTTCACGCCCAAGCTCCTAGGAAAACATGACTGGCGCTCAGGAGCAGAGCAGACAGCCATCAACATATAAGTTAACACGATCACCCAGCAACATGAAAGTTGTCATAATGATCACGCTTAGTCGGCGTGCCATAGAACTGCAAGATCAGCTTCGACAGCGGATATTGCTCAACGTCTCGAGTTAGCGACAACGTTGCAGGCAAATGCCTTGCGACAAAGTAACGCCATCCGACATTCTACACGAGGCGCTGGGTCAGCGTTTTCAGGGTATAGGGCTAGCTATATAATAAGAGAGAATGTACTTAGAGTTTAGTTGAACTTGGATAATAAGTCGCGACGGTCGTCACCGCGCATTAAAACAAAAAAGTCTTCTCATCAATAACACTGAAATTGGTTAATTGGCGCCCGACGTGTTCGAACAACCCCGACCGTTTTCAATAAACTATTTCATCTTTCGACGCAATTACAAAAAATCCTCGAAAAAATATAATAATAAGTAAAGTAACAAAAAAAGTGGCAGCAGCAACAGAAAAACACAGAAAACAACTAATAGCGGCAGCCAAATAACTAAAAAGAAGCGGCAGAAACAGCAGCGACAATACGATACAATACAACAAAATACGCCAACCAGCGGCAGCATAACAAAAACGAAGAACAACAACCAACTACAGCAACACAACCAAAGTTGTAAACAAATCATGTAAGTGGAGTGTTCATTGAAATTTTTACTTGATTAGTTTCTTTGCAAATTATTTTTTGAATTAAAAGTAAAAAACAGAACGAATTTAAAAAAATTGTTTGTGTTTGTTGACTGAAAACGAATATTATAGGCACAAGTTTAGGGAAAGATTCCGAATATAAAAACAGAACAAAAAATCATTTGTTCTTTGCGTTAATAAAACTTATGTCTTATAGCGATTTAGAGGATTTGCTGGGTAAATTTAGAAACCTTAGAAGTTCAGAAAATCAGGATAAGACCCAAAGCTCTCTAAACATGGCAGTGACCACTGAGCAATTAAAGGCTATTGAAGAAGTCGCAGTCTCAAGCGCACTCGCCACACAAGAACAAAGTTTTAACCAAAAAATAAAAAATATTAAAGAATACTAAGACGGTTTAAATATCAACACACCCGAAGTAGAGACATACAAAGATGCCAAAATAACAAGAACTGTTATTTGCAACGAGACTTTAGACATTATGAAGTCCCTACCGGACTTCGTGGGTAAAAACGAGGAAAGCGGCGCATACCGCATATAAGGTGTACGAAAAGTACGACCGTAGTTCCAAACATTATCAAGCTCTTGGCATTATGAGGAACAAAATAAAAGGTTCAGCCGATATGATTCTTTCATCTTTTGATACACCTCTCAATTTTAAAGCCATAATCAACTGTTTAGATTTCACATACGCTGGCAAACGACCAGTGTATTTGATAGAACAAGAAATGTCAACACTCCGCCAAGGAAATTTGACCTTGCTACAATACTACGACGAAGTAGAGAAAAAACTGACTCTACTTGTAAACAAGACAATCATGACCTACGACAATACAGTAGCCGCTCCATTGAATGAAAAATACAGAGCAGATGCACTACGTGTATTTATTTCAGGAACTAGAAAGTCGTTAAGCGACGTTCTTTTTTCCGCAAGACCATCCGATCTTCCTTCTGCATTAGCATTAGCCCAAAAAGTCGAGGCTAACATTGAGCGATACATGTTCGCTAGTAATTTTGCTCGAAGCATTGAAGAAAAAAATCAAAAATCCGAGCAAAGACAACAGGACAGAGAAAGAAACATAATACCAGATGCCAGATTTAATCAGGAAGGTAAAAACCCTCATTTTAATAAAAAACAAAGACAACCACCTAAACAAGATCAAGTCCAACCAATGGACATCGACAGCTCCTCACGTTTTAGACAACCAACTCAAAATCAACAAGGCGGTCAAACTTTCAGACAAGTTCATTACAATCAGTGGCAAATACAACAACAAAACGCTCAACCTGACGCATACAACAGTCAGGGGCAGGCAAATAAAAGACCAAACAATAGCAGTGCAAGGTATACAGGACCGAAACAACAGAGAATCAACCATATAGCCTCCGACTATGCCCCACCTGACAGCGAAGAAAGCGAATACTCAACAGTAGCGGAGGACGAAGTAGAAAATACTGACGATACCCTCACACAATTCGACCAAATCAATTTTTTAGGCACAACTCCCTACTCCCATTTATAGAAAGGGATATCGCAGGGAAAACACTTAAACTTTTAATAGACGCAGGAGCTTCCAAGAATTATATTAAACCACTAAAAGACTTAAAAAATATTATTCACGTAAATAAACCATTCCATGTTAAATCAATCCATGGTTATAACACCATAAATAAAAAGTGCGTGATGCACCTCTTTAATACAAATTCGAAATTCTTCCTATTACCAAACCTCACAACATTTGACGGAATAATTGGACTGGAGTTACTTAAACAAACTGACGTTGTACTTGACCTTAAAAACAAAAATCTTATAACTAATAACAGTTCTAAAACAATCAAATTTTTAAAATGCTCGGACGTAAATTTTACAAATGTTGAAGATATAGAAGTACTTCAAAATATTAAAGGAAAATTTCATGTAATGTTAGGAAACCGAACAGGTGCATTTGCAGAACCAGACGAGGCTCTTCCATAGAATACTAATATCATTGCTTCTATCCGGACAGAGAACGAGGACCCAATTTATTCAAAATTATACCCATATCCGATGGGCGTCTCTGATTTCGTAAATTCAGAAACACAATCTATGTTAAGAGACGGTATTATCAGACCATATAACAATCCTATTTGGGTTGTAGATAAAAAGGGGACCGACGAACAGGGAAATACGAAAAAACGTATGGTAATAGATTTCAGGAAACTTAACTTAAAAACAACTGACGACAAATATCCTATCCCCAACGTCGTTTTTATTTTGGCAAACTTAGGCAAGGAACAGTACTTTACCACCTTAGACTTAAAATCTGTTTTTCACCAGATACTACTCGCCGAAAGAGACAGAGAGAAAACGGCCTTTTCAGTAGGAAATGGGAAATACGAATTTTGCAGACTTCCTTTTGGGTTGAAAAATGCACCCAGTATTTTTCAGAGCCATTGACGATGTGCTTAGGGAACAGATAGGAAAATCATGTTATGTCTACGTCGATGACGTAATAATCTTTTCAGAAAACATGAGCGACCATGTCACACACATAGCATGGGTCTTAGATAAATTGTACGAAGCTAATATGAGGGTTTCGCGCGAAAAATCAAACTTTTTCAAAGAGAGTGTTGAGTATTTGGGTTTCATAGTTTCCCGCGGAGGCATAAAAACGTGCCCCAAAAAAGTAGATGCAATTCGCAACTATGAACAACCAACCACACTATTTAACGTACGATTATTCCTGGGCTTAGCAAATTGCTATAGGTGTTTCATTAAAGACTTTGCATCCATAGCGAGACCTATAAGTGACATTTTGAAAGGCGAAAACGGCAAGGTGAGTGCCGGACAATCCAAAAAAATACCAGTCAACTTTGATGATAAGCAGCGTCAGGCATTCGAGAAACTGAAAGGGGTTCTTGCATCCGAACATGTGATGTTACTATACCCAGATTACAAGACGGCTTTCGATTTGACAACAGACGCTTCTTCCTTTGGTTTAGGAGCAGTCCTATCACAGGACGGAAAACCAATAACCATGATATCAAGAACTCTAAAAGATAGAGAATTAAATTTTGCAACAAACGAAAGGGAACTTCTTGCCATAGTGTGGGCTCTAAAGAATCTAAGAAACTACTTACACGGCGTGAAGAATTTAAATATTTTTACGGATCACCAGCCTCTAACTTTCGCCGTTTCAGAACGTAATCCGAACGCTAAAATTAAGCGTTGGAAAGCTTTCATTGACAAGCACAATGCCCAGATTTTAATCAAACCAGGGAAAGAAAACTACGTCGCCGATGCGCTGTCCCGGCATCATATTCACGCATTAGAAGATGAAGCACAATCTGACATTGCCACAATACACAGCGAGTTATCACTTACCTACACTATCCAAAAGACAGACAAACCGGTCAACTGCTTTCGGAATCAGATAATAATAAAAAAAAAGCGGAACTGCCTTAGTTAGAACAGTCATTATGTTTGGTAAAAAAACTCGTCATCTCTTATATTTCTCAGACAGAGAAACACTCATTCAGAGAGTATGTGATGTGGTTAAGAATGACGTAGTCAATGCAATTTTATGCGAACTACCAATATTGGCATTCATTCAACATAAATTAATAGAGACAATCCCGACAACTACTTTCCGTTATACAGATCTCTTGGTAACAGAAATCTTGGACACAAACGAACAAAAGGAAATTACTATCACAGAACACAATTGAGCTCATAGAGCCGCTCAGGAAAATGTAAAACAAATACTGCAGGACTATTTTTTCCCCAAAATGACTCATCTGGCAAATCAGGTTGTTGCAAACTGTAAAACCTGTCATAAAGCGAAATATGATCGAAACCCACAGAAACAGATTCTCGGCGAAACGCCTTTTCCTTTATACAAGTTAACACGCGCAAGCTTGAGTTTGCTGACAACGTCGTTGCGCCGGATGCCGTCGCGACGGAGTTGCAGTTGAAACCGGAGCCGCACACGCGCAAGCTAGAAGCTCACACGCGCAAGCAGCCTGATCGCCCGCTGGAGACGTCAACTCAGCATTCTGCTGACATTCCGGCCGACAGCGGTGGCTTCATGGTGCGCTGCAGCCTGACCTAGCTTCAGTTTTATATTTGTTCTCTTAACGTTCAAACGAACGAATTCATAAAAACAAATTGTAATAATACTTTGAACTAATAAATAGTTAATAAAGATTATCATTTGATTAATTAACAAAGTGATTTCTTTTAATTGGCGCCCAACCGAAAAACCCAATTGTTTTACAAGCGATCGTTCAATCGCTAACCGTAAGAACTCCTTAAGCAAACGCTAGGAGCCGCGGTGTAATAAAACAACACAGAAAAATCTAAGCAAACGCGAAGTAAAGTGAGTGATTTAACAAAACAACAGTGAATAAAACACTCAGCAACAACAATTAAAACAAAAAAACACAAGAAAAATCTAAGCAAACGCGAAGAACAGTGAGTGATATAAAAAAAACAACAGTGAATAAAACACTCAACAACAACAATTAAAACAAAAAAAAACACACAAAAAAAATATAAGCAAACACGAAGTAAAGTGAGCGATATAACAAAACAACAGTGAGTAAAACACTCAACAACAGCAATAAAACGAGACGCAGAAAAAATTGCGATATCAAACAATAAAGTGAATGTTATAACAAAAACAATTGTGAATAAACTCACGGTGTCAATAAAATTTTGTGACTTAAACATTAACAAATAAAGCAAAAACACACAACAATAAATTAAACGTTATAAAAAAAACAATAGTGAATAAACTCACGACGACAAAAGAAGCAACTTTGTGCAAAAAAATTGTATTAAAACAACAAAGTACTGGAAAAATATAAGAAACAATTTTGTGCAAAAAAAAATTGAATTAAACAACAAAATACAAAAAAAAAATATAAAAAAAAAAACACACACACACAAAAAAAAAGAAATATAAAACCCCAGCCAAGAGAGCTGAGCGAGTTACACCAACAACAACATCAACAGCAGCAACAGCTACGAGCGACTGGCAATATTTAACTGGAAAATAACGTATCGCAGCGGCCACCACACCATCTGATTTAAGCGCATATTTCAAAATGTAAGTGTGATGTTCATTTGCTTACAATTCAAATAAATATAATAAAATTATAAGAGCTGTTTAATGTGAGATGTTATTACTTTCGAAATAAAGTTAAACAAAATTTTGCCTGTTGCAATAAAGTGTAAGAAACCTTTGATAAGTCAGAGTTAAAATTTATTCAGAAACAGTCTGTTTTTATGTCGTACCAAACCAAAGCAGACGAAAGTAGTGGCGACGAATTGATAACTTCGTATCTAGAACAGCGGTCTTTAGAAGAAACAAGAAAAATGAATGCTGATCAAATTGCATTTTTAGAGGGAAAGGTTCAAGCAGCCCTTGACCAACAAGCTAAATTATTTGAACAAAAGATAGCCTCCCTGACAGACCAGCTTAATAAAACTATAGTCTCTGCACCGCAGATAGAAGTTTTCCACGAAATAGAAATCGACCCAAGGGTCCGTTGCGACGAACCCCTAGATATTATAAAGTCCGTCCCCGACTTTGACGGCAAATTAGAGAACTATGTTTCATGGAGGCAAGCCGCTTGCGCTGCCTACAAGTTGTTCGAGCCATACAACGGCAGTTCAAGACATTATCAAGCAGTTGCTATTATCAGAAATAAAGTAAGAGGACCAGCAGATGCTGTGCTGGCCTCATTCAATACAGTGTTGAATTTTAAAGCTATTATTGCTAGGCTAGATTTCACATACGCTGACAAGACACCGGTACATGTAATTCAACAGCAGCTTAACACGCTTCAGCAGGGCAGCCTGCCACTGCTACAATATTTTGATGAGGTCGAGAGAAAACTCACCTTGTTAACAAATAAAACATTAATGACACATGATCCTGCTGCGGCGGCAGTATTAAATGAAAAATTTAGAAGTGATGCACTTCATGTTTTCGTATCAGGGCTGAAAAAGTCACTGAAGTGGGCAGTGTTCCCGGCACAACCCACAGACCTCCCCTCAGCCTTAGCTTTAGCCCAAGAGGCCGAATCAAGCAACGAAAGAGGCATCTTTGCAGCAAATTTTGCAAAACACCTTGAGGAGAAACCCCAAAAACCAAACTCACAAAAGTCTCAAAACTGGCGTCAGAACGCCCAACAGGGAAAAGAGGATAGTTCTCAAAACAGGAATCCTTACTATCAGAAAAATCAAAGAGACAAAGATGACCAACAAAAACCAAATAGTGCGAAACAGCGCTATAACAACCAAAAGTCCCAAGTGCGGGGGCCCGAGCCGATGGAGGTAGATCCATCCTCACGCACTAGGCAAACTACCCAAGGTTATAGAAACAACCAAGGTTATGGGGATCAATCTATGAGGACCCAACAGAACCTAAATCATCTTCCACAAGATGAGAGTAGCGATGACTACGAGTCACGGTCGCAGCAAGAAATGACAAAAGTTGAAGACGATTTGTCTGAAAGTTGTAATTTTTTAGCGGAAGCTCCCTGCTTCCGTTTATAAGACGAACGGTTGCAGGGCGAGTTATCAGACTTTTGATAGACACAGGGGCTTCGAAAAACTATATAAAACCCATTCCCGAACTGGCACATTGGGTGTCAGTTGACAACCCTTTTCAAGTAAAATCAATTCATGGCCACACCAAGATTAAACAGAAATGCCTTATTCACCTTTTTAGCGTAAAGTCTTACTTTTTCATGCTTGAGTCACTTAATGACTTTGATGGCATAATTGGCCTAGATTTGTTAAAACAGGTTAATGCCCAAATAGATTTAACAAACAACGTAATTAAACACGACAATGGGATTGAAAAAATCGAGTTCACTAAATGCCAACAGGTGAACCATATTCGGATTAATGACACGGATGTCCCTCCTGTTATCAGATCCACCTTTGATAAAATGATCAACAAAATGGTAAAAGCATTTGCGGATGTTAACGAATCCCTACCGTACAACATAAATACGGTTGCTACTATACCAACGGATGACGAGCCGGTTTACTCAAAGCTCTATTCGTACCCGCAAGGCGTGTCTGACTTTGTCAACGCAGAGGTTAAACAACTTCTGGCGAATGGCATTATACGACCGTCAAAGTCCCCCTATAATAACCCAATATGGGTTGTCGACAAAAAAGGCATCGACGAGGCGGGGCATAAACAGAAGCGTCTGGTTATTGATTTTAGGAAACTAAATCAAAAGACAACCGACGACAAATACCCTATCCCATCCATTTCGACTATATTGTCAAACTTGGGCGAGGCCCAGTATTTCACTACGCTAGACCTCAAGTCAGGGTTTCACCAAATCGAATTGGCTGAAAGGGATAGGAAAAAGACAGCATTCTCTGTCAACAACGGGAAGTATGAGTTTTGCAGACTCCCCTTCGGGCTAAAAAATGCCCCAAGTATTTTTCAACGAGCCATTGATGATGTGCTCCGCGAACAAATTGGTGGGATTTGTTACGTTTACGTTGATGATGTAATAATTTTCTCCAAGTCCAAAGAAGAACATGTCAAAGACATTGAGTGCGTCCTGAGGAAACTTAGGGATGCAGGCATGCGGGTGTCCCAAGAAAAGTCCAAGGTTTTCAAAAAAAACGTAGAATATTTGGGATTTACAGTGTGCAGAGGCGGGATTCAATCCTCGCCCGATAAAGTGAAAGCTATTAAGGACTTTCCCCAACCCAAAAACTTTATTTGCTCTTAGATCATTTTTAGGTCTAGCACGTTACTATAGCTGCTTTATAACGGGTTTTGCCAGCATCGCAAGGCCCCTAACAGATATCTTGAAAGGCGAAAACGGCAAAGTAAGTGCCAATTACTCAAGAAAAGTAATAATAGACTTGTCACCAGAGCAAATCGAAGCCTTCGATAGACTAAAAAATATATTGGCCTCTGAAGATGTCATGCTGTCCTACCCAAACTACAAAAAGCCCTTTGACCTCACAACTGACGCGTCTGGCTACGGACTGGGTGCAGTACTGTCTCAAAACGGCCGCCCGATAACAATGATCTCACGAACATTGCGAGGCAACGAGGTAAATTTTGCCACAAATGAGCGTGAACTTCTCGCCATTGTATGGGCACTCAAAAACCTCAGAAATTACTTGTATGGTGTCAAAAATCTTTACATCCATACAGATCACCAGCCATTAACTTTTTCGGTATCGGACAAAACCCCGAATGCCAAAATAAAGCGTTGGAAAGCCTTCATTGATGAACACAACGCAAATATTATTTATAAACCCGGAAAAGAGAATTTGGTAGCAGACGCTCTGTCTCGCCAAAATGTCAATGCGTTAGAGGATTCAGCAGACTCAGATGCTGCCACTATCCACAGTGAGGAATCCCTCACATATACCATTGAAGCAACAGACAAACCGGTAAATTGCTTTCGGAACCAGATTATTCTGGAAGAAGGGACTATTCCCCAACAAAAGACGTATATTTTGTTTAAGACAAAAACTCGTCACATTATCAATTTCTCCGATCGCAATACATTACTACAAAGCATTAAAGATGCAGTAAACACTGACGTAACCAACGCAATTCATTGTGAGTTACCTATACTAGCTTTCATCCAACACGGTCTGGTTGAAGCATTTCCTTCTACCACCTTTAGATATTGCAAGAATTTGGTCACAGACATTGTGAACCCAGCAGATCAGAGAGAAATTGCGACAGCTGAACATAATCGCGCACATAGAGCAGCGCAAGAAAACGCGAAACAGATACTTAGAGAGTATTTTTTCCCAAAAATGGGCCACTTAACGTTGGAAATAGCCGCAAACTGTAGAATTTGTGTTATGAGTAAACACGATCGGCACCCAAAAAAACAAGAAATAGGGAAAACCCCGATACCATCGTATGCAGGAGAAATGTTGCATGTAGACGTTTACTCCACGGCCGGTAAATACTTCCTAACTTGCATCGACAAGTTTTCCAAGTTCGCAGTAGTACAACCTATACGGTCTCGAGCAATCGTGGACATAAAAGCTCCACTTCTGCAACTTTTGAACATGTTTCCCAAAACAAGAGCGTTTTACTGCGACAATGAGAAATCCCTGAACTCAGAAACCATTAAGTCAATGCTCAGCAATAACTTTGGTATCGAGATTTCAAACGCCCCACCCCTGCATAGCTCTTCTAATGGACAAGTCGAACGGTTCCATGGGACTCTTGGGGATATAGCACGCTGCTGTAAGTTGGAATCACAGGTAGAAGACACTGTCGAGAACATCCTCCTTGCAACCATAAAATACAACAGGTCAATCCATTCAGTGACAAACGAAAGACCTATAGACGTAATTCACGCAGCCTCAAAAAACAGTACAGTGCAGATTAAAGAAAAAATCGCATCAGCACAGAACAAAACACTGGACCAAATGAATAAAAACAGGGTCTTTAAGTCGTACTCGGTAGGCGATAAGGTTTGGATAAAGAACAACAAGAGATTGGGAAACAAACTTTCACTCCTATGTACAGAAGCCGTAGTGGAGGCAGACCTAGGTACGACGGTTCTAATTAAAGGGAGGGTGGTCCATAAGGACAACCTTAGGTAGGTTTTAGACATTCAAAATAACAACAATCAAAATTTTAAAAAAAAAATTTCTTTATAGGTTTACGTATCTTTTCAGTTTAACGATAGCTACCATGACTTTGACCGAAGCGACACTGAGACTGAACGACTACTCCCACGCGGACTACATACCTATAGTTGACGGAGACGTAACAATCTGGGACTCGTACACTTACATGGGACACACGACGAACTTGACCTCTTTTGAAACTTACATTGACGAGACCTGGACACTGATAGACAGCCTACCCAAAGACCATATGAAACAGGTATTGAAAACTGACTTACAACATATAGCCACTCTAATAGCTTCTCTGACTGTACACCACCGACAAAGACGAAGCATTAACATGATAGGTAGCGCCCTTAAGGCAATTGCAGGAACCCCAGATTTCGATGACTGGGAACAAATGAAATTCAAGCAGAGTCAGTTAATAGAATCCGAGAGTAGGCAGATAGAGATTAACAGTAAATTTCAGGACAGGCTTAATGACGTTTCAAGGGCTCTTAACGAAATTTTAAAGCCAGATTCAGAGGTCGAGCATTTTTATGCAACAATTTTAGCAAAAAACAGGATGATAATAACAAACCTTGAGGACTTAATCCTCACCGTTACACTTGCAAAGATAAATTTAATTAGCCCACTCATATTAGACAGCATCGATATAAAGGAATTATTAAATGAACATCTCACCAATATTAGCATAACTGACCTTTTAGAGGTCTCTCATATTAAAGCTTTTCAAAATTCCGAACTATTGTATTTCCTAATAAAATATCCCAAACCTTTACTTAATTGTAAAAAAATAGACATTCTCCCTGTTCAGCATAATAATGTAATATTAGACTTAGAAGAAGAAAATATTGTGGCCGACTGCGGAACAAAGACCTTCGCTGTACGTGACTGCGCCACCACTGTGAGCACCACCTTCTGCAAAAGACTGGAACGCACTACTTGCGCCCAACAGTTAGTATCTGGAACCGTCGCACAATGTGCCACACGCCCCGGACACTTAGCGCCCGTAGTAGTAATCGGCGAAGGCATCACTGTAATAAACAACGCAACCATGCAAGTGGTAGACAGCGCCGGCAACAGCCAGACGATTGCGGGAACTTTCCTCGCATCATTCGACGATTACATCTCGTTGAATGGCACCCGGTACGTAAACCACCGGGGCATCCTGAAGAGGAAACCAGCGGTATCCACATCAGCCGTCGTGAACGTCACCCTCTTCAGGGAGCACCTAAGCCTCCGATATCTTCATGATCTGACCATAAAGAATCTCGGTCATATTGGGGATCTTAGATCAGGACTATCTTCACGGTCCTATGGCTGCTTAACGCTTGTCGCCTTACTCCTGCTCTTCATGGTTACCTGGAAGCTATACCAACGCAGAATAATAAAAAAGAAACCCGCAGACGCGTTTCAGCCGAGAAGGGGAGGAGTTAACACGCGCAAGCTTGAGTTTGCTGACAACGTCGTTGCGCCGGATGCCGTCGCGACGGAGTTGCAGTTGAAACCGGAGCCGCACACGCGCAAGCTAGAAGCTCACACGCGCAAGCAGCCTGATCGCCCGCTGGAGACGTCAACTCAGCATTCTGCTGACATTCCGGCCGACAGCGGTGGCTTCATGATGCGCTGCAGCCTGACCTAGCTTCAGTTTTATATTTGTTCTCTTAACGTTCAAACGAACGAATTCATAAAAACAAATTGTAATAATACTTTGAACTAATAAATAGTTAATAAAGATTATCATTTGATTAATTAACAAAGTGATTTCTTTTAATTTACACAGGCGAAATACTACATATCGACAATTTTCAACTGACAAAAAATATTTTGTCACCTGCTTAGACAAATTCTCAAAATTTTCGATCCAACCAATCGCTTCCAGAACAATAGCAGACGTAAAAGCCGCAATATTACAACTGATGAATTTTTACCGACAAACAAAAACCATTTGTTGTGACAATGAGCCATCTATCTAATGAACCATCTATCCGAGACAATCAAATCACTTTTAAATAACCAATTTAACGTACAAATTGTTAACGCACGTCCACAAAATAGCACTTCAAACGGATAGGTAGAGATATTCCACAGTTCCCTAGTATAGATCGCACGGTGCCTGAAGATCGAAAGAAGTATTGAAGACACAGTAGAACTCATACTTCACGCAGCTATAGAGTTCAACAAAACTATTCATTCAGTAACAAAAAGAAGACCTATTGACATAATTCACTCATCGACCACAAAACTAAACGTAGAAATTAGAGACACAGTTTTAAACGCACAAAATAATCAATTAGAAAGATTAAACAAAACGAGACAGAACAGAAATTTTAAAGTAGGAGACAAAGTCCTTGTTAAATCAAACAAGAGATTAGGAAATAAGCTTACGACACTGTACACTGAAGAGACAGTGGAAGCAAACTTGGGGACCGCAGTTTTAATTAAAGGGAGGGTAGTTCATAAAGACAATTTGAAGTAAATATAGCAAGCTTATATTTCTTCTTTTTATCAACACATTAGGATTTGGACAATACTTCTTCTCGCCCTACCAATAGCAGCTAAAGTAATCGACTACAGTAACTCAAACTACATACCAATTATGGACGGGGACGTGACTATTTGGAAGGACTTCCAATACTTAAAACACTCAACTAACCTAACCATGTACTCGACAATAGTAAAAGAAACGGAACAACTGAGAAACCATTTACCTCAATCACATATGAGACAGATATTGGATTCAGACTTACGACACATAAGGACTCTCATAGCAACGGTAAACGTTCACCATTGACAAGCAAGAAGTATCAATTTATTAGGCACTGCACTTAAATTTGTAGCCGGTACTCCAGATTTCGACAATTTCGAGAATTTGAAATTTTCGCAGAAAGAACTCATAGAATCAGAAAACAGACAAAAAAATTTTAACACAAAGACTCAAGAACAAATAAACGCACTCACAAACACAGTAAATATTTTAATAAAAATGCAAAAACAAAACAAATTAATACAGAACATTTATACGAAAACTTGCTTTCAAGAAATAGAATCATTATTTCCGAACTTGAAGCATTGATATTGTCGGTCACACTAACAAAAATCGGAATAATCAATCCCGCGATTGTGGACTCCAATGATTTACAAAATATAATCAATGAACACTCTACCAATATTACGATTACAGACCTAATGGCAGTAGCCCAAATTAAAGTTTTATTAAGCAATAATTTTCTACATTTTATAATCAAATATCCTAAGCCTAACGTAGCATGTAAAAAGATAATAATACTCCCTGTTCAGCACAACAACACTATTCTTAATTTTGCGGAAGACAACATCAATGCCGACTGCGGTAACCAGGTCGTTCCGATTGGAAATTGCAGCGCTTCCCCCTCAACAACATTCTGTAAAAAGTTGCCATAAACAACATGCGCACAACAACTTCACTCGGGAAGCATCGCACACTGTACTAATCGCCCTAGCCACTTTGAGCCCGTAACAGTCATCGATGACGGTGTAATCATCATCATCGATGGAATAGCTACAATCAACGAAGAACTGGTGACAGGACTATTCCTCGTTACATTCGACGAGGAAATAAAGGTGAACGACTCTGTATTCCGAAACTTAAAAAACTACGTTATGAAATCTCCAGCGCCAGCTGCATCAACGCTCCTTAACATAACAGGTCAACAAGAAATACTGAGCTTGCCATGCTTGCAGAAGCTTAGTATCGAAAACCTCCGATACATTGGCAAGATGGAAGAGGGACTTATAAAACGGCCTATTATATCCGGAATGGCCGCGATCGCTTTTTTTGTCATCTGTTACACTTTCCCTAAGCTCTACCAGAAACGCCAGAAGGTTCGACGCCAACACGATCTTCAGGTCATCATCGAAGGTTTTAAAAAGTCCGAGGACGTCCTGCACTTAAGCAAGGGAGGAGTTAACACGATCACCCAGCAACATGAAAGTTGTCATAATGATCACGCTTAGTCGGCTTGCCATATAACTGCAGATCAGCTTCGCCAGCGGATATTGCTTAACGCCTCGAGTTAGCGACAAGGCAAATGCCTTGCGACATAGAAACGCCATCCGACATTCTACACGAGGCGCTGGGTCAACGTTTTCAGGGTATAGGGATAGCTATATAATAAGAAAGAATGTACTTAGAGTTTAGTTGAACTTGGATAATAAATCGCGACGGTCGTCACCGCGCATTAAAACATAAAAGTCTTCTCATCAATAACACTGAAATTGGTTAATTTATACACAGATGGCTCAAAAATGAGGGAGGGGGTCGAAGCAACAGTGTACTGCACCGAACCACACATGAGCCTGTCATGCAAACTCTCAGACCACTGCAGCATATTCCAAGCGGAGATATTCGCAATAAGGTAAGCAGCAGAAGCAATCCTACAAACAAACACAACACAGGAAAAAGTTAATATTTTCGTGGACAGTCAGGCGGCTATTAAAGCCTTGCAGACCCACCACATAAGATCTCGGAATATCCTGGCGAGCAAGGAAACACTAAATGTACTCAGCACGTCTAAAAAGTGCACATCTACTGGATTCCAAGCCATCACGCGTGAATACATCCGGTCAGATAAGAAGACATGACTAAGTCGATGATGATGCTGATCAGAGTATTTATAACTTTTGAGGTCGAAGATAATTCATAGTCTGCTACATTCATTTCGCAACTTCTATTTCACGACATACCCTTTTACATTTACCTTTACTACTATTACCAAAACAAACTTTCACAAATAGTGCATTACATTTCACATTACATTACAGTTAACTACCACGAAACAACTTATGTGGGGAATTTAAACTTTAATTCTAGGATAAAACATGTTAAAACTTACAGCTAAGTCAAAACTGCTTGTGCAACATATCTTAAAACTTATAATGTGGATGTGTTGTATCTGGTGTGGTGTTGGTTGTGTTGTGATTTGTTGTATTGATTCATAATTAATCATTGCAATTAATAACACTTTAAAGTGTTATCACGTTAACTTAAGCTAGTTACGTAAAGTTGTAATGAATTCTAAATAACTATTCCTGGATCGATCATGCGCTTTTCCTTCGTAATTAATTGATTGGACTGGTGGTGGTGGACTCTTTTACTCTTCGCCATAAAAAATGCTGGACGTGCGACCGAGAAAGTATTAATACATGGTAAAAATATAAAGAAATAGACTTGTTTTACCGATTCTTTGCAGCAGCGCGCTTCGATGAGCGCTCAATGCGACTATGAAAAGCGAATCGTGGTGTAGTCTCGTTGACCAACCGCTTTGTTTTTTTTGGCGACTCCCGCAAGTTTTTAACATCTACATTTCGATGCGCCTCCAGTATTCTTTTGAATTTTTCAATAAGCCCCTCACAAGACAGATTAGACTCAGGCTCCCAAGTATCTTCTTTGGCACCAAAGCCCTTCCAGCGTATACGATATAGTCCACCGTGCTCATCATCAACAAAGTCGAGTATGCGTTCGACTGCCCATTCCTTTTCAGGATCGCTCTCTATATTTTTGTCTAGCTTGCGTCCAAGCCCAACTTTAGCACCAGCCGCCGCTTTTTTTATAACAGTGACCTTGGATTTTTCCTATAAACAAACATATAGAAACGTTGCAATCGGATTTATCGATTTTTAGTTATCGAATTTATCGATTTTCCAGCCTCCAGTTATCGTAGAACCTTAATCTTGAAACTTTAATTTACAATGCCATAGATAAAAATATTTGCAATGTTTAAAGACTCAAGCTTCAAGGGTGTGGTAAAAAGTTTCGAGCATATGGACGGAGACACCATGACGGACATTGCACAAACCCAGTATATCTTTATTTTTACCTTCGGTATCGAGTATATAAACGGTGTGTATTTTGACACATGTGCTCGCTAAAATGTAGAAACGCAACAGTTGCACGCGTGCTAAAACTTATCTGTTGTAGTAGAGATGGGCATGGGCCTATTTTTTAGCCGACCCCGCCCTGGGTCGTAGCGCCAACCTTCACCCGCACCTGATGACAAGAAACCATTTCATACCCGAACCCAAACCGCACGCCCGAAAAATTAAGAGCTTTTCTCAAAAATTTCATTTTTTATTATTATTTAACAAAATTACATATTTTTGTACAAAAAAAGTAGCTTATCCAAATTCGCACTTGAAAGTCTTGTGCGTCTTTCATTGAGAATTTTACCAGATGAAGAAAAAACTCGCTCGCTTGACACAGAGCTTACAGGAATGCATAATATATTTTAGCCACAACTTGCAATATTTTGAGGTCAGTTGCTTGTTTCCAAAATTTTAGAATTAGCAAGTTTGAATGAGAAGTTGTGGCATAATAGTTTTCAATTTCGAAATCAATGGCATTTATGTCAAGTTTTATAAATTTTTTGGTTGGTGGTTGTCAAAAAAACTCTTGAGACTCGTTTTTGCCGAACAGTTTTTAGTTTGCGAGTCATCAAAATTGTCTTTTAACATAACGCGATTTTTAATCATCTTGCATTTCACTTTTTCATAAACATGATATTTTCTTTCTCCTGATAAAAAACTTAACTCTTTAAGCGGAGGGTTTCAAAATAATCCAATTAAATTAACTGAACTTGGCTGAAAACGTTTTTCTAAAGAATAAAAGGTTTTCTCCTTTAATTGATCCATTACATTGGAATCAAATAATTCTATTTTGCAATATTTTTTAAGATTTTCGAGCCATTAAGCAAATATGTCAATTGTTGGCTCTTTTTCAGATAATATGTGATTTGAACAATCTTTACATGGGTTTAGAAAGGGAACTAGACTTTTTATTAAAGTAAAGTCAATATCGGCCGTAGTCTTAGCTCGTTTTTTGATAAAAAAAAACGAGTGAGTGTTAGAACTCACGAGCGATGTGTTAACACATGTTTGTACCTGTTTGATTGCTATATATTAGCATAAACAAGTAGAAACGTTGCAGTCGGACGCACCCGACTGGGGTATATTCGATACCAGGATACGGCATGGGTGTACGCTGCCTCAAATATTGTCTGGTGCAGATGGGGATGCCAAAAAGCTATTTTCCTTCCAAATTTGGTGACTCTAGGTCAATGTTTGTTAAAGGTAGGGAAAGAGGGGCTGTGGGCGGTATGGGGGCGTGGCATCAACATTTTTGCTGCAGATCTGTGTATGATGTCAATTACTATCCTCATACCAAATTTGGTAACACTACCTCAGAAGTTATAAAATTTGTGGGAAGGGGAGCGTGGGGTGGTAAGGGGGGGCGTGCCATCAACATTTTTACTGCAGATCTATGTATGATGATGTACTTTACTATCCTCATACCAAATTTGGTGACTTTAGCTCAAAGTTAGTAGAATATAATGAAAGGGGGGCTGGGGGCGAAATGGGTGGGGGCGGCATCCGATTTTTTTTTTTGGATTCTTCATCACCAGTCTTGGCACCAAATTTGGCGGCTTAAGCTCAAAAACTGTGGAAGATATACGCGTTTTTGATTTCAAAATGCAAGGGGCTGGATAACGGAGAGGGCGTGGCTCCAAAACTTGGATGCAGTTTTTTGGGGGTCGTTACTAGCTATCTACCTACCAAATTTTGTGACTCCAGCTCAAACACTATGGAAGATAGACGCACTACCGTTTTTAGTGAAGCGTTAGGGCAGCTTGGGCAGTATGTATTGGCGTGGCATCCAAAGTTTTTATGCAAGTCTTTGCAGTCGTAATCACATATCTTGGCACAAAATTTGGTGGCTCTAGCTCAATAACAGTAAAAAGATTAAGCATTTCTGTTTTCAAACCGCGGTGGGCTGGGGGCGAAATGGGTGGGTGGGGCTCCAAAAATATGATGAAGTTTTTGTGGGGTCGTTACCAGTTATCTATCTACCAAATTTAATGACTCTTACTCAAACGCTTTTACATGCATTACTTATTTTAGCGAAGCGTTAGGGCGGTTGTGGGTGGCTAGGGCAGAATGGATAGGCGTGGCATCCAAAGTTTTTATGAATTTGGTTGGGGGTCGCCAACATCTATGTTGGCACCAAATAAGGTGGCTCTAGCTCTATAACTGTGGAAGATATAGGCATTAATGTTTTTAAACTGCGGGGGGGCTGGGCGGAATGGGTGGGCGTGGCTTCAAAATTTTGCGGGTTGTTAGTAACTGTCTTCTCCCCAGTTTTGGTAGTCCTAGCTTTAAGGGCGTGTGAAATAGGTGGATTAATCGTTTTTGACACTTTAATTTACTATGCCATAGATAAAGACATTTGCAAAGTTTCAAGTCTCTAGCTTGGAGGGTATGTAAAAAAGTTGCGTTCATACAGATGGACGGACAGACGGACGGACACCATGACCGACATTTCACAAACCCAATATACTCTTTACCTTCGGTGGTATCGAGTATAAAAAGAAAAGAATAGTTAATTGAATTTAGTTATTTTTGCATTAAAAAAGATTCTTGGATATGAACGATAGCTTGCCTGCTTTACGTATTTTATGACCTTTTCATACCTGTCCTACCCCACAAAACACATGCACTAGCAACTGATATGCACCTAGCCAACCAAGTATCTTGAGCTAAAAACTAGGCTTCTGCAAACACTTGTCCACAAAACTATTTTTCTTCCCCCATTAATGCGCTCGAGTAAGAAAACAAGATTTTATCTTTCAAGGCAGTCAAATATCATTTTGCTATTGCTGATCATATTCCCAATTTTTAACCTATGACACCTTCAAACAATCATTGGCATACAGTTATGCAAAGATGTACACAAATTACGAAAGTGTATTCAGTAGTACATTGGTACATATGTAAATGTAAGCGCGCGTTTGCCTCCGACACAGAAAAAGGAAAAATATTCAAAATAACAAAAACCTCGATAAGCAGGCAGAGCAAGAAATATATGTATGTTTCAAACGCACTTGCATACAATATGTACCAACAACTTCTTACCGTTCTTAATGTCCGCTGACCCGCTGCCTCTCCTTTAATCGACTGGCCGCTTTACGCAAAGGGAAACTGAACAAAACAACAACGTGCTGGCTTGTCGAAGCTGAGAAGCACAAACTGCACAAAGAAAAAATACCTCTTGAACCAATATTCAATAATTGTCAATAAAAACTCTAATATATGTTTTTAATATATATATTGTGTATGCTAAAATATAAACAATAAACAATGCTAGAATATAAACAAACATGTAGAATGGAAATTATATTAAAGAATGTCAAGTTCTGTTATTCAATTGCCCAAAGTTCATATTAAGTTTATACTACCCTTCCAACTTGGACTGTATCAAGCAGATTGAGGCAAAACTCTAAAATTTGTATTTTACAGTTATTATCTGCCGCTACACCAATACAATCATACTCAGATGAATATGCATATGAAATTTTTCAGTCAGTCCAAGACAGCACTCTAAATTTGTTCGTAGGTCGAGACCAGCGCAGCACGGCACGCTGCATTGTTAGCATGTATTCAAATGGCAGAAATAGATACCCGTGCCTATAGATGTTAACACATCATAAGTAAAGTTTTTATTTCTTGCTGGACCTCGCAAATGCTTATAACTGTTGAAATCCAACGAGATTTTATATCTTGCTTTATCGATTTGCTCAGCTTATGATTGAGTTCTGAACGCTTAAAATGCCAATTGACAATGTAATTGTACGCAGATTCTATATTTTGTTGTATTCCGCAACCTTTACATTTCCTGGTAGCTTTTTCGGGACACAATCGTTTCAGTCGCGCTATCCGTACTGTGTACCTATGTTCAAGACAGCTTGAATGTACTCACGAAAACCAGATCCTGTTAATTAAGTTAATATAAACATTGATGGATATAAAAAGACAAACAACTTAGACCTACCCTCAGTTACATTTAGGGCCGGTTAGATTCTGCACACAAAACATTTATGTAAGCAACAATACAACAAAAACTGAACCATTATTGTATCTACATGCTAAAGAATTAATTGAACAAAATACAAAAAATAATAACACTTTTCAAATAATATCATTAACGTCATTATCTATTACAAGTGTAAGCATATTATTGTACTTAGGGCCGGTTTCTCAATGTCCAGTTAAAAAGCCAATTAGTTAATCTCGGCATAACTTTAATGCTAAATCAGTTTGGTTTTCTCAATGCAAAGTTAACCTTATTCGTTCAGATACTATCGCTCTAATGGTGCTGCCAACTAATTACGAGGAAATCAGCTGTTTGGTGTGGTATTTGTTTTGTTTTGTGACTGTCAAATTCGAAACAAATGCTTAAAACATTAATTTTATTGAGCGCGGCTAAAATATATAAGCGCCAACGTAAGAAAAACGTTTCGGTTGCTGAGAAGCATGCAGTTAATGTTCTTGTGAAGTCAAACCAAAATATTTGAATCAGGTAATTGCCTAACGATGGTTTTAGCGATATTTATATCGGCCCTTTAACGAACGATAAATGTTAGCCGGCACTCAGGCATCGGTTAAGTTTATCGCACGCTAAGCCCTAAACGAACATCTAGAAACTCAATTTTGACTAAACTTGGGATAGTTACGCTAACCGGGCATTGAGAAATCGGCCCTTAATGTAAAGAAATCTTTTGCTACAAATGCCAGCTGTTTTAAAGCTAGATCATCAATAACTTTTTTTGAAACAGCCTTTGATGCAAATCTTAACGTTGGTTGATTAGATGGAGCTACAAAAGCGCATTTATTCCGAGCAAGGGTTGTGGTGCAGTGTTCTGCGCTACAAGCAAACAGCAAAAAGTTTGCATATGAAGCAGCACACATAATCAAGAGGTTTGCCATCGCCCTCCACGTCTTAAAAGTCTTCCACACCACGCTTTTTCAAACTGTATTTTCTATTAGTTTATATTGAGCGTCTTTAGTACTTATACCTCTCTGCTCCTTCGTTTATGCTATTACTGATGCCAATTCTTCGCTTTTATTATTAGCGTCCGACATATATATTGCTTTGTTAATATTTCAAATAGTGATAACAATTGTGATACAGATGATCGATAAAAAATTAATCGAATGTGTAAACCAAGTTACAAAAAAAGGAAACTAAAGTATTTACCAGAATATAAACCAACTTATTTACTAACTTAATTTCGGCTACAGTGGGTTGAACGGACTAACCCACAACTGCCCGCACCCAGCCCGAAATATGATTTTTCAGCCCGAACCCACAGTTACCCGAGGGTGCAAACGGATACCTGATAAAAGCCCGGCTCATGCCCACCTCTAGTTGTTAGGTATACATAGGATATTAACCTATTTCAGCCAGCGTTCGCAACCGTACGATAACTATAGTTTTGGGCCTACGTACGACGTACGATAGCATATTATTATCGTACGTAGATTATTATCGTACGCAAGTTTGAGAATTTATATTATTTCACTCGAACGCTGATAGTCTAAATCGCATTATTTATTTGTCCAATAAAATCTTGGGGAAATACCGGGAAATACAATTTTCATATCCATTTCTTCTTTATAAATACCAAATTTTAGGGTGTTTCATACCGAACTTGCATGGGAATAGTGAAATTTTGTCCGAGTGAATTTTAAACGTGACACGTTTATTGAACTTGAAGTGGAAAGGGAATCGGTTCAGGTCTGTACGACGCGTAAAACACTTGGGTTTCAGTGATCTGTTGATATGAAAGCGGTTGTTTAAAAAAGATAAACTATAGAGTACTTGCATACATATCAATATTACAATAAATATGATTTATTGATTTATGATAGACATTAACCTAAAAAGTACGATAATTTCGATCCATGTACGATAATTTTGCGCCCCTGGTACGATAATCAGTCCGCTTCAGGTTTGCTAACACTGATTTCAGCACATCAGTGCCGTATGGCACTCAAAATAAGGGCTAAGTTTTGGTCATTTTACAAAAGTTATTTCGTTTTTTTTTTTTTATGCGCTTAATATTTCATTCTTTGGTTTCCACTCTTTACGCAAAAAATTTCTGCATCATTCTTGTTCTTATATTGGCGCGTGATTGCTGTTATAAGTTAAAATAGCGCATATATCGACATAAAAGAAGCAGACACCTTGCAGTCGGTATACTCGAGTTATAAAACAGACAATAAGAGACCTGGATGCAAGGGCGTGGGATGCGGCAGGGGATTACGCTAACTCGAAAATTGTCCGATGCAGATGGTGAAACCAAAGAATCATCTTTTTTACAAATTTGATTTGACTCTAGCTTAAGGATTGTAAATGGTATGTTTAGCGGGCCTGGTGGTAGTATGGAGATGGGGTGGGGGGGATGTTTGTGGCATCTAAAGTCTATATGCAGATCTTTGTAGGATGTCAATTGGAATTCTTCTACCAAGCTGGTGACTTAAGCTCAAAATTAGTATAAAGGTAGGGAAGGGGGGCTGGTGGCGGTTTAAGTGGGCGTGCATCCAAATTTTTGCTGAAGATCTTTGTGAGATGTCAATTGCTATCCTTTAACCAGGTATGGTGAATCTAGCTAAATGTTAGTAAAAAGTGGGAGAAGGCGGGCTGGGGGCGGTATGGGTGGGTTGTGGCACCCAAATTTTTTCTTTCTTCATCACCAATCTTGGCACCAAATTTGGTGGCTGTAGTTCAAAAGCTGTGGAAGATAAAGGCGTTTGTGACTTCTAAATGTACGGGGGGTGGGAAAGGTGAGGGCGTCGCTCCAAAACTTTTACGCAGATTTTTGGAGGTCGTTAACAGTTATCTTCCTTCTAAATTTGGGACTCTAGCTCAAAGAGCATGAAAGATAGATTATAATAATTTTTAGCCGTAAGTGCTTCTTTTTTGTGCAATATATGTACATTTCTTATGAAAATGTTATAAATAATCATGTAAGAAATCGATCGAAGCTTACTACACACAAATTGGATGAAATATGTTTTTACATTTATAGCCCAATTCTACTAGGCTGCATTTGTCATTTACAGCAAGTCGGGAATGAAGGCAATAAGTATGTTTATAAATAGAGTCGTCAAAGAAAATCCGACTGTCAGTTGGAACCTTGAAAACGTGCGTACCAGACTCTCTGAGAGCGCCATTGTAGGCTTTATTTCTGAACTAGAGAGTCGTGAGTATATGCAAGTCATTCTGCTTGCCGACTGCGCTACGACACGATCTGCAGTAGCACAGACAATCAATATTAATATTTAAATCCGTGTTTGAAAAGTCGATTCAACTAGATTGGAGACAGTGTGAGATTCGAACTGCTGATTGACATCGTTTAAATGCAAACGCATTTTTCACGTCGTTACTGTAAAATTTTGCCTCCAAAGCGAAAAGCAGATTTGCCAGGCATGGACCGCACGTTCTCACATTGAAAATCGGCACACCCATCGTTCTACGAAACATAAATCCACCACGACTTTGCAACGGACCAGCTTGAAAAAATTGCACAAAGGACGTAAGGCAGGCGGCTTTCATTCATGTCTAAGAACCAAATTTATTTGCAAAAAAACCCCAGGCTTGTGACAAACACTTGCCCACTAAACCCGTTTATTAACTACATAAACGCGCGAGAAAAAAAAAAGTTTTCGACCTCAAAGGCAGTCAAATATCAGTACTGCGGTTGCTGATCATACATACTATTATATTTTCTAAGTCTATGACCGTTTCTAACAATTTTGCCATCGCAACTACCATACAGCTATGCAAAGATTTGAACAAAGTATGAAGGTGTATTCAGAAGCATTTGTCCAAGTCATTTGCCAAAAACTTTGAATATAATAAAATAAAATAAAGTGACGGCATATGTTCAGATCATGTCGTAGCGCAGTCAGGAAGCAGAATGACTCGCATATTTCTTACGACTGGCTACTATAGCAGTAAAGCCCACAATTGCGCTTTCTGAGAGTCTAGTGCCTGCGTTTTCATGGTTCTGTCAGAATTTCGATCTTTGACGACTTTATTCATTTAAATTCTTATTGGTATCCGTCTATATTATAAGTCTTTACAAATTGCTTGTGCCATATGGTACCAATGGCACAAACCGGTCATTAAACTTTTTTAAATGCGTTAAACTGTCTATGGCCCAGACTATTCAGTTCTTGAGAGAACTCAAGGAATAAAAATCAAACGATGAAATACTGAACGAAATAAATATGGAACTTCCATCAACTGATTGTGATTCTGAAATGGTATTTCGACGTTTCAGTTCAAAATGCACGATTGCTTTCTTAAACAATGAACATAATATTCCAGTTAGTAACCCACCTTTATTAAAAACTTAGTATGTTTCATGGGTGCCACCTGGTACTGCTCAGGTACATTTTAAAGTAAACTGATGGTATATTTGAACTCAGAGACTCAATATTAATATCTGCATTAATTATTAACAAAATCGGTTAACGGAGATCCCTTGTGCATTAATGGCTTAATTTACAAATATACTACTGATTGTTAAGAAGATTGATTGGCAAAACTCTAAAATTTGTATTTTACAGTTATTATCTGCCGCTACACCAATACAATCATTCTCAGATGAATATGCATATGAAATTCTTCAGTCAGTCCACGACAGCACTCTAAATTTGTTCGTAGGTCGAGACCAGCGCAGCACGGCACGCTGCATTGTTTGCATGTATTCAAATGGCAGAAATAGATACCCGTGCCTATAGATGTTAACACATCGAAAGTAAAGTTTTTATTTCTTGCTGAACCTCGCAAATACTTATAACTGTTGAATTCCAACGAGATTTTATATCTTGCTTTAGCGATTTGCTCAGTTTATGATTTAGTTCTGCATGCTTAAAATGCGAATTGACAATGTAATTGTACGCAGATTCTATATTTTGTTGTATTCCGCAACCTTTACATTTCCTGGTAGCTTTTTCGGGACACAATCGTTGCAGTCGCGCGATCCGTACTGTGCACCTATGTTCAAGACAGCCTGAATGTACTCACAAAAACCAGATCCTGTTAATTAAGTTAATATAAACATTGATGGATATAAAAAGAAAAACAATATAGATCTACCCTCAGTTACATTTAATGGCAACAAATCTTTTGCTACAAGTGCCAGCTGTTTTAAAGCAAGATCATCAATAACTTTTTGATGTGTTAAGATCTATAGGCACGGGTACCCATATCTGCCATTTGATAACACATGCAAACAATGCAGCGTGCCGCGCTGTAACGTGCTCGACCGACGAACAAATTTAGAGTGCTGTCGTTCACTGACTGAAACATTTCATATACATATTCATCTGAGTATGATTGTATTGGTGTAGCGGCAGAGAATAACTGTAAAATACAAAGTCTTGCTAACGATGTGTTCAAGTTGGAAGGGTAGTATAAACTTAATATGAACTTTGTGCAATTGAATAGCAAAACTTGAGATTCTTTAATATAATTTCAATTCTACATGTTTGTTTATATTCTAGCATTGTTTATTGTTTATATTTTAGCATACACAATATATATATTAAAAACATATATTAGAGTTTTTATTGACAATTATTGAATATTGGTTCAAGAGGTATTTTTTCTTTGTGCAGTTTGTGCTTCTCAGCTTCGACAAGCCAGCACGTTAATGTTTTGTTCAGTTTCCCTTTGCGGAAAGCGGCCAGAACGGTAAAAAGTTGTTGGTACATATTGTATGAAAGTGCGATTGAAACATATATTTCTTGCTGTGCCTGCTTATCGAGGTATTTGTTATTTTTGATATTTTTCCATTTTCTGTGTCAGAGGCAAACGCGCGCTTACATTTACTTATGTACCAATGCACTACTGAATACACTTTCGTAATTTGAGTACATCTTTGCATAACTGTACGCCTATGATTGTTTGAAGGTGTCATAGGGTAAAAATTGGGAAGGCTATGTATGATCAGCAATAGCAAAATGATATTTGACTGCCTTGAAAATAAAAATCTTGTTTTCTTACTCAAGCGCAATAATGGGGGAAGAAAAATAGTTTTGTGGAAGAGTGCTTGCAGAAGCCTAGTTTTTAGCTCAAGATACTTGGTTGGCTAGGTGCATATCAGTTGCTAGTCCAAGTGTTTTGTGTGGTAGGACAGGTATCAAAAGGTCATAGAATACGTAAGGCAGGCAATCTATCGTTCATATCCAAGAAACTTATTTATTGCAAAAATAAACAGGCTTCTGCAAACACTTCTCCTGTATTTATTTGTTGATATGTTTCTTTGTTTGCGTGTTTTAATAGTAGTTAAATGTGATGAAAGAAATAACAGAAGTCAGCAGCAGGTGGTTTTGTTGAGTTTTCTAACTTATAACAACCAAAATCAACAATAAAGACTTCTCTCTCTTTTTGGCTTCCAAGGCAGTCAAATATCACTTTTGCTGCTGCTAATCATACATACTCTTCCCAGTTTTTCCTTTATGACACTTTCTAACAGCCCTTGCTATACAATAGTGCAAAGATGTACACAAATTACGAAAGTGTATTCAGCGATGCATTTGTAAAGGTCAGTTGCCGAAAACTCGGAATAAAGTAAAGTAGAATAAAAAAAAATAGACAGAGAAACTGGAGAAAGGAAAACTAATTAGATTAGATTAGATGGAGCTACAAAAGCGCATCTATTCCGAGCAAGTGTTGTGGTGCCGTGTTCTGCGCTACAAGCAAATAGCAAAAAGTTTGCATATGAAGCAGCACACATAATCAAGACGTTTGCCATCGCCCTCCACGTCTTAAAAGTCTTCCACACCACGCTTTTTCAAACTGTATTTTCTATTAGTTTATATTGAGCGTCTTTAGGACTTATACCTCTCTGCTCCTTCGTTTATGCTATTACTGATGCCAATTCTTCGCTTTTATTATTAGCGTCCGACATATATATTGCTTTGTTAATATTTCAAATAGTGATAACAATTGTGATACAGATGATCGATAAAAAATTAATCGAATGTGTAAACCAAGTTACAAAAAAAGGAAACTAAAGTATTTACCAGAATATAAACCAACTTATTTACTAACTTAATTTCGGCTACAGTGGGTTGAACGGACTAACCCACAACTGCCCGCACCCAGCCCGAAATATGATTTTTCAGCCCGAACCCACAGTTACCCGAGGGTGCAAACGGATACCTGATAAAAGCCCGGCTCATGCCCACCTCTAGTTGTTAGGTATACATAGGATATTAACCTATTTCAGCCAGCGTTCGCAACCGTACGATAACTATAGTTTTGGGCCTACGTACGACGTACGATAGCATATTATTATCGTACGTAGATTATTATCGTACGCAAGTTTGAGAATTTATATTATTTCACTCGAACGCTGATAGTCTAAATCGCATTATTTATTTGTCCAATAAAATCTTGGGAAAATACCGGGAAATACAATTTCACTACCCTATCCATTTCTTCTTTATAAATACCAAATTTTAGCGTGTATCATACCGAACTTGCATGGGAATAGTGAAATTTTGTCCGAGTGAATTTTAAACGTGACACGTTTATTGAACTTGAAGTGGAAAGGGAATCGGTTCAGGTCTGTACGACGCGTAAAACACTTGGGTTTCAGTGATCTGTTGAAATGAAAGCGGTTGTTTAAAAAAGATAAACTATAGAGTACTTGCATACATATCAATATTACAATAAATATGATTTATTGATTTATGATAGACATTAACCTAAAAAGTACGATAATTTCGATCCATGTACGATAATTTTGCGCCCCTGGTACGATAATCAGTCCGCTTCAGGTTTGCTAACACTGATTTCAGCACATCAGTGCCGTATGGCACTCAAAATAAGGGCTAAGTTTTGGTCATTTTACAAAAGTTATTTCGTTTTTTTTTTTTTATGCGCTTAATATTTCATTCTTTGGTTTCCACTCTTTACGCAAAAAATTTCTGCATCATTCTTGTTCTTATATTGGCGCGTGATTGCTGTTATAAGTTAAAATAGCGCATATATCGACATAAAAGAAGCAGACACCTTGCAGTCGGTATACTCGAGTTATAAAACAGACAATAAGAGACCTGGATGCAAGGGCGTGGGATGCGGCAGGGGATTACGCTAACTCGAAAATTGTCCGATGCAGATGGGGAAACCAAAGAATCATCTTTTTTACAAATTTGATTTGACTCTAGCTTAAGGATTGTAAATGGTATGTTTAGCGGGCCTGGTGGTAGTATGGAGATGGGGTGGGGGGGATGTTTGTGGCATCTAAAGTCTATATGCAGATCTTTGTAGGATGTCAATTGGAATTCTTCTACCAAGCTGGTGACTTAAGCTCAAAATTAGTATAAAGGTAGGGAAGGGGGGCTGGTGGCGGTTTAAGTGGGCGTGCATCCAAATTTTTGCTGAAGATCTTTGTGAGATGTCAATTGCTATCCTTTAACCAGGTATGGTGAATCTAGCTAAATGTTAGTAAAAAGTGGGAGAAGGCGGGCTGGGGGCGGTATGGGTGGGTTGTGGCATCCAAATTTTTTCTTTCTTCATCACCAATCTTGGCACCAAATTTGGTGGCTGTAGTTCAAAAGCTGTGGAAGATAAAGGCGTTTGTGACTTCTAAATGTACGGGGGGTGGGAAAGGTGAGGGCGTCGCTCCAAAACTTTTACGCAGATTTTTGGAGGTCGTTAACAGTTATCTTCCTTCTAAATTTGGGACTCTAGCTCAAAGAGCATGAAAGATAGATTATAATAATTTTTAGCCGTTAGTGCTTCTTTTTTGTGCAATATATGTACATTTCTTATGAAAATGTTATAAATAATCATGTAAGAAATCGATCGAAGCTTACTACAAACAAATTGGATGAAATATGTTTTTACATTTATAGCCCAATTCTACTAGGCTGCATTTGTCATTTACAGCAAGTCGGGAATGAAGGCAATAAGTATGTTTATAAATAGAGTCGTCAAAGAAAATCCGACTGTCAGTTGGAACCTTGAAAACGTGCGTACCAGACTCTCTGAGAGCGCCATTGTAGGCTTTATTTCTGAACTAGAGAGTCGTGAGTATATGCAAGTCATTCTGCTTGCCGACTGCGCTACGACACGATCTGCAGTAGCACAGACAATCAATATTAATATTTAAATCCGTGTTTGAAAAGTCGATTCAACTAGATTGGAGACAGTGTGAGATTCGAACTGCTGATTGACATCGTTTAAATGCAAACGCATTTTTCACGTCGTTACTGTAAAATTTTGCCTCCAAAGCGAAAAGCAGATTTGCCAGGCATGGACCGCACGTTCTCACATTGAAAATCGGCACACAGATCGTTCTACGAAACATAAATCCACCACGACTTTGCAACGGACCAGCTTGAAAAAATTGCACAAAGGACGTAAGGCAGGCGGCTTTCATTCATGTCTAAGAACCAAATTTATTTGCAAAAAAACCCCAGGCTTGTGACAAACACTTGCCCACTAAACCCGTTTATTAACTACATAAACGCGCGAGAAAAAAAAAAGTTTTCGACCTCAAAGGCAGTCAAATATCAGTACTGCGGTTGCTGATCATACATACTATTATATTTTCTAAGTCTATGACCGTTTCTAACAATTTTGCCATCGCAACTACCATACAGCTATGCAAAGATTTGAACAAAGTATGAAGGTGTATTCAGAAGCATTTGTCCAAGTCATTTGCCAAAAACTTTGAATATAATAAAATAAAATAAAGTGACGGCATATGTTCAGATCATGTCGTAGCGCAGTCAGGAAGCAGAATGACTCGCATATTTCTTACGACTGGCTACTATAGCAGTAAAGCCCACAATTGCGCTTTCTGAGAGTCTAGTGCCTGCGTTTTCATGGTTCTGTCAGAATTTCGCTCTTTGACGACTTTATTCATATAAATTCTTATTGGTATCCGTCTATATTATAAGTCTTTACAAATTGCTTGTGCCATATGGTACCAATGGCACAAACCGGTCATTAAACTTTTTTAAATGCGTTAAACTGTCTATGGCCCAGACTATTCAGTTCTTGAGAGAACTCAAGGAATAAAAATCAAACGATGAAATACTGAACGAAATAAATATGGAACTTCCATCAACTGATTGTGATTCTGAAATGGTATTTCGACGTTTCAGTTCAAAATGCACGATTGCTTTCTTAAACAATGAACATAATATTCCAGTTAGTAACCCACCTTTATTAAAAACTTAGTATGTTTCATGGGTGCCACCTGGTACTGCTCAGGTACATTTTAAAGTAAACTGATGGTATATTTGAACTCAGAGACTCAATATTAATATCTGCATTAATTATTAACAAAATCGGTTAACGGAGATCCCTTGTGCATTAATGGGTTAATTTACACATATACTACTGATTGTTAAGAAGATTGAGGCAAAACTCTAAAATTTGTATTTTACTGTTATTATCTGCCGCTACACCAATACAATCATTCTCAGATGAATATGCATATGAAATTTTTCAGTCAGTCCACGACAGCACTCTAAATTTGTTCGTAGGTCGAGACCAGCGCAGCACGGCACGCTGCATTGTTTGCATGTATTCAAATGGCAGAAATAGATACCCGTGCCTATAGATGTTAACACATCGAAAGTAAAGTTTTTATTTCTTGCTGAACCTCGCAAATACTTATAACTGTTGAATTCCAACGAGATTTTATATCTTGCTTTAGCGATTTGCTCAGTTTATGATTTAGTTCTGCATGCTTAAAATGCGAATTGACAATGTAATTGTACGCAGATTCTATATTTTGTTGTATTCCGCAACCTTTACATTTCCTGGTAGCTTTTTCGGGACACAATCGTTGCAGTCGCGCGATCCGTACTGTGCACCTATGTTCAAGACAGCCTGAATGTACTCACAAAAACCAGATCCTGTTAATTAAGTTAATATAAACATTGATGGATATAAAAAGAAAAACAATTTAGATCTACCCTCAGTTACATTTAATGGCAACAAATCTTTTGCTACAAGTGCCAGCTGTTTTAAAGCAAGATCATCAATAACTTTTTGATGTGTTAAGATCTATAGGCACGGGTACCCATATCTGCCATTTGATAACACATGCAAACAATGCAGCGTGCCGCGCTGTAACGTGCTCGACCGACGAACAAATTTAGAGTGCTGTCGTTCACTGACTGAAACATTTCATATACATATTCATCTGAGTATGATTGTATTGGTGTAGCGGCAGAGAATAACTGTAAAATACAAAGTCTTGCTAACGATGTGTTCAAGTTGGAAGGGTAGTATAAACTTAATATGAACTTTGTGCATTTGAATAGCAAAACTTGAGATTCTTTAATATAATTTCAATTCTACATGTTTGTTTATATTCTAGCATTGTTTATTGTTTATATTTTAGCATACACAATATATATATTAAAAACATATATTAGAGTTTTTATTGACAATTATTGAATATTGGTTCAAGAGGTATTTTTTCTTTGTGCAGTTTGTGCTTCTCAGCTTCGACAAGCCAGCACGTTAATGTTTTGTTCAGTTTCCCTTTGCGTAAAGCGGCCAGAACGGTAAAAAGTTGTTGGTACATATTGTATGAAAGTGCGATTGAAACATATATTTCTTGCTGTGCCTGCTTATCGAGGTTTTTGTTATTTTTGATATTTTTCCATTTTCTGTGTCAGAGGCAAACGCGCGCTTACATTTACTTATGTACCAATGCACTACTGAATACACTTTCGTAATTTGAGTACATCTTTGCATAACTGTACGCCTATGATTGTTTGAAGGTGTCATAGGGTAAAAATTGGGAAGGCTATGTATGATCAGCAATAGCAAAATGATATTTGACTGCCTTGAAAATAAAAATCTTGTTTTCTTACTCAAGCGCAATAATGGGGGAAGAAAAATAGTTTTGTGGAAGAGTGCTTGCAGAAGCCTAGTTTTTAGCTCAAGATACTTGGTTGGCTAGGTGCATATCAGTTGCTAGTCCAAGTGTTTTGTGTGGTAGGACAGGTATCAAAAGGTCATAGAATACTTAAGGCAGGCAATCTATCGTTCATATCCAAGAAACTTATTTATTGCAAAAATAAACAGGCTTCTGCAAACACTTCTCCTGTATTTATTTGTTGATATGTTTCTTTGTTTGCGTGTTTTAATAGTAGTTAAATGTGATGAAAGAAATAACAGAAGTCAGCAGCAGGTGGTTTTGTTGAGTTTTCTAACTTATAACAACCAAAATCAACAATAAAGACTTCTCTCTCTTTTTGGCTTCCAAGGCAGTCAAATATCACTTTTGCTGTTGCTAATCATACATACTCTTCCCAGTTTTTCCTTTATGACACTTTCTAACAGCCCTTGCTATACAATAGTGCAAAGATGTACACAAATTACGAAAGTGTATTCAGCGATGCATTTGTAAAGGTCAGTTGCCGAAAACTCGGAATAAAGTAAAGTAGAATAAAAAAAAATAGACAGAGAAACTGGAGAAAGGAAAACTAATTAGATTAGATTAGATGGAGCTACAAAAGCGCATCTATTCCGAGCAAGTGTTGTGGTGCCGTGTTCTGCGCTACAAGCAAATAGCAAAAAGTTTGCATATGAAGCAGCACACATAATCAAGACGTTTGCCATCGCCCTCCACGTCTTAAAAGTCTTCCACACCACGCTTTTTCAAACTGTATTTTCTATTAGTTTATATTGAGCGTCTTTAGGACTTATACCTCTCTGCTCCTTCGTTTATGCTATTACTGATGCCAATTCTTCGCTTTTATTATTAGCGTCCGACATATATATTGCTTTGTTAATATTTCAAATAGTGATAACAATTGTGATACAGATGATCGATAAAAAATTAATCGAATGTGTAAACCAAGTTACAAAAATAGGAAACTAAAGTATTTACCAGAATATAAACCAACTTATTTACTAACTTAATTTCGGCTACAGTGGGTTGAACGGACTAACCCACAACTGCCCGCACCCAGCCCGAAATATGATTTTTCAGCCCGAACCCACAGTTACCCGAGGGTGCAAACGGATACCTGATAAAAGCCCGGCTCATGCCCACCTCTAGTTGTAAGGTATACATAGGATATTAACCTATTTCAGCCAGCGTTCGCAACCGTACGATAACTATAGCTTTGGGCCTACGTACGACGTACGATAGCATATTATTATCGTACGTAGATTATTATCGTACGCAAGTTTGAGAATTTATATTATTTCACTCGAACGCTGATAGTCTAAATCGCATTATTTATTTGTCCAATAAAATCTTGGGAAAATACCGGGAAATACAATTTCACTACCCTATCCATTTCTTCTTTATAAATACCAAATTTTAGCGTGTATCATACCGAACTTGCATGGGAATAGTGAAATTTTGTCCGAGTGAATTTTAAACGTGACACGTTTATTGAACTTGAAGTGGAAAGGGAATCGGTTGAGGTCTGGACGACGCGTAAAACACTTGGGTTTCAGTGATCTGTTGATATGAAAGCGGTTGTTTAAAAAAGATAAACTATAGAGTACTTGCATACATATCAATATTACAATAAATATGATTTATTGATTTATGATAGACATTAACCTAAAAAGTAAGATAATTTCGATCCATGTACGATAATTTTGCGCCCCTGGTACGATAATCAGTCCGCTTCAGGTTTGCTAACACTGATTTCAGCACATCAGTGTCGTATGGCACTCAAAATAAGGGCTAAGTTTTGGTCATTTTACAAAAGTTATTTCGTTTTTTTTTTTTTATGCGCTTAATATTTCATTCTTTGGTTTCCACTCTTTACGCAAAAAATTTCTGCATCATTCTTGTTCTTATATTGGCGCGTGATTGCTGTTATAAGTTAAAATAGCGCATATATCGACATAAAAGAAGCAGACACCTTGCAGTCGGTATACTCGAGTTATAAAACAGACAATAAGAGACCTGGATGCAAGGGCGTGGGATGCGGCAGGGGATTACGCTAACTCGAAAATTGTCCGATGCAGATGGGGAAACCAAAGAATCATCTTTTTTACAAATTTGATTTGACTCTAGCTTAAGGATTGTAAATGGTATGTTTAGCGGGCCTGGTGGTAGTATGGAGATGGGGTGGGGGGGATGTTTGTGGCATCTAAAGTCTATATGCAGATCTTTGTAGGATGTCAATTGGAATTCTTCTACCAAGCTGGTGACTTAAGCTCAAAATTAGTATAAAGGTAGGGAAGGGGGGCTGGTGGCGGTTTAAGTGGGCGTGCATCCAAATTTTTGCTGAAGATCTTTGTGAGATGTCAATTGCTATCCTTTAACCAGGTATGGTGAATCTAGCTAAATGTTAGTAAAAAGTGGGAGAAGGCGGGCTGGGGGCGGTATGGGTGGGTTGTGGCATCCAAATTTTTTCTTTCTTCATCACCAATCTTGGCACCAAATTTGGTGGCTGTAGTTCAAAAGCTGTGGAAGATAAAGGCGTTTGTGACTTCTAAATGTACGGGGGGTGGGAAAGGTGAGGGCGTCGCTCCAAAACTTTTACGCAGATTTTTGGAGGTCGTTAACAGTTATCTTCCTTCTAAATTTGGGACTCTAGCTCAAAGAGCATGAAAGATAGATTATAATAATTTTTAGCCGTAAGTGCTTCTTTTTTGTGCAATATATGTACATTTCTTATGAAAATGTTATAAATAATCATGTAAGAAATCGATCGAAGCTTACTACAAACAAATTGGATGAAATATGTTTTTACATTTATAGCCCAATTCTACTAGGCTGCATTTGTCATTTACAGCAAGTCGGGAATGAAGGCAATAAGTATGTTTATAAATAGAGTCGTCAAAGAAAATCCGACTGTCAGTTGGAACCTTGAAAACGTGCGTACCAGACTCTCTGAGAGCGCCATTGTAGGCTTTATTTCTGAACTAGAGAGTCGTGAGTATATGCAAGTCATTCTGCTTGCCGACTGCGCTACGACACGATCTGCAGTAGCACAGACAATCAATATTAATATTTAAATCCGTGTTTGAAAAGTCGATTCAACTAGATTGGAGACAGTGTGAGATTCGAACTGCTGATTGACATCGTTTAAATGCAAACGCATTTTTCACGTCGTTACTGTAAAATTTTGCCTCCAAAGCGAAAAGCAGATTTGCCAGGCATGGACCGCACGTTCTCACATTGAAAATCGGCACACCCATCGTTCTACGAAACATAAATCCACCACGACTTTGCAACGGACCAGCTTGAAAAAATTGCACAAAGGACGTAAGGCAGGCGGCTTTCATTCATGTCTAAGAACCAAATTTATTTGCAAAAAAACCCCAGGCTTGTGACAAACACTTGCCCACTAAACCCGTTTATTAACTACATAAACGCGCGAGAAAAAAAAAAGTTTTCGACCTCAAAGGCAGTCAAATATCAGTACTGCGGTTGCTGATCATACATACTATTATATTTTCTAAGTCTATGACCGTTTCTAACAATTTTGCCATCGCAACTACCATACAGCTATGCAAAGATTTGAACAAAGTATGAAGGTGTATTCAGAAGCATTTGTCCAAGTCATTTGCCAAAAACTTTGAATATAATAAAATAAAATAAAGTGACGGCATATGTTCAGATCATGTCGTAGCGCAGTCAGGAAGCAGAATGACTCGCATATTTCTTACGACTGGCTACTATAGCAGTAAAGCCCACAATTGCGCTTTCTGAGAGTCTAGTGCCTGCGTTTTCATGGTTCTGTCAGAATTTCGATCTTTGACGACTTTATTCATTTAAATTCTTATTGGTATCCGTCTATATTATAAGTCTTTACAAATTGCTTGTGCCATATGGTACCAATGGCACAAACCGGTCATTAAACTTTTTTAAATGCGTTAAACTGTCTATGGCCCAGACTATTCAGTTCTTGAGAGAACTCAAGGAATAAAAATCAAACGATGAAATACTGAACGAAATAAATATGGAACTTCCATCAACTGATTGTGATTCTGAAATGGTATTTCGACGTTTCAGTTCAAAATGCACGATTGCTTTCTTAAACAATGAACATAATATTCCAGTTAGTAACCCACCTTTATTAAAAACTTAGTATGTTTCATGGGTGCCACCTGGTACTGCTCAGGTACATTTTAAAGTAAACTGATGGTATATTTGAACTCAGAGACTCAATATTAATATCTGCATTAATTATTAACAAAATCGGTTAACGGAGATCCCTTGTGCATTAATGGCTTAATTTACAAATATACTACTGATTGTTAAGAAGATTGATTGGCAAAACTCTAAAATTTGTATTTTACAGTTATTATCTGCCGCTACACCAATACAATCATTCTCAGATGAATATGCATATGAAATTCTTCAGTCAGTCCACGACAGCACTCTAAATTTGTTCGTAGGTCGAGACCAGCGCAGCACGGCACGCTGCATTGTTTGCATGTATTCAAATGGCAGAAATAGATACCCGTGCCTATAGATGTTAACACATCGAAAGTAAAGTTTTTATTTCTTGCTGAACCTCGCAAATACTTATAACTGTTGAATTCCAACAAGATTTTATATCTTGCTTTAGCGATTTGCTCAGTTTATGATTTAGTTCTGCATGCTTAAAATGCGAATTGACAATGTAATTGTACGCAGATTCTATATTTTGTTGTATTCCGCAACCTTTACATTTCCTGGTAGCTTTTTCGGGACACAATCGTTGCAGTCGCGCGATCCGTACTGTGCACCTATGTTCAAGACAGCCTGAATGTACTCACAAAAACCAGATCCTGTTAATTAAGTTAATATAAACATTGATGGATATAAAAAGAAAAACAATATAGATCTACCCTCAGTTACATTTAATGGCAACAAATCTTTTGCTACAAGTGCCAGCTGTTTTAAAGCAAGATCATCAATAACTTTTTGATGTGTTAAGATCTATAGGCACGGGTACCCATATCTGCCATTTGATAACACATGCAAACAATGCAGCGTGCCGCGCTGTAACGTGCTCGACCGACGAACAAATTTAGAGTGCTGTCGTTCACTGACTGAAACATTTCATATACATATTCATCTGAGTATGATTGTATTGGTGTAGCGGCAGAGAATAACTGTAAAATACAAAGTCTTGCTAACGATGTGTTCAAGTTGGAAGGGTAGTATAAACTTAATATGAACTTTGTGCAATTGAATAGCAAAACTTGAGATTCTTTAATATAATTTCAATTCTACATGTTTGTTTATATTCTAGCATTGTTTATTGTTTATATTTTAGCATACACAATATATATATTAAAAACATATATTAGAGTTTTTATTGACAATTATTGAATATTGGTTCAAGAGGTATTTTTTCTTTGTGCAGTTTGTGCTTCTCAGCTTCGACAAGCCAGCACGTTAATGTTTTGTTCAGTTTCCCTTTGCGGAAAGCGGCCAGAACGGTAAAAAGTTGTTGGTACATATTGTATGAAAGTGCGATTGAAACATATATTTCTTGCTGTGCCTGCTTATCGAGGTATTTGTTATTTTTGATATTTTTCCATTTTCTGTGTCAGAGGCAAACGCGCGCTTACATTTACTTATGTACCAATGCACTACTGAATACACTTTCGTAATTTGAGTACATCTTTGCATAACTGTACGCCTATGATTGTTTGAAGGTGTCATAGGGTAAAAATTGGGAAGGCTATGTATGATCAGCAATAGCAAAATGATATTTGACTGCCTTGAAAATAAAAATCTTGTTTTCTTACTCAAGCGCAATAATGGGGGAAGAAAAATAGTTTTGTGGAAGAGTGCTTGCAGAAGCCTAGTTTTTAGCTCAAGATACTTGGTTGGCTAGGTGCATATCAGTTGCTAGTCCAAGTGTTTTGTGTGGTAGGACAGGTATCAAAAGGTCATAGAATACTTAAGGCAGGCAATCTATCGTTCATATCCAAGAAACTTATTTATTGCAAAAATAAACAGGCTTCTGCAAACACTTCTCCTGTATTTATTTGTTGATATGTTTCTTTGTTTGCGTGTTTTAATAGTAGTTAAATGTGATGAAAGAAATAACAGAAGTCAGCAGCAGGTGGTTTTGTTGAGTTTTCTAACTTATAACAACCAAAATCAACAATAAAGACTTCTCTCTCTTTTTGGCTTCCAAGGCAGTCAAATATCACTTTTGCTGTTGCTAATCATACATACTCTTCCCAGTTTTTCCTTTATGACACTTTCTAACAGCCCTTGCTATACAATAGTGCAAAGATGTACACAAATTACGAAAGTGTATTCAGCGATGCATTTGTAAAGGTCAGTTGCCGAAAACTCGGAATAAAGTAAAGTAGAATAAAAAAAAATAGACAGAGAAACTGGAGAAAGGAAAACTAATTAGATTAGATTAGATGGAGCTACAAAAGCGCATCTATTCCGAGCAAGTGTTGTGGTGCCGTGTTCTGCGCTACAAGCAAATAGCAAAAAGTTTGCATATGAAGCAGCACACATAATCAAGACGTTTGCCATCGCCCTCCACGTCTTAAAAGTCTTCCACACCACGCTTTTTCAAACTGTATTTTCTATTAGTTTATATTGAGCGTCTTTAGGACTTATACCTCTCTGCTCCTTCGTTTATGCTATTACTGATGCCAATTCTTCGCTTTTATTATTAGCGTCCGACATATATATTGCTTTGTTAATATTTCAAATAGTGATAACAATTGTGATACAGATGATCGATAAAAAATTAATCGAATGTGTAAACCAAGTTACAAAAAAAGGAAACTAAAGTATTTACCAGAATATAAACCAACTTATTTACTAACTTAATTTCGGCTACAGTGGGTTGAACGGACTAACCCACAACTGCCCGCACCCAGCCCGAAATATGATTTTTCAGCCCGAACCCACAGTTACCCGAGGGTGCAAACGGATACCTGATAAAAGCCCGGCTCATGCCCACCTCTAGTTGTTAGGTATACATAGGATATTAACCTATTTCAGCCAGCGTTCGCAACCGTACGATAACTATAGTTTTGGGCCTACGTACGACGTACGATAGCATATTATTATCGTACGTAGATTATTATCGTACGCAAGTTTGAGAATTTATATTATTTCACTCGAACGCTGATAGTCTAAATCGCATTATTTATTTGTCCAATAAAATCTTGGGAAAATACCGGGAAATACAATTTCCTCACTATCCATTTCTTCTTTATAAATACCAAATTTTAGCGTGTATCATACCGAACTTGCATGGGAATAGTGAAATTTTGTCTGAGTGAATTTTAAACGTGACACGTTTATTGAACTTGAAGTGGAAAGGGAATCGGTTCAGGTCTGTACGACGCGTAAAACACTTGGGTTTCAGTGATCTGTTGATATGAAAGCGGTTGTTTAAAAAAGATAAACTATAGAGTACTTGCATACATATCAATATTACAATAAATATGATTTATTGATTTATGATAGACATTAACCTAAAAAGTACGATAATTTCGATCCATGTACGATAATTTTGCGCCCCTGGTACGATAATCAGTCCGCTTCAGGTTTGCTAACACTGATTTCAGCACATCAGTGCCGTATGGCACTCAAAATAAGGGCTAAGTTTTGGTCATTTTACAAAAGTTATTTCGTTTTTTTTTTTTTATGCGCTTAATATTTCATTCTTTGGTTTCCACTCTTTACGCAAAAAATTTCTGCATCATTCTTGTTCTTATATTGGCGCGTGATTGCTGTTATAAGTTAAAATAGCGCATATATCGACATAAAAGAAGCAGACACCTTGCAGTCGGTATACTCGAGTTATAAAACAGACAATAAGAGACCTGGATGCAAGGGCGTGGGATGCGGCAGGGGATTACGCTAACTCGAAAATTGTCCGATGCAGATGGGGAAACCAAAGAATCATCTTTTTTACAAATTTGATTTGACTCTAGCTTAAGGATTGTAAATGGTATGTTTAGCGGGCCTGGTGGTAGTATGGAGATGGGGTGGGGGGGATGTTTGTGGCATCTAAAGTCTATATGCAGATCTTTGTAGGATGTCAATTGGAATTCTTCTACCAAGCTGGTGACTTAAGCTCAAAATTAGTATAAAGGTAGGGAAGGGGGGCTGGTGGCGGTTTAAGTGGGCGTGCATCCAAATTTTTGCTGAAGATCTTTGTGAGATGTCAATTGCTATCCTTTAACCAGGTATGGTGAATCTAGCTAAATGTTAGTAAAAAGTGGGAGAAGGCGGGCTGGGGGCGGTATGGGTGGGTTGTGGCATCCAAATTTTTTCTTTCTTCATCACCAATCTTGGCACCAAATTTGGTGGCTGTAGTTCAAAAGCTGTGGAAGATAAAGGCGTTTGTGACTTCTAAATGTACGGGGGGTGGGAAAGGTGAGGGCGTCGCTCCAAAACTTTTACGCAGATTTTTGGAGGTCGTTAACAGTTATCTTCCTTCTAAATTTGGGACTCTAGCTCAAAGAGCATGAAAGATAGATTATAATAATTTTTAGCCGTAAGTGCTTCTTTTTTGTGCAATATATGTACATTTCTTATGAAAATGTTATAAATAATCATGTAAGAAATCGATCGAAGCTTACTACAAACAAATTGGATGAAATATGTTTTTACATTTATAGCCCAATTCTACTAGGCTGCATTTGTCATTTACAGCAAGTCGGGAATGAAGGCAATAAGTATGTTTATAAATAGAGTCGTCAAAGAAAATCCGACTGTCAGTTGGAACCTTGAAAACGTGCGTACCAGACTCTCTGAGAGCGCCATTGTAGGCTTTATTTCTGAACTAGAGAGTCGTGAGTATATGCAAGTCATTCTGCTTGCCGACTGCGCTACGACACGATCTGCAGTAGCACAGACAATCAATATTAATATTTAAATCCGTGTTTGAAAAGTCGATTCAACTAGATTGGAGACAGTGTGAGATTCGAACTGCTGATTGACATCGTTTAAATGCAAACGCATTTTTCACGTCGTTACTGTAAAATTTTGCCTCCAAAGCGAAAAGCAGATTTGCCAGGCATGGACCGCACGTTCTCACATTGAAAATCGGCACACCCATCGTTCTACGAAACATAAATCCACCACGACTTTGCAACGGACCAGCTTGAAAAAATTGCACAAAGGACGTAAGGCAGGCGGCTTTCATTCATGTCTAAGAACCAAATTTATTTGCAAAAAAACCCCAGGCTTGTGACAAACACTTGCCCACTAAACCCGTTTATTAACTACATAAACGCGCGAGAAAAAAAAAAGTTTTCGACCTCAAAGGCAGTCAAATATCAGTACTGCGGTTGCTGATCATACATACTATTATATTTTCTAAGTCTATGACCGTTTCTAACAATTTTGCAATCGCAACTACCATACAGCTATGCAAAGATTTGAACAAAGTATGAAGGTGTATTCAGAAGCATTTGTCCAAGTCATTTGCCAAAAACTTTGAATATAATAAAATAAAATAAAGTGACGGCATATGTTCAGATCATTTCGTAGCGCAGTCAGGAAGCAGAATGACTCGCATATTTCTTACGATTGGCTACTATAGCAGTAAAGCCCACAATTGCGCTTTCTGAGAGTCTAGTGCCTGCGTTTTCATGGTTCTGTCAGAATTTCGCTCTTTGACGACTTTATTCATATAAATTCTTATTGGTATCCGTCTATATTATAAGTCTTTACAAATTGCTTGTGCCATATGGTACCAATGGCACAAACCGGTCATTAAACTTTTTTAAATGCGTTAAACTGTCTATGGCCCAGACTATTCAGTTCTTGAGAGAACTCAAGGAATAAAAATCAAACGATGAAATACTGAACGAAATAAATATGGAACTTCCATCAACTGATTGTGATTCTGAAATGGTATTTCGACGTTTCAGTTAAAAATGCACGATTGCTTTCTTAAACAATGAACATAATATTCCAGTTAGTAACCCACCTTTATTAAAAACTTAGTATGTTTCATGGGTGTCACCTGGTACTGCTCAGGTACATTTTAAAGTAAACTGATGGTATATTTGAACTCAGGGACTCAATATTAATATCTGCATTAATTATTAACAAAATCGGTTAACGGAGATCCCTTGTGCATTAATGGGTTAATTTACACATATACTACTGATTGTTAAGCAGCACTTTTATAGATAAAAACTAATTGATATTTTAATACTCTGATAACACAAATAAAGAGTATATTGGGTTTATGCAACGTCCGTCATGATGACTTTCTGTTTGTATGAACATGCGGTTCTTGAGCCATCAAGGAGAAAAAATTTAAGTTCCAATGTATGGGTGAAACGCCCACTGGGAGGCTGTAAAATCAATCAAGATACCCCAAGATGCAAAAAAAAAAAATACATATTACACACATTTCAACAGCCAGAGCAACCTAATTTGGTTGAAAGTTAGCTGACGACATCATCCAAAGATCTGCACAAAAAAAGGCTACCCATGCCTCTCGTCACATCTTTTAAAGCCAGAGTAACCAAATTATGTGACAATTCAGCTGACGATGTTCCCAAAGATGTGTTTTTAAACGCACGTTATCCCTTGTTTCTATTTTCAAATTCACTTAATTAACATATATTAAAGAGGTTAGGTTTATAAGTAATCCGCAAGTAATCTTTGGCTCTAAGGAACCGACTTCAAATAATCCACATATTTCCCCCCAAAAAAAAATAAACTGCATCAAAAATTTTGGTGCTACGGTTTGGAGCAAAGACATGATGAGGTGAACACAAGTTTTTTCGACACCCCAGAGCATGGGTCGGCAACCTTTTGTTGTAAAGGGGCCAAATATTTTGCATGGGGATCAGTGCGGGCCACACTTGCAGTAGTTATAGATACAATATATATCTACAAATATTTAAGTTATAAAAATAAAACGCTAGCTAGTATATTTTAACGACATTTATTGTAATTAATAAAATCAATGAGATTTTTGTGATTGCATTTGGCTTGCAAGATTTTTATATCAGCTTGCAGTACATTAAAACATAAAACAAAATAATTTTTACCCCAACATATAAAAGTTTAAATAATCATTTAATGTCATTAAACAAACTTCAAAATATGAATTTAAATTAATATTTAGAAAAAAAGGTCAATTATTTCTTATTATTTTAGTGAATAAAACATACATGTTTCAATAAAATTTAAAGAAGCGATCCAAAAAAATGCATTATAAAAATTTGGGTGCCACGCCCCCATACCGACCCCAACCCCACTACCCACACCTTTTTTTTACTTTTGAGCTAGATTCACAAAATTTGGGCCGCATGCGGCCTACGGGCCGCAGGTTGCCGATACATGCCCTAGAGACTTGAAACTTGCAAATGGCTGGCACATCGACAAATTCGATAGCTCAAATTCGTTACTTCCACCTATTTTAAACGCCCTTACAGCTAGAACTACCAAATTTTTGTAGAAGATAGTTACAAACAACTTTCAAAAATCTGTATTAAAACTTTTGGAGCCACGCCAACCCATTCCGCCTCTAACCACCCCACACTCTAATATCAGAAACGCACATAACTTCCACAGTTTTTTAGCTAGAATCACTATATTTGGTGCCAAGATAGGTGACGACTACCAAATTGGTTCATAAAAACTTTGGATGCCACGCCCATCCGTACTGCCTTAGCCACCCCCAACCGCCCCAACGCTTCGCTAAAAACGGTTATGCGTGTATCTCTCGAAGTGTTTGAGCTAGAGTCACCAAATTTGGGAGGGAGATTTCTGGTAACGACCCCCAAAAAACTGCATCAACGTTTTGCAGCCACGTCCACCAATACCGCTTCCAGCCCCCCGCATCTTAAAATCAAAAACGACTCCATCTTCCACAGTTTTTGGTGCCAGGAGGGGTGATGACGACCCCCAAAATATGCATTAAAACTTTGGATGTCACGCCTATATATACTAAACTAGCCGCCCCCTACCGCCCCAACGCTTCGCGAAAAACGCTTATGCGTGTATCTTCCAAAAGTCGGTATCAAAGTTTTGGAGCCACGGCCCTCCCCTCCCACCCACCCGTTCCAAAGCCTTTACAAACTTTGAGATAAAGAGTCACCAAATTTGGAAGGAGGAGAGCAAGTGACATCCTACAAAGATGTGCATAAAAACTTTGGATGCTCCGGACTCCATTTTCACACCATTTACAAACATTGAGCTAGAGTCACCAAATTTCGAAGGAATATAGCTTTAAGCCTGGACCATCTGCATTAGACAATCTATAAGGCAGCATACAGCCCTGCCAAATCCGCAACCCATTGAAATCAGGTCTCTTTTTATCGGTTTTTTTAGTGGTATCGAGTATAGCGCAGTCGGTTGCGCCTGAATGCAACTTTTTTACTTTTTGTTGTTTCTGTCCGTCCGTCCGTATGTTCACAACATTTTTCCACACCCTTCAAGCTAGAGACTTGAAACTTTGCAAATATCTTTATCTATGAACCGGAAAGTTCAAAATTCCAGACTTGGGGTTCAACGATAACTGGGGGATGGCAAATCAATAAATTCGATAACTCAATATCGATAAATCCGTCTATATCACAAATCCTTACAACTAGAACTACCAAACAGGTGAAAATATAGCTATTTGCCACCTTCAAAAAAATTCATCAAAAAGCAAATACATGGCATTTACAACAGACATGCGGAAAGACCAGTTTACACAGAAAAGTTTTGCTTGTATAAGTGATTATTATATTGATGGATCATTTTGTTTAAAAATTTAGATTTTAGGTGTAAGAGAATTTCTAGAAGAAAAGAAAAGTGGTGCTGACATTAAACAGCAAATTAAGAATATATTGCTGGAGTATAATTTGCAAAATAGTTAAAGGAATAGTGTTTTTGTTACTGACAATGGGTCTTACGTTGTTACCGCTTTCAAAAATTATAAGACTTTATTGCGCCAGCCATTACTTGAACGACGTTATGGAAAAGAATCCAGTTGAAGATAGTAAAATATTGATTGAGAGTTCCAAAAATCTTGTCAAATATTTAAGGCTTTCAGAACTAAATCATAAACTGAGCAAATCGCTAAAGCAAGATTTAAAATTTCGTTGAAATTCAACATTCATAATGCTTGAAAGCATTTGCGAGGTCCAGCAAGAAATAAAAACATTACTTTTATCAAAAAACAAGCTAAGACGGCTGATATTGACTTTACTTTCCTTCACACTTACTTTCGTGAACCCTACATCTTTTTGATAAAGCATATTATTTTTTTCTTTTTATTAATATTTTTATTTATTCAACTTAAAATCAATATGCTACTTTGTTGCAGCAACAATTGCAAATTGGTTGGATCATCCAACCAAGACTTTATTCTGTGCAGATTGTGTGACAATGTGATACACATGAAGTGTGTTGGCTTTACGGCCAAAATACGGGACTGCTTAATTGCAGACATAGGCCTTAAATGGTTTTGTCAGTCCTGTAATGAGGTCGAAAAGGAGTCTACTCAATTTATGAGACAGACATATGTAGGTTTTAAGACAATGCATACTGCATTTAATAACCTACATACTTCCTTTAAAGAGTTGCAGTCGAGCTTCAAAAAAGGCAAGTTGTTGAGTAATTCGCCGAAGCGTAAAAAGACTTCGGGGCCCAATCCGCTCAGTGTTCCTCCTGTCTTGGTCACCACTCCCCTTTTGGTACCAATCACTAATCCCCCAACGGGTTCAATTGCTAGCCCGTTAATACATTTTAACTCGCCGGCAAGAAATCCAAACGATAACCATTCCCCGATTTTAACAGCCGATCTTTCTCTTCCAACAGCTTGTATGCCTATTAAGCCTACTGAAGGTACACCAGGGGCTCACAAGCCTCTCGTTGTTGTGCCTTTGAACAAATTTATTTTCGTGTCTAGGCTAGCATCCGACACTTCGTTGGATGATGTTAGTGCCTACATTAAAAGTTAAATAGACTCTCCACTTATAACTGTTGAAAATCTTAAGTTTAAACAAGCCCGAACCATATCTTCTTTCAAATTGAGTGTTCCGCCCGAACTTTTCTCGACAATTTGTTCTGGAAAGTTTTGGCCACCGCAGCTCATTGAAAAGGAGTATGTGAAGAGGCGTAAAATTAATAATAACGATAGTAGGTTCAGTAGTGCACCAACTGTTAGCCACCCTGTTGCCTCAACTTCGGCGGCAAAAAACTAACAAAAGTAGTTAGCTTGGCCTATCAAAATGTTTGAGGCCTTAACACTAAACTTTCTAAACTATATGTAAACAGCTTATCCTTTGATTCTCAGATAGTTGCACTGACAGAAACCTGATATATCTGATTATTCCGTTTTGCCTAATAAGTATAACCTGTACAGATGCGATCGCACCTCCCGCAAGGGAGTTGTTGATTCTTGTATTTCCTCTGAACAGATTCAATCTCATGATCATCCGGATATTGAGTTCATATGTGTTAAAAAATTATTTAGCGGCCGCTCTCTGTATATTACTTGTTCATATATTCCTCCCAATTCTGATATTAACATTTACATATCCCATCTGAATGCCCTGCAGCTTGTGTCGTCGTTGTTGACGGATATGGATCAACTTATAGTGGTTGGTGATTTTAATTTGCCACATGTGTTATAGTCTGTGAATGACACATCTTCGGCGCAATTACCGGCCACTTCTGATGATTTTATCGATGGCCTTTTAGAGTTAGGCCTATCACAAGTTAACAGGGTGCATAACAGTACTAATAAAATGCTAGATTTAATATTTGTTTCTGACTCTTATTGTAGTAATGTTAGTAGAGTACACCCTTTAGTGCTTCCCGAAGATACCTACCATCCAACTTCAGAACTTTCATTTGAACTTTTAAACCTTAGTTCAACATCAAACAATTGTTTAAAGACCAGACGTTTTCGTAAAACTAACTTTACTAAATTGAATGACCTTCTTCAGCATACAAATTGGTCTCAACTTTATTCTTGTACTGATATAGAAACTGCCATTGCCATTTTTTACAGGACTTTGAATTCGTATTTGGATATATGTGTTCCCCTCACTGTTCCTTTAAGTGAAAATAAACCACCTTGGTTTACGAGGGAACTATCAAAATTAAAAAACGTGAAAACAAGATCCTATAAAAAATTTAAAAGATCTGGAAATACTTTGGATTTATCCTCGTATATAATTGCAAAGTCAAATTTTATTTCTGTAAACACTATTTGTTATAAAAATTATCTCAATCGTTGCAAATCAAACTTTTCCCGCGATCCGAAACAGTTTTTTAAATTTGTAAACTCAAAACGTAAATCTTTTTGCTTGCCTTCCTCGGTTTACCTTGATAATACAAAAGCAAATTCCGATCAGGCAGTGGCCGATCTCTTTGCTGAGTATTTTCAATCTGTATACTCATCGAGTTCATATAGTTGCAATAATTCCTATCCTTTTCAAGTTCAAGCGTCAAACTGCATTTATGTCCCAGTTATAACTGAGTGTACGCTGCTAGGCGACCTCAACACTATCAAACCCAGCTTCTTGCCTGTACCTGATGGAGTGCCAGGTTGTATACTTAGATATTGTGCGGACCCACTTTGTAAACCCATACACAAATTATTTAACTTGTCAGTTGACTCAGCTGTGTTTCCTGGTATATGGAAGGAATCTTTTATTATTCCACTCCATAAAAATTCTTCTAAGTCCAACGTTAAAAACTATAGGGGAATATCTAAGCTGTCTGCCATTCCGAAAGTCTTTGAAAAAATTATTTGCTCCCGATTGCAGCACTTATGTAGTTCAATTCTATCCCCATATCAACACGGTTTTTTTAGGCGAAGATCTACTACCACCAACCTTCTTGAGTTTACCTCACTAGTTATCAAAGGGTTTCAGGACAAAATGCAAACTGACGTCGTTTACACAGATTTTAGTAAGGCATTCGATTCCGTAAGTCATTCTTTGTTGCTTCAAAAATTAAATATTATTGGATTTCCAGCAAAACTGCTGTCATGGCTTTCTGAGTACTTGTGTGGCCGAACACAAAAAGTAGTTTTTAAATCTTCTGTATCCAAATCAATTTTTGTTACCTCTGGTGTTCCTCAGGGGAGTCACATGGGACCATTGCTATTTAATCTTTTTATTAACGATCTTCCTGCTGTTATTACTAACTCTCGTGTTTTTATGTTTGCTGATGATGTAAAGCTATGTTTCACCTATAATGATGATTCTCTATGTAACTTACTACAGTCGGACTTGGGTGCACTGTCGGCTTGGTGCCGTTATAACTTACTTAATTTAAATTGTTCAAAATGTAAAATCATGACTTTTTGTAGAGGTACCCCTCATACTGCTCACTAAAGGCCTGTTGTCACATACACCGTAAACCGAAACCGAAACAGAATTCAGTACATTTGCGACTGCGATAGAAACTGCAACCGAAACATCGGTATTTTTCAATTGTTAGCAATAGTAATCGAATTCAGTACATTAGCAACTGAAACCAAAACAAGTACTTTTGACTTTATTCGGTTGCTGTTAATCGACGATCACCTGTTTTCTACAAACGCAGATAACATAACGCTGGTCAATTCTTTGTGCAATCGATATTTTTGTTTCGGTTTCGGTTTCGGTTTACGGTGTATGTGACATCAGGCCTTAAGTGCTTGATGCTTCACCACTTGTCCGCGTTTTTGAAATTAAAGATTTCGGCATCATTCTTGATAGCAAATTAAAATTTGATTCTCACATATCGTCGATGGTCAATAAGGCCAAAGAGTTTGATGATCCCTACACCACTAAAACGCTATATACATCATTGGTACGTCCCATCCTGGAGTATGGATCTTGTGTGTGGTCCCCGCAATACGGGATTCACCAGGATAGAATTGAATCTGTGCAGAGAAAATTTCTTCTGTTTGCGCTTAGAAGTTTTAACTGGGTTCCTGGGATAGACCTACCCCCGTATTCAAGTAGACTTCTTAATTAATCTTCCTTCCCTCTTGAACCGTAGAATTATGCATGGTGTAGTATTCATCACTAATCTACTTAATGGAGAAATCGACTCTTCAGTTCTTTTGGGTCACATAAATTTAACTGTTCCAATTAGATCCACCCGTTACTTCACACCACTTAGCCTCGATCGGTGCTCGAGCAACTATTTAATTCATGAACCATTTCGTGTTATTTGTTCAGACTTTAACCGGCTTTATTCCAGTAACTCTTTGGAGACCTCAATTCCATTACTAAAACGATCTATCCTTTCTGCCTTATCTAATCATAACCACTAATCAATAATCTCCCACTGGTCTGATTGGGTATTTCTGGGTTTTTCCCAATCCACGCAACAAATGTTGGACCAGTTATATTTATTTGGAATTTCCCAGAGCTTTAACGTTAACTTTTAAATTTTTTATCTTAATTGTGAACTTTATTTCAGATATTATAATTATTTATTTTATATTATATTATTTTAATATTATAATTATAGTTAATTTTGATTTATCAGCTGCTCATAGCTGACATTAAATAAATAAATAAATAAATAAATAAAAAGTCTTGTTTCCTTTCTAAAACCATGTAAAGATTGTTCAAATAACATATTATCTGAAAAAGAGCCAACTATTGACATATTTGATTAATGGTTCGAAAACCTAAAAAACATTGCAAAATAAAATTATATGATTCCAATGTAATGGAACAATTAAAGGAGAAAACCTTTAATTCTTTATGAAAACGTTTTCAGCCAATTTCAGTTAATTTAATTGGATTATTTTGAAACCCTCCGCTTAGAGAGTTAAGTTTTTAATCAGGAGAAAGAAAATATCATGTTTTAGAAAAAGTGAAATGCAAGATGATTGATAATCGCGATATGTTAAAAGACAATCTTGATGACTCGCAAACTAAAAACTGTTCGGCAAAAACGAGTTTCAAGAGTTTTTTTGACACGCACCAACCAAAAAATATATAAAACTTGACAAAAATGCCATTGAAAATATTATGCCACAACTTCTCATTCAAACTTGCTAATTCTAAATTTTGGAAACAAGCAACTGACCTCAAAGTATTGCACGTTGCGGCTAAAAATATATTATGCAGGTGAAAGTTGGCGCTGCGACCCAGGGGCCGGGCCGGGTCGGGCGCCAATAAAATAGGCCCATGCCCATCTCTACTTTCAACAGATAAGTTTTAGCACGCGTGCAACTGTTACGTTTCTACGTTTTAGCGAGCACATGTGTCAAAATACACAGCGTTTATATACTCGATACCGAAGGTAAAGATAAAGATATACTGGGTTTGTGCAATGTCCGTCATGGTGTCTCCGTCCGTATGCTCGCAACTTTTTACCACACCCTTGAAGCTTGAGTCTTTAAACATTGCAAATATCTTTATCTATGGCATTGTAAATTAAAGTTTCAAGATTAAGGATCTACGATAACTGGGAGGCTGGAAAATCGATAAATTCGATAACTACAAATCGATAAATCAGACTGCAACGTTTCTATGTTTTTTTATAGGAAAAATCCAAGGTCACTGTTATATAAAAGCGGCGGCTGGTGCTAAAGTTGGGTTTGGACGCAAGCTAGACAAAAATATAGAGAGCGATCCTGAAAAGGAATGGGCAGTCGAACGCATACTCGACTTTGTTGATGATCAGCACGGCGGAATATATCGTATACTCTGGGAGGGCTTTGGTGCCAAAGAAGATACTTGGGAGCCTGAGTCTAATCTGTCTTGTGACGTGCTGAGTACATTTAGTGTTTCCCTGCTCGCCAGGATATTCCAAGATCTTATGTGGTGGGTCTGCAAGGCTTTAATAGCCGCCTGACTGTCCACGAAAATATTACTTTTGCCTGTGTTGTGTTGTGTTTGTTTTTAGGATTGCTTCTGCTGCTTTTCTTATTGCGAATATCTGAGCTTGGAATATGCTGCAGTGGCCCGAGAGTTTCGATGACAGGCTGCTTCGACCACCTCCCTCATTTTTGAGCCATCTGTGTATATGTTGATGGCTGTCTGCTCTGCTCCTGAGCGCCAGTCATGTTCTCTTAGGAGCGTGGGAGTGAAGTTAAAATTGTTTCTTGGGGTCATATAGTTTGCTTCGATTATGGTCCCCCTTCCAGTTGTACTATGCCCGTAGTTCTGTACCGTCATGTTGCCTATCGTGCAGAACCGTTGTGCAGTCTTTTTTGCCATAAGGCGTGCCTGTATGTCCACGGGGTAGACGTTCAGAATGGTCTGTAATGCTTTTGTTGATGTTGTCCTCAGCGCCCTTGGGATGCACGTAAGATCATTTCGCTGGGTTTTTTCGATTCGGTTGAGGTATATGGACTTCTCTGTGGCTTTCCACCATACCTGTATTCCGTAGAGCACTATGGGACGCACAATTAAGATTAGAAAAAATAAAAGAAATAACTTGTGTAAAATGACCACAACTTAGCCCTTATTTTGAGTGGCATACGGCACTGATGTGCTGAAATCAGTGATAGCCACCTGAAGCGGACTGATTATCGTACCAGGGGCGCAAAATTATCGTACATGGATCGAAATTATCGTAGTTTTTAGGTTAACGTCTATCATAAATCAATAAATCATATTTATTGTAATATTGATATGTATGCAAGTACACTATAGTTTATCTTTTTAAACAACCGCTTTCATATCAACAGATCACTGAAACCCAAGTGTTTTACGCGTCGTACAGACCGTAACCGTTTTCCTTTCCACTTCAAGTTCAATAAACGCATCAAGTTTAAAATTCACTCAAACAATATTTCATTGTTCCCATGCAAGTTCGGTATGAAACACGTTAAAATTTGGTATTTATAAAGAAGAAATGGATAGGGTAGTGAAATTGTATTTCCCGGTTTTTTCCCAAGATTTTATTGGATAAAATAAATAATGCGATTTAGACTATCAGCGTTCGAGTGAAATAATATAAATTCTCAAATTTGCGTACGATAATAATATGCTATCGTACGTAGGCCCAAAACTATAATTATCGTACGGTTGGAAGACTTTTAAGAACGTGGAGTGCGATGGCAAACGTCTTGATTATGTGTGCTGCTTCATATGCAAACTTTTTGCTGTTTGCTTGTAGCGCTGAACACGGCACCACAAAACTTGCTCGGAATAAATGCGCTTTTGTTGCTCCATCTAATCAACCAACGTTAAGCTTTGCATCAAAGGCTGTTCCAAAAAAAGATATTGATGATCTAGCTTTAAAACAGCTGGTATTTGTAGCAAAAGATTTGTTGCCATTAAATGTAACTGAGGGTAGGTCGTAGTTGTTTTTCTTTTTATATCCATCAATGTTTATATTAACTTTATTAACAGGATCTGGTTTTCGTGAGTACATTCAGGCTGTCTTGAACATAGGTGCACAGTACGGATCGCGCGACTGCAACGATTGTGTCCCGAAAAAGCTACCAGGAAATGTGAAGGTTGCGGAATACAACAAAATATAGAATCTGCTTACAACTACATTGTCAATCAAATACATGGCATTTACAACAGACATGTGGAATGACCAGTTTACACAGAAAAGTGTTTTTGTTACTGACAATGGGTCTTACGTTGTTGCCGCTTTCAAAAATTATAAGAGAATTTATTGCGCCAGCCATAACTTGAACTTAGTTATCAACGAAGTTATGGAAAAAAATCCAGTTGAAGATAGTAAACTATTGATTGACAGTTCCAAAAATCTTGTCAAATATTTTAAGCATTCAGAACTAAATCATAAACTTAGCAAATCGCTTCAGCAAGATATAAAATCTTTTTGGAATTCAACATTCATAATGCTTGAAAGCATTTGCGAGGTCCAGCAAGAAATAAAAACTTTACTTTTATCAAAAAACGAGCTAAGACTACGTCTTACTAAGTAAAGTTTACTTTAATAAAAAGTCTAATTCACTTTCTAAAACCATGTACAGATTGTTCAATTAACATATTTTCTAAAAAAGCCAACAATTGACATATTTGCTTAATGGCGCGAAAAACTTAAAAAACATTGCAAAATAGAATTATTTGATTCCAATGTAATGGATCAATTAAAGGAGAAAACCTTTTATTCTTTAGAAAAACGTTTTCAGCCAAGTTCAGTTAATTTAATTGGATTATTTTGAAACCCTCCGCTTAGAGAGTTAAGTTTTTAATCAGGGGAAAGAAAATATCATGTTTTAGAAAAAGTGAAATGCAAGATGATTAAAAATCGCGATATGTTAAAAGACAATTTTGATGACTCGCAAACTAAAAACTATTCGGCAAAAACGAGTTTCAAGAGTTTTTTTGACACGCACCAACAAAAAAATATAAAAAACTTGACAAAAATGCCATTGAAAATATTATGCGACAACTTCTCATTCAAACTTGCTAATTCTAAAATTTTGGAAACAAGCAACTGACCTCAAAATATTGCAAGTTGTGGCTAAAAATATGTTATGCGTTCCTGTAAGCTCTGCGTCAAGCGAGCGAGTATTTTCTTCATCTGGAAAAATTTTCAATGAAAGACGCACAAGACTTTCACGTGCGAATTTGGATAAGCTACTTTTTTTGTACAAAAATATGTAATTTTGTTTAATAATAATTAAAAATTAAATTTTTAAGAAAAGTTCTAATAGCTAACATGTAAAAAGGCTCTAGTCGACTAGAAGGTGACCTGAACCTAGTTGCACAAATGTATACTCCATGCGCCCTAAAAGTATGCTTAAAATAATAATCAATTGAAACAAAACTTAAAAGTGATTTATTTTTACGGTCTCTCCGGCGTTTCTGAACCGATTTGGACGAAATTTTGAGAAAAATTCTATCGTTACCCATTTTTCCAACCCCCATTTTTAAGTTTTCCGAATTCGATATTATTTTAATACGGAACATAAAACTTGCTTTATTAACTGTATGCTTTATAATAATAACCTAAAAAAAATATCATCGAAATCAGTTGAAAGAAACACATCTCAGAAGATTATGTCAAGCATACTAAGGGCCGGTTTCTCAATGTCCGGTTAGCGTAACTATCCCAAGTTTAGTCAAAATTGAGTTTCTTAATGTGGGTTTAGGGCTTACCGTGCGATAAACTTAACTGATGCCTGAGTGCAGCTTATATTTATACTTCGTTAAAGGGCCGATATAAATATCGCTTAAACCATCGTTAGGCAAACACCTGACTCAAGAAGACACTTGCATTGTATTTATTTTATATTTTATCCAAAATATTTTGATTTGACTCCACAAGAACATCACTCAGCAACCGAAACGTTTTTCTTACGTTGCCGTTTATATTTTTCAGCCGGGCCCAATAAAATTAATGTTTAAAGCATTTGTTTCCGATTTGGCAGTCACAAAACAAAAACAAAAACCATACCAAACAGCTGATTTCCTCGTAATGGGTGGGCAGCACCTTTAGAGCGATAGTATCTTAACGAATAAGAATTGAGAAAACCAAACTAATTTCACACGAGCATTTAAGTTATGCCGAGATAAACTAATTGGCACTTTAACTGGACATTGAGAAACCGGCCCTTAGTAGTGCAGGCTTTATCTATTTAAGCGTGCACAAATATACACATTCATATGTTCATACAATCAATCAGTCATGATTTCAGAATATCTACTATTCTACTATCGGGCTTTCATGACAAGATCCCTTTTTGTATATAAGATTAACTTGCTTATTAAATTAAAGTCAACTTTTTAAAAATAGCGCTGGCTGCGTGGCTTTCGGCGATTTCTGTTTTGTCTTTAGTAGTTTTATGGTGTTTACACTTGTTATAGTTTTTATATTTAACTTTGACTAGTTAAATATTATTATTAAAGATAAGCAATTTGAAGATGAATTTTTTTAACTTTAATACTCAATACCGAAGGTAAAGAGTTTATTGGGTTTGTGCAATGTCCGTCATGGTTTCCGTCCGTCTTTCCGTCTGTATGAACGCAACTTTTTTCCACACCCTTCAAGCTAGACTTGGAACTTTGCAAACATTTTTTTACCCTGAACCCATAAAATGGGTAAATCAGGGTATAATGGTTTTATGCAAAAGTATGTAACTGGCAGAAGGAAGTATCTCCGACCCAATAAAGTTTATATATTCTTGATCAACATCAATAGCCGAGTCGATATGGCCATTTCCGTCTGTCCGTCCGTCTGTATGAACGCTTAGATCTCAGAGACTACAAGAGCTACTTCAGGTTTTGATTAAAAGTTCTCCTATACCATGAGTAGAACAAGTTTGTTTCAAATTATCGATAACTTTTCTGGTTTCCGATAAATACATGGAATCGATTACAAAAAAGTATCGAATTTGGAAAATGTAAAAATGGGGGCTAAAATAATGGGTAACGATAGAGCCTTTTTCAAAATCGGTTAAGAAATACCGTAGATATCGTAAAAATAAATCAGTTATTAGTGATGTTTAAAAGCCTTTTAATGGCCCGGACAGATAAAAGTGTCAAGAGTGAGGTTCTTCGATTACTGGGGAGCTGGCAACGCCTTATTTTCCACAGTTTTTGAGTTAGAGCCACCAAATTTGGTGCCAATATAGGTGATGAAGACCCTCAAAAAATGCATAAAAATAAATAAAAATTTGGATGCCACGCCCATTTATCACCTAGCTAAGACGGTTTAAGAAATGATACACAATTGCCACGCACACATTTAAAGGTGCAGCATATGCATAAATGAACACATGAACGTGTATTCAGTAGGGCATTTGTTGATGTCGGTTGCCGCCGGCACAGAAAAAGGAAAAATATATCAAAAATAGCAAAAATTTCGGCATGCAGGCCCAGCAAATAAATATATGTATCAAACGCACTACAAATACTTGGTTGTCTTATGATAGACGAGCGCAAGGGCAAGGGAAGCAAAAACGTACGCACATGCTATTTGCTTTCGCGCTCGCTCATACCTACTGAAGCGAAGGCAAAACAAAGAGAAGTTCACAACTCGAATACATGAGAAAGAGCTTTTCTTGTCTTGTTTTGTGGATAAGAGTTTGTCACTAGCCTGGGTTTATTTTGAAAATAAATTTGGTTCTTAGTTATGAATGAAATTTGTCTCTTACGTTTTTCTGACCTTTTATATACCTGTCCTGCACCATCTACAAAACACTTGCTCTAGCGATTGTTTATGCACCTTGCCTGTTTTTTGGTTAAATGGTTATTTATTTAATTTTTGAGCAATTCTACAAGCTGACAAGTATGTTCTGGGTAGCTCCGGCCAAAACATGCATGAAGTGAGCTTAATGTGAGAAGGCGAATCAGGAGTTTATTGAAATTGAGATTCAATAGGAGTAAGGAACTACAAAAGTTGTATATTTGCAATTCATTAGTTGTCCTCATACCAATAATAACATATGGGGCAGGTCAATAAAAGCCAAGGCAAATGCTGCGAATACAAATAAATGTGCACATGTGGACATACAGGCACAGTCTTATGCGCCTAAGCAGAAATGAAGTCTGGAGAGCCCGACTAGTATACATTCAATTAAGGGCACAGTCGGAGAAAAATATCAAAAATCTCGAACAGTATATACATATGCATTTATTTGTTACCGACTGGTAACAAGTAACCACGAAAAATGTTTAACTGAACGTATGTATGTTTTAAATGATTCTTAAAAAGCACCCTGTTTTATGTAGCGGTTAACTTTTATTACACTTGTCAGCGTATGTTGCTCTTTGCTCAACTTTAAGGGAAATCTTCGAACATTACAATAAAATACGCATTGAAAAAATTGCAATACTTGATACTTGTTTTTTTTAAATGTAAAAACAAGTAGCTTGGTGAAGCAATAATTTTTTCGCAGTTGTATGCATTAATACTATATTCATAGCCAGTAAAATTCCCTTATACCTTTTTGAGATACTCTTCGATCAAATCGTCACAGTTTAAGTCTGCCTCGGGCTCCCAACTGTCTTCCTCCTTGCCATAGCCCCTCCAGTGAACCAGAAAAAACGATTCCCCGCGTTTAGTTTTATGACCCACAATGGCCTCGACCTAAAACAATTCGATATGAGAAAATTTATAAGCTGATTATGTAAACATACTTCAAACTCTGCCTCCAGATTATGAGCTTGATCCGACTCCTTCTTCTGTGCTGATTTATCGCACTTGGCTGCAGTTTGTTGTTTTTCAGAAGCCGGCCACTTTTCTTGGGATTTAGTTATATTCTTTTTTTTTTGTGATGAAGCACTCGAGCAGGAAGCCTTGCCGTTTAACGGCATTTCATCGCTTTCGTCGGACTTTCTGTCATCCCCTTGTGCAGCAGCTCTTGCTGCAGCAATAGATGCCCTTTGTTTCTTGGAAATTGACTCCCGCTTATCACCATCATCCTTATGGGGTTTGTACTCCACATCGTCAAACTTGCTGGCTCCATTTTTCGGATTTTCATCGTCGGAACACCCGGTCCTGTTTTGTTTACAGACCTCGGAAAGGTCCTCAATTTTTTTTTTTCCATGCTTACCCATTATAATTAGTAATTTAAATTGTAATGATGAAAACAGTCTGTTGGTTTGGCCGCGAAAATATATAAAATTCTTTGTATGTCCACCGTCGACTGTACATTGGAGTTAAAATTGTTATCAGCGATATTAATTAAGTTTGCTATCGATAGCTTAAAATGCAAAATAAACAGCACTTCATTCTTCGGCGAGACATTAAATTCACATAACTTTGTGATGAAAATAACGTTTCATGACCTAAGGACGTTTGACAATATGGGATATAAGTCGCAACAACTTTATGGTATTAATTTATTGCAGGTTTGTCATCTTGACGTCAACTAGGCCGACGATATATGCTCAGCCACTACGAAAATGTTAAGGTATCAATTCAAGTCAAATTCGGGTAACTGGACCTTTTGCAGAAATCGCATAACGAGCTTTTAATTTACCCAAAGATTGCAAAATAATGAACTTGATATGCTCCCAAAAATTCTAAGGTAGTTTATAAAAATTTTTTGCATCATGGGCTGCGTTCACCAGGAAGCTTAGCGGCACGACATTGAATCAGAAAAATTATTCTTGACGGCGCGATCTGTTGAATGCTATGGACCACTTGTTTTTGCATTTAGTGACAGCATTTTTGGTTTTTTATTCAAAAACATTTCCTCCACGGCCTAAAATTTCAAGCTGGCATGGCATCATCACATAAGTGATATAAAATATTAGCACTAAGCAGAAAATAATTATTTTATTTAATAATAAAATAATTATTTTATTTTCTGCTTAGTGATATTAGTTAGTATTGAATCTTGATCTCATTTTCACACCTGTTATATATTTTGTTTACATTAGCCAATAACCAAAGAATATTCTAGATAAATAATTGCAAACACTGTTTCTGAGTCCGGCGCTCTCAGCACCACAGTTACCCATGAACTCTCAAAATTTTAATAAAAGCGCTGTTTTATTGTGTGCGTGCATTCAAATATTCAATTATCATTTTGCTACTGGCAAACGATACCGAAGGTAAAGAGTATATTGGGTATGTGCAATGTCCGTCATGGTGCCTGCACGTCTGTCCCTCTTACCGTCTATACACTTGACCATCGTATGATCACAACTTCTTTTCACACCCTTCGAGTTAGAGACTTGAAAATTTGTAAATGTCTTAACCTATGGCAAAGTAATTCAAAGTGTAAAGATTGGATATCTACGGCAAATTGAATTTCGATTACTCTAAATCGATAAATCCACATATTTCAAACGCCCTTACAGCTAGAACTACCAAATTTGGGAAGAAAATAGCTACAAACAACCCCCAAAAAACTGAATCTAAAATTTCGGAGCCACGCCCACCCATGCCGCCCTCAACCCACCCGCAGGATTAATATTAGAAACGCTTATATCTTCTACAGTTTTTTAGCTCGAGCCACCAAATTTGGTACCAAGACAGGTTATGACGACCACCAAAAAATTTATTAAAACTTTGGATGCCACGTCTATTTATACTGCTCTAGCCACCCCCAAAAACCCCAACGCTTCGCTAAAAACGGGAATGCGTGTATCTTTTATAGTGTTTGAGCTAGAGTCAACAAGTTTGATAAGATAACTGTTCACGACCCCCAAAAAAAATGCATCAAAGTTTTTAGCCACGGCCCTCTTTGCCAAAGCTACCTGAATTTTGAAATCTAAATTGGCTATATCTTCCACAGCTTTTGAGCTAGAGCCACCAAATTTGGTGGCAAGATTTTTGATGAAGACAACCAAAACTTTGGATACCACGCCCATTCATACTGCCCTAGCCACCACCAACCGCCCCAACACTTCGCTAAAAACGGGAATGCGTGTATCTTCTATGGTATTTGAGCTAGAATCATCAAATTTGGTAGGAAGAGAACTAGAAACAAAAAAATTGCATCTAAGTTTTGGAGCCCCACCCACCAAGTGCGCCACCAGCCATCCCGCGGTTTAAAAATATAAATGCCTATATCTTCCACAGTTTTTGAGCTAGAAACACCAAATTTGGTGCCAAGATGCGTTATGAAAACCCCTAAACCTTGGATGCCACGCCCATACTGCCCTAGCCACCAAATTCGGTGCCCACATTTGTGATTAAGAAACCTAAAACTTTGAATGCCACGCCTCCATACCACCTCCAGCCTTCCTTTTGCGACTTTTAACAAACTTTGAGATAGAGTCACTAAATTTGGAAGGACGATAGCTTTTTGGCATCCCCTTCTCCATCAGACAATTTTTGTGGCAGCGTACACCCCTGCCGTATCCGCACCCCATTGTAATCAGGTCTCTTTTTATGGTTTTATTACTTGTATCGAGGATACCGCAGTAGGTTGCGTCCGACTGCAACGTTTCTACTTGTTTATATTATAGATGTAGAGAAGCATCCGACATGGATCTGATGGGCGTGGCATTACAAAGTATTTATGAATCTATTTGGGGGTCGTCATCACCTACCTTGGCACGAAAATTTGTGGCTCTAGCTCAAAAGCTGTAGAAGGTTAAGGCTGTAAATAGCGAAATAGGTGGATTTATTGATTTCGAGCTATCGATTTAATCGATTTGCCAGCCTCCCAGTTATCGTAGAGCCACAATCTTGACACTTCAATTTACTATGACATATGATAAAAACGTTTCCAAAGTTTCAAGTCTCTAACTTGAAGGGTGTGGAAAAACGTTGCGTTCTTACGGACGGACACCATGACGGACATTGCGCAAACTTTACCTTTGGTATCGAGTATAAAAATTAATTTTGTTGTCGTTTGTCAGTAGCAAAATGATAATTGAATATATGAATGCACGCACACAATTTAACAGCGCTCCCATATATTGATAGAGCAGGGGTAACTGTGGTTCTGAGAGTGGCGGACTCAAAACAGTGTTTGCAATATTGTATCTGGAATATTTTTTGGATAGTGGCAGAAGTATCTCGCCTGAAAATGCCGCGTAAAACTTCGAGTTGAATTAGATAAAGTCGGCATCAAGGCATACTTAACAAGGTGGCCGCACTCCCTCTCCTTATTGCCTAAAACAAAGTACGAAAAATGTGTACGAAACAGAGAGATAGCGAGATAGTAAAGAATGAGTCAACACACTGAAATGTGTGAGTATGTATGATATGTATGTACATATGTATGCATGCAATTATTTTCCTGCAACTGAGACAAATTTTATTGAATAAGAGACACAAAAGAAATTAAAAATGTAAATAAAATAAATTATTTCTGCCTGCAATATGTAGGCATATCATAAAGTCTCGCACAAAATCACAAAGCAGAACGCTAAAATATTCGTCCGCGGAAGTGCGTTGCTGACAACGCTCGCATCGAGACTAAAATGTAAGGCAACCGACGGCAAAAATTCGTCCGCGGAAGCGCGTCGCTGACAACGCTCGCTACGAGACTGACGAATAAAGGCCCAGTTAAAGGCCCAGTTACCTAAACTCGGCTTGAACTGAATTTGAATTGAATGCGAGCGTGAATTGGTATATGCAAACAAAGCGATTACCAAAACGTGAACTAGACTTGAACCTAAAAATTAACCTGAACATGAAATTGAACCGATTACCCTGAACATTCAATTATCGAACAGCTGTTTGTCATTGTTTTGATATGCATGATATGGTTAATGTATATTACATGTACTTAGTACAAATCGGCTCCAACCGAACTCTTAAAAAATTTTTGAAAAAAACAAATTCAGATTTTTATTGAGAAAAAAATTTACTTCGTAATGCTCTCTAGGTGCGCATCTTGCAGCACCTTCATGGGGCTCATAATTGTTTGCATTTTTTTTTACAGGGCCTAATTTAGATAATATGGCGTACGGTGTTGTGGTGAAACCAACGGCCACTTCATCCTCTTGTTTGTTCATAGCATTTTGCACGTAACTATTAAACGTTGTTAACCTCGACCAGCATTTCCGACAAGTCACTTTTTTTTTTGTCGTTTTAAACGCGATTCCGCTTGGCTATTTGGTGTAGGTAACTCAAATGGCAACGTCGTTTGCCTTTGTGTACATGACGAACCGGATGACTGCATGCACATATCATTTGTCGGCGTCAACACTTCTGATGTCGCATTTAGCCATGAATCGCTGCTGTCAAAAGTTCCAAAACATGGCGAATTGGGTGCTGGCGCTGGAGACAAAGGTTCCAATGGCGGCGATTTTAGCCCAGTCGCACCACATTCCAAGGGCACGTTCAACAAAAAGTTCGCGCGTTGACTTCAAAAAGAATAAACAATATTAGAATTTAATAAAAAACACAAGAATTCATTAACCTACTTGCGCTTCAGCAAATGGGCTCTTAAAAAAACAATTATGTGAATACAAATATACTTACTGTGTGTTCCCAATTCCGCGGCAATTGATATCCAAGCTGCCCTTTTCTTTGCCGGATCCTTAAAAAGTTTGCTTGCTTTATTGTACAAAAAATCATTTTCCTGCACCAACCAAATGAGTTTATGCTCGTCCATTTTAAATCAGCTGTTCAATGGATTGTAACTTGAACTGAAATATGAACTGGAACTAAAAACTCTGTTTTCTGCAGGTTTCCAATTCAGTTAAATTCAGTTCAAGTTTTGGGTAACCTGCAAACAGTGTTTGACGTTTAGTTGAACTGATCAGCTGTTTTCTAAGTCCACGTTCAATTCGGTTCACGTTCGGGTAACTGGGCCTTAAGGCCATATTCATTGAACAGCTGATTTAATATGGGCCTTTACCCGAACGTGAACCGAATTGAACGTGGACTTAGAAAACAGCTGATCAGTTCAACTAAACTTCAAACACTGTTTGCTGGTTACCCAAAACTTGAACCGAATTTAACTGACTTGGAAACCTGCAGAAAACTGAATTTTAAGTTCCAGTTCATATTTCAGTTAAAGTTAGGATACAATTACATTGAACACTTGATTTTAAATGGACGAGCATAAACTTATTTTATTGGTGCAGGAACATGATTTTTATACAAGAAAGCAAGCAAACAATATATGGATCCGGCAATGACGATATAAAGAACTGCCCAACAACGTTAGCAACAGTTTAAACAGTGGTTTGGACATTCTATTGTGCAGGAAAAATTGAGAATCATCTAAATTCTTGATTTTGCTGAAGGTCTGTAATAACCAGCGACATGCCATCCGTATTCATTGGCCGAACTGCCCAACCCCGCGTTCACATTTCCGGCATTTCCATGCTTATTAAACTGATTTGTACTAAATACATGTAATATATATGAACCATAGCATCCATATTCAATTATTTTATTATTTTCTTTTGATAACAGAAGTTCGCGCGCAATTGTGAAAATATCAAAACTATAACAAACAGCTGTTCGATAATTGAATGTTCATATTCAGGTTAATTTTTAGGTTCAAGTCTAGTTCACGTTTGGGTAATCGCTTTGTTTTCCTATACCAATTCACGCTCGCATTTAATTCGAATTCAGTTCAAGCCAAGTTCGGGTAACTGGGCCTTAAACGTCAAACACTGTTTGCTGGTTACCCAAAACTTGAACTGAATTTAACTGAATTGGAAACCTGCAGAAAATAGAATTTTTAGTTCCAGTTCATATTTATGTTCAAGTTACGATCCATTTACATTGAACAGCTGATTTAAAATGAACGAGGATAAACTCATGTGGTTGGTGCAGAAAAATGATTTTTGTACAATAAAGCTAGCAAACTATTTAAGGATCCGGCAAGGAAAAGGGCAGATTGAATATCAATTGCCGATTTGTACTAAGTACATGTAATATACATTAACCATATTATCCATATTTAATACGTTTATTATTTTTTTGTGTAAACAGAAGTTCGCGTAACTGGGCCTTAAGGCAATAAAAAGAGGGTGATAGCAACAGTGCGGCCACCTTGTTAAGTATGCCTTGGTCGGCATTACGCAATTTTATCAATGTGATTGTACCATGCTCATGTTAGTTTTCTAAATTCTATTTCTCACATCATATGCACTGCTCCAGCGTGTTGTTACTTCTTGTAACAATGTAAGCGGTTTTTGAGTATTCTGTGTTTCTTTTAACTTGGCAGCGACTATTGTGCTTTGTTTAAAATAAATTACTATTCCCTTGCATTTCAGAGTATCATCACTGAGCAGAAAATTATAAAGAGCATTTAACCCGTACGGTGAATCTTATCGTTCAGTACCACTGCGATTGGATCCATGCAGACAAAAGAGCGCAAAGAGCGTTTTGAAGAGCTCTCACGCCTCAAACTTTTGCAGAAAAATTATGCCACGGAAAACTGCAAGTCATTCTTTGTCCTGCTTCGCTTGCGAATGATGAGCAACAGACCAGACTGGAATCACTGGATCTAACCGTTGTGTATATGTATGCGTTCATATGTGAGCGAACTGGCAGCCAGTGTGATCTGTTTGATCAACCAACGGGCAAAATGCATTAGTATATGAATGCCAGTGAGTTTGGTTTGGTTGGGCTGTCTGCTTTGTGCTTTACTTTGTCGAGATTTTTGATATATTTTTCGATGCCTTGTATTTGCTTGTGTGTGTTCATGAATGTACATAAACGCAGCTCGTTTGTAAGAATGGTAAATGTTCTGGCATTAATTAAAAGAAGTGCAATGTGAACCATATTAATTACTAATTGCTTTATTTATTAACATTAATTACAGGTTTCTTCAAACTATTGAAATAAATTATAACTAATATAACTCATGAACAAATACATACATACTTACATTATAACGGCAAATATTTTAAAAAATTCAATGACATTTTGTTACACGGTACCTGTTCAATAACTATGAACACATAACTTTGATGTGATGATTGCGTAAAAAATGTCTGATATTTATAATCGAATCATATCAAAGCAATCCATGTAAGATTAAGTGTTTCTTAACCCACAAATCTTGTTGCCCACAAGCAGCAACACAAAAAATACCTATTTGGAAGAAACTTATTCGCTACATTAACAAGTTTGCCGCTCGACTAGACGCTTGAGGCAACAAAAGTCTAAAATTGCCAATTTTACTCATGTGTTGCTGTTTGTGAACAAACACATGTACGGTCATAGATTTCTGGGTGGTGAGACATTGTTGTTGCTGCCTGTAAAAAATACTTTATCTTACGTGAATAATTTTGATATGACTTGACTTTAAATAAAAAAATGAATTGTGATATAATAACATATCATCACATCAAAGATATAGTAAAAATTTTTTGAGGTCGTCTTAACCTGTCTTGGTACCAAATTTGGTGGCTTGAGCTCAAAAACTGTGGAAGATATAACCGTTTTTAATATTAATCCTGCGGGTGGGCTGGCGGCGGCATGGGTAGGCGTGGCTCCAAAATTTTTGAAAAAGTTTTTTGGGAGTTGTTAGGAGCTATCGTCACGCAAATTTGGTAGTTATAGCCAAGGTATACTTAACTTAACTTAAGTATACCTTGGTTATAGTTGTAAGGGCGTTTGAAATATGTGGATTTATCGATTTTGAGTAATCGAAATTCGATTTGCCAGCCCCCAGTTATCGTAGATTTCCAATCTTTTTATACTCAATTCAGACTAGGGCACATTTCACATCTAACATCAATGATGTTACGTATGATGTACCCGTTCCAAGTTTTCTCAAAATATTCCAATATCTTCTGGAAATGTTCCTAATCCAAGTGCTTTTATTTAGTTAGTTTCGATATTTTTGATTCCACCACTAAAAAATTGTCATTCACAACCAAAATGTAAATAATGTCTACGCAAATGAATGGCAAATAAATCATGGCGGGCATCGGCAACGGTAAGTGAAATGCAAATTATTTACGTTATTTTATTAATATTTTCGTATTAAGCAAGAAAAACTATAAAATGTATAAATAAGTTAGTTAGTAATGTAAATTAAGTATTGTTTATTTTTAGTTTATAATAATAATAGATTAATAGTTACATATTAAAATAAATACATAGTTACAAATTTGAAATTGGTATTGTTATTTTTTTATTTGATTATGGTTTGATTTTTAATTGTTTGTCATTGACCTAGCACTGGCTGATCTAATTTGCAGTGCCACAGTCCGAAACTCGGCTGCACTCCCCAAGGCGTACAGCGCGATGGCTATGCGCTTTTCGTACTCTATTGCGTATCTAAACGGCGTGTTTTTCCTTTTTAAAACTCCCAACCTCTGCACCAGTAACAAAAATGACGCCTTCTCAACCCGAAAACTTTCTTTAAAACAAGCTTCATTATTTTTGGGAATATCCTTTTCCCAAAACTCACAAAACCGCATCTTAAAGTTTTTTGATTATTTACCTACTATTTATTAATTTTTATTTTCACTCACAAGCGTCCAAATCCTCTGAGGCATTGCAACAAGTGCATAAAGTTGCTCGTCGTCGACATCCTCGTCTTCACAGGGTTTATTTAAATAGTCAGCAAGATCAACAATCATACGCTGTTGCTGAGCAACTATAGATATTATCTCTAAATTTCTTTTATCCATTCTTTTGTAATATTTTGTAACGACAAAAATAAATACATGGTGAAATAAGCGTCTTTTTTACAAATGAAGAAGAAGACGCAAGATGTTAAATGTTGCAATGTGAACACAATTTCACATCTTCTCATCGTTCCCCGATATGTGCCCTAGTGTGAATAGGTTATTATTACATGCAATTTTAATTTTGAGAGTGCATAATTTGTTCACACAATCGAGTGTTTTTGCATTATACAGATTTTTAGAAATCGGAAGCAAAAAATTGAAAACCTCTAAGATAACTTTGTTCACAGAACTGTTATAAATTTTTTTTTTAAATTTCATAAGATTTCACATAATTACATACTCAAAAAAAAATTTTTTTAACACAACATACTCAGCGATTTATTTAACTTTAATGTATTCATGTATACCAATATATGAACAAAATAAAAAAACATTGATAACGTGAAAAAAACTGGATAGTGTGAACAAATTTTAAAATTTGTAATTTCTTCTTGTTCACACTAGCGTGGTTTGACAGTATTATATACGTTTTAAATGTCCACTTATTAGAGTGGACAACAGCGTTCGAAACAGCGTTATACGATATTTATCGTACACATGCGATAACTTTGGGTCAACGTACGATGTACGATAGCACATTACTATCGTACGAAGATTGTACGATAATTTCCATCATGATGCTAAATTTGAGAATTAATACTAATTAACACGAACGCTGACAGTGAACGCATATTCAGCCAAATAAACTTGATTATAACTAAGGCTCGCAATAAAATGACAATTTTGATGGAAAACGGTGAGCTATTAGCTAAACAACGATTTAGGGCCGGTTTCTCAATGTCCAGTTAAAGTGCCAATTAGTTAATCTCGGCATAAATTTAATGCTCGTGCTAAATCTGTTTGGTTTTCTCAATGCAAAGTTAACCTTATTCGTTCAGATACTATCGCTCTAATGGTGCTGCCAACTAATTACGAGAAAATCAGCTGTTTTGTGTGGTATTTGTTTTGTTTTGTGACTGTCATATTCGAAACAAATGCTTAAAACATTAATTTTATTGAGCGCGGCTAAAATATATAAGCACCAATGTAAGAAAAACGTTTTGGTTGCTGAGAAGCATGCAGTTAATGTTCTTGTGAAGTCAAACCAAAATATTTTGTATAATAATAAAACATATACATACAATGCAAGTGTCGGCTTGAATCAGGAAATTGCCTAACGATGGTTTTAGCGATATTTATATCGGCCCTTTAACGAACGATAAATGTTAGCCGGCACTCAGGCAACGGTTAAGGTTATCGCACGCTAAGCCCTAAACGAACATTGAGAAACTCAATTTTGACTAAACTCGGAATAGTTACGCTAACCGGACATAGAGAAATCGGCCCTTAGAGGTAAAAAAAACGATTGCACAACGTATGATCCATCACGGAACGAATACAGTCGCATGAACAAAGCGTTACTCTACAAAAAAAAAATTACTTCAGAAAACACTGCCAGAACGGTTCAAGACTTATATTGTGAACCGGTTGTAGAGTAATTTAATAATGTTTTAATGCCAAACGATTCCTACGTAATAGAACAATTGATTAATCATTATGAATACGTTAATTATATTAAATTATTTATTAAAACCTATACTAAATTATTAAAACAATATTCAAATATAATGATGAATATAAGTGTATATTGATCTAAAAAAGAAATTCTTTCAGTATTTATTTCACTACCCTTTCATGTCCATTACTTCTATATTTTTTGTTATTTTATTTTGAATTTTAGCGTGTTTCATACCGAACTTGGACGGGAACAGTGAAATTTTGTCTAATTGAATTTTAAACTTGGCGCGTTTATTGAACTTGAAGTGAAAAAGAATCGGTTCAGGTCTGCACGACACGGCGGTTTCAGTGTTCTGTTGATTTGAAAGCGGTGGTTTAAAAAATATAAAATATAGTGTACTTGCATACATAGCAATATTACAATGAATATGATTTATGATAGACATAATAGGCTATTCACACTAGGGCACATATCGGGGAACGATGAGAAGATGTGAAATTGTGTTCACATTGCATCATTTAACATCTTGCGTCTTCTTCTTCATTTGTAAAAAAGACGCTTATTTCACCATGTATTTATTTTTGTCGTTACAAAATATTACAAAAGAATGGATAAAAGAAATTTAGAGATAATATCTATAGTTGCTCAGCAACAGCGTATGATTGTTGATCTTGCTGACTATTTAAATAAACCCTGTGAAGACGAGGATGTCGACGACGAGCAACTTTATGCACTTGTTGCAATGCCTCAGAGGATTTGGACGCTTGTGAGCATAGCTCGCAAATAACAGTTGAGCGTTTTTTTCTTTACGCTCAATAACAGTGCAGAAGCGAAAATGCTCAAAATATTCACTCTCACTCTGAGCAAGAGTCTATTTATCTATTTTGCATCGGTTTTCGCTTGAGTGTTGTTGGTGAGTTTTTTGAGTGATCTCTTTTACCGGAAGCAATAAAATTGTCGTTCGCGAGTAGAGACTCAGTAAGTGAGTAAATGACAGAATAAGTTACTGCAAAAACTCTCGCAAGCACTCTTTACTTTAAAATAACTTAAAAGTGAATTTTTTTATGATGAATATTTATTTAATTTTTACTTATTATTAAGCTTAATTACTAGCAATGAATTTAAATGATGTGCGCTTAATGAACGCTGACGTTCATTTAATACGAAGTGGAGGGCTGAAAATGCATTCCGCAAACATTACATGTTGATTTGTTTTCGTGTGGATTAAATTTAAAGAATTTGTGCACATTTTTATTTAACTCTCTTCCCATTTTGCATAAAATTTAATTTTCACCGTAAGCACTCAATTCACAAACGCAATTAAAATATTTCGCAAATGGAACACTTGATACATACTATTTTGCAGTAAAGACGTTTTGCTTCATTTCACTCAAGCAAATACTCGCGCTCTAAGTGTAACAAAAGCGAAAAGAAAAAAACGATTGTTAGCCGAGCACGAGCGAGCTAAGCGAAGAGCCGATGACGCCGTTGCTCGCGAGTATTTTTCTTAAATACTCAGTTAAAAGACTTATTTGAAGACTACGCAAAACGCTCAACTGTTATTTGCGAGCTATGCTTGTGAGTGAAAATAAAAATTAATAAATAGTAGGTAAATAATCAAAAAACTTTTAGATGCGGTTTGGTGAGTTTTGGGAAAAGGATATTCCCAAAAATAATGAAGCCTTTTTTAAAGAAAGTTTTCGGATGGAGAAGGCGTCATTTTCGTTACAGGTGCAGAGGTTGGGAGTTTTAGGACTGTGGCACGGCTGTTTCGCCAAATAGTGTTTGCAATATTCTGCACGAGTTTTGTCAAACAAAGTTGTTAAGTAGTCAATGTTGTTTTTAACAATATTTTTTATTATTAAGATGGATGTCATATAGAGGTCGTAAATCATCAATACACTTTTCGGGCGACCATATTGTTCGATCTTCTGTACATTTTCTTTCTAAATTCGAAAATATTATGAAAATAACATAAATAATTTGCATTTGAGTTACAGTTGTCGTTGCCCGCCATGATATATTTGCCATTCATTACATTTCGGTTGTGAATGACAATTTTTTAGTGGTAGAATCAAAAATATCGAAACTAACTAAATAAAAACACTTGGATTAGGAACAGAAAACTTGGAAAGGGTACTTCATACGTAACATCTTTGATGTAAGATGTTAGATGTTAAATGTGCCCTAGTGTGAATCGGGTATTATCCCAAGAAATACGATAATTTCGATCATTTTTCAATCCATGTACGATAATTTTGCGCCCCTGGTACGATAATCTGTCCGCTTCAGGTTGCTAACACTGGTTGCACGTGTTGCCTTTAAATCTAAAAGTCAATCGCCAGTACAGTGAAAGGCAAAATGATTAGCTCATGGAAACCGCTGCAAAATGAAAAGCCTCACAATAAAGATGAGGCAACTACTAAAAAAATTTGCAATGCATTTGGTAAACCTATTAAAAAATTAAAGGCCTCCGAAAAACGCAGTTATGGGAGTAAGAATATTCATAAAGATGCTGCGAGCCAGCCGCATTCTGGCAAAGACGAAACGCGAACTTCTAGCGAAATGCAAGATTGGACCAAATTCAAGCAAGAAAAAAAGAATCTAAAATTAAAACGAAAAAGTACACGTGACACGTACGAAATTACCCAGGAGGTTAAAAAAATATATGAGCAAGTAAAATGGTAAGTTTTGCACTTCACTCACATTAAATTAATCTACAAATAACTGCTTATAATTGTCCCTGAAGCCGCCGGACTCAAAACAAAGCGAAACTTGTGGAGCAAATGTACAGAATTCTCAACGTTGGCGATACGATATCCAAAGTTTCCAAAGCACACGACACGGCGCGCGTGTTGCAGTGCATGCTAAAGCATGCGACCCCTACGTTGCGCGGTGAAATATCCGAAAAACTAATGCCGCACGTCGTAGACATGTGTCAGTCGAAATATGCACACTTCTGCGTCCAGCGAATGCTCAAGTATGGTGCACCGGACACGAAAAGCAAGGTGGTGGATAGCTTGATGAGTAACGTAGTACGGCTAGCGAGCCACAATATTGCCAGCAAGATAATAGATAACATTTATATGAATTGTAACAAAAAGCAACGCTGTTATATGCGACAAGAGTTTTACAGCGATCTGTATAAGAAGGCTAAGGATGATGATGTACATACGTTAAGCGACACTTACAAGAGCGCTGGAAACATGAAAGCTTCCATTATGGGTGCAGTAAAAGCTAATTTAGAGCACATTGCCAACAAAAATTTAGTGGACAGTTCACTAGTGCATGACGTCATACTCGAGTTTATGAAGGCCACGGACGAAGAGAAGCTTGAGGAAACGATGAGCGCCTTGGCTTTACTAATACCGCACATGTTAACCACCAAGGTTGGTACCGAGGCGGCTATCTTATGCTTTTACAAATCCACTACGAAAAATCGCAGGGTAAGTAAACGTAATTTCTTTCAGAATCTAAAGTCAAATGAAACAGAATTGTCCCAGTTTGAAAATAAAAATTTTTAGGCAAAAATGTTTTAGTCTGTGATGTCTCAGTTCTATATCCTGGCATAGAAGATTGTTTTTGTATAATTTTCAACATACTGTCAAACTGTATAAAGCAAAATCTAGAGACTTGAAACCTTGCAAATACACATCTGTTTAATATCTGTTGCTCAGAGTTACTTAATTTGGTATGGAAAAAGAACTACCCATTGACATCCCCCAAAGACATGCATCAAAAATTATGATGCCACGCCAACCTATGCCAACCGCCGTTTAAGTCGGCAACCCCATACTTTTTCCAATTGTTAAGCTAGATTTACCAGACTTGGCTGGCGATGTTCCTCAAGATGTGCATTAAACCTTTGAGGGGTATCCGTTTTTATTTGGGTAGGGAGTATACCGTAGTCGGTTAAGTCCGACTGCAACATTTTCAATTGTTTTTAAGTAATAGGTTAAAAAGATTCTTATGTTTGCAACTGGTAAATTTACTGCGGAGGTTAATGGCACGACATTGGGGTTAAGATGCCTCCAGAAATGCTAAAATATCAATTTTATTTTTTCATCATAAGGCCATTACAAAGAACATCAAGGAACATCTGCTAAAAATTGCCTTGCACGAGCATGGTCATGTTTTTCTCATAGCGCTTTTGAATGCTCTCGACGACACGAAGGCCACTAAAAAAGCCATATATGATCACTTGCACTCCGATCTAAAATCCTTGGTAGCCAATCAATACGGACGTCGTGTGCTGCAGTGGTTGGTAGCGCCTGGTGACACATCTTGCTTTCATCCGGATTTCGTAAAGTTCATAGATGAAGGATTGGCATATGGCAAAAAGGAGAAACAGGCACGTCGACAGGAAATTTTAGAACAGATCGAGACGCCCATTGCTGTGTCCATTGCTGAGGATGCTTCCTTTTGGCTGTCCAATAGCCATATTGGACTTGTTACAGCGGATATACTTAACCACAGTAAGTTTCAATTGGAGCAGGGTGCGTATATTCGTCTTACAAAATTTTTATTTTTAGTAACAGGAGAGAATTATAATAAGGCCGTAGCAGCGCTGGCTTCTGTGATCACTCAGTCCAACTGGCACGTATCCGCTGTGTCGTCTGAAAGTTCTCAAAAAAAGAAGAGACCCCACGATGTGGACGCCTTCGTAGTCGAGGCCACGAGGGAACGGAGGAATAAAAAGCAACTTAATGGCGCTGTACTACCATCCGTCAGCACCGACGAAGAGAGCGACGCAGAGAAGGGCACAACAGCCAAAAGGTTTAAAGAGGTACAGGCCAAAAGTGCCGAGGAGCTGCCAACTGTGGTAGGTATTGAGGAAGTCGGCATGCATCATGTGCTCAAAAAGATAATAAAAAACGACCAAAAACACGAGGGGCAACCATTTGGAACACAGCTTTTAGAGCACCTGTCCGGCAATGTGGTAGTAAAATAACTTTTCTAAAACTCTATTTATTAATATGTTTTTGGTTTTTCCAGCTTAAAACTTGGTTGGGCATCAACCGTGCTTGCTATGTCCTTGTTAAACTCGTGGAGGCATCACCGATTCTGCTAAGCAAATGCCGTGTTCTAATGGAAGAGTTGGACATACGCCAGCTAGTGCTTGTCCAAAAATCTTCAGGTGCCAAAATGTTAACCAGCAAACTGAACCTTAGTTAGTTTTAGTAGGTTGACATCTATTGATTTAATAAATTGAGTTCATCTACGCTATAAAGTAATAACTATAGTATTTTCAAGCTTGTTTTTTTTTATATTTTCACTTTGGTTTTGCTACAAAAATAGGATTAATTAGTTGTAATATCGAAAAAAAAATAAACTATTTAACGACAACCACTTTTATTGTTATTGTAAAGCAAATTTTATAAGGACCTTAAAAAATTTTAAAATAATTAGGTGCGCCCGTAATCCTGACAAGAATAAAATTACCAGCGTGCGCAAATACTGCTCTGTAGCAGCAAGAGCAATACAATTATTGCTATGCTCTCGCTACCAATCTCATTTTGATTTACTACGTAGCAGAGCCATAGCCGATCAGAAAAAAAGTGTATACTCTGCTCTGCAGTTTATTTGCGTAATATTCTGATTGATATATTATTGATAAGCACAAACAGCAGAGTGCGTCGATCTCAGAGACTTAAATCCCAAAGTCTTGGAATTTAGTTTAGTGGGAATATTTGAAAATTTAGTGAAAGAGAAAGACAAAATACACATACATTCAAAGAAATTGTAGTGTCATCGATTGATAGTCAATTCAAGCCTTTACGTTTTTACTTACATTTGCAATATCAGTTTTTTAAGAAAAAAAATCATCGGATTCGAGTTGAGCGGCCCAAAATACATTGAAAGCAGTTTTCACTTGCCTTAATTCAAAAGTTTTTAAAATTTATTAAACTAGTGTAATTATACTATTTATGGTCGCATATAACTGCATTAAATCTCCTCTGTAAAGCCTAAGTAAGAAGAGTATTTTTTATTTAATTGAATTTATGCAGGATTCAATATTATCTTGTTTTTTTTTTTACGATTTGCGCACTATAATGTGTAGGCCGGAGTCAGTGTCTACAATGTCCGAGAGCTGACCCACCTTAAGCGCAAATGCGGCCTTTTCAAAGGGCGCTTGCATTTGACCTGATAGAAGGGAAGATGGAAATGTGTTAACGGATTTAATTTAAGCGAACATGGGAAAAACGGCTTACCACGCCCGAATTTGCCTAAGTCGCCACCACGTTTGGCCGAACTGCAGTCGGAGTAAGATCGTGCCAGTTCCTCGAATGTAGTCTCGCCGTTAACAATTTTATTGCGATAGATTTCAAGAAGCATCTGCGCCTCTTCTTTGGTGCGTGTGATGTTCTCTTCTCTCCATGAGCTAGGCCGACGGCTGCTCTTGTGTTTAACCAGCAAATGGAGGCATTGGACCTCGCCGCAAATATCGCCAGCGGCAGAGCCTCCAGTCTTTTTGGCCGGTTCGGTTGGCTGGTCCCACTGCGACTCTTTTGTGTGCACGTTGAGATAGTAGCTCATTCCTTACGAAATCGTTGTGGCTTTAGAGTTATTGCTAATATGTACATGTGTTATTTTTTACCTGTTGAACGGCTAGTGCGCTTTTCCCAGCCTTCTGGTAATTGTTCAGTTTCTGGCATCCTGTTGAAATGATCAAAAACCTTCCAAGTTGCTGTATATTACCTTGCAAATAAATTCTGTCAAATGTGAATTGCGATTGCCAACCAGTGTTAGCAACCTGAAGCGGACTGATTATCGTACCAGGGGCGTAAAATTATCGAACACGGAATGAAATTATCGTATTTTCTAGGATTATGTCCATCATAAATAAATAAATCATATTAATTGTAATCGTCGTACAGACCTGAACCGATTTTCTTTCCACATCAAGTTCAATAAACGCGTCAAGTTTAAAATTCACTCGGACAATAGTTCATTGTTCCCAAGCAACTTGCATGATGCAAGTTTGGTATGAAACACGCTAAAATTTCGTATATATAAAGATGGATATGAAAGGGTGGTGAAATAATAAATGAAAGAATTTCTTTTATATATAAATATACACTTATATTCATAAAAACAGAAAATATAATCACTATATTTTAATATTATTAACGTATTTGTTTAGGCGTATATATATATTTAAGTCACAACACAAACACATGACACACAATAATAAATACAATAAAATATGCTAATTAAACACAACATAAATATGTAAATATCATAGGTCAGTTCTTAAAATAGGTCAATTGAAAACAGCACCGTAAGTCAAATTGTCTTATTCGCGGAAACTGCTGACTACACAGCACGTGTAACTAGAGCCGCGGTCAGCCGACCCGGTTGTTGCCAATACACAATTCTGCAGTGGTAAGCAACTGCTGCATACACGATAACCCAAATTACACATATGTAAACTAAGCTATATTTATCTATAAATACTGATACTTTCGTTAATAAAAATCAGAGCCTTTACTATGCATTCAAGCAAACACAAGTCTTTCATTCTTTCTACAGGAACTCCCTCTTCGTAGTCCACCTAGTTACAAGTGCTAGTTGCGACGCCTTATTAGCAGTCAGTTTATGTACTGAATGCTTATATACACACAAACATTTTGGTGACCCCGACGAAGGACTCCAACCAAGGATACTTAAAAAAAAATTGACAGCCTGTGTCAGATCACACGGGCGCATAGGTTAGCCGTAGAATACGTCTGTCCTTGTGCAACAAAAATTATGAAGCGGTAGCCTAATAACAACAACCACATAGATGTTTTATTTTATTTTTAATTGTGTTTGTTGTCATTTGGCTAATTTTTTCCTTTTTACTGCAATACTGGTTAGCATCTCTGATATAAATTTAACAAACATTGACTTGAAATAGAAATATATATTTACATAATTTATTACATCAAAATTTGTGCATAATTAAATCTAAAATTGTATTTTTGTTTTATGTTTGAAATGTGACTTTTGATATGACAGGTTTGTGAAAGGAAAAGTATGATATGTTATTCATTAATGATACACTTAAATTTCTAGCAAATACTAAATCTATATTGGTTAGAGCTAAGGTGGTTGCTGCATTTTTAATATACTTTAATTTGAATTTTACTTCCATAAATTCTGCAAATGAACAATCATTTGTCATTTCTAAATTAAAATCACCTACGATGAGCATGTCCACCTCGGTGTCAACTGTGAAATTCTTGTCTATTAGTGCAGTGAGGTGAGAATATTTCATCAAAGCAGAAAAAAGCATTTGTTGCTTGTTGTTTTGGGAAACATTTGGATGAAAGTACACAGAGCCAAGAATAAATTTTTTTTGATTATTAATTTTAATTTCAGACAGACAAATGTCGCCTACATCGCTATCGACCAGTTGCCTGTTTGAAATATCGATTGGAGTACAATATGTTAACATGGTACTTTTTGCATAGATTGCTACTCCAGATGCACGACGGCGTTGCTGTAAATTATTAAAATGCGAAATTAATTGTTCAATATTCATTTAAATAAAATTAAATTAACTTAATTCACAGTAACTGTTCACAAGATGCGAAAATCAGGGCTGCCACCGTAAAGACGAATTATCGATAGTTTAACTCACGATAGTTTATATGATATTTTTGCACGGGCATATTTATTGTTTTGGTGCAAAAGCATAATTAAATGTGCAACACAAACAATAAAACATGATTTCGAAAACTTGCATGCAAATTTCAGAATTGGGGTAAACATATTTTATTGTGTTATAATTGTTTGGGGCTGACGCTTAAGCTGAGCTTGTTCACCCCTGGCACGGAAGAATTTATGTATGAAAATTTAATTATGCCCGAATATCTTATTGAAATTTCCACATTTAGAAGCTATCAGTCATGACCGCATGTATATCAAACGAAAGGAAATCAAGTCTACTTTGTATTAAAACAAATTTTAATCGATTCTCTGGCGGAGAGCAATGTGCAATTGAAAAAAAGTAGTGATTTTAGCACTGATTTTTTGCCTTAAAAAGTTATATATTTGGCAAAATTATTAGAAATTTGAATGTGGGAATGTTTGTTTACCTCATCTCAACTTAAATTCGAAAAACTCAGATTAATTGATTGATTATTGAGATTGCTAGAGCAATTTAAAGTCTTCAAAATGAAGCAAAATTTTGCATGTTTTTGGTCTCATTTTTTTAATAGAAAATGTAATCACTTCATATATAAATATAGCTTAAAATAAAGGTTGAAGCCTTGGCTTTAAAATGAAATTAATTTGAGGAAAATCTATTCATTAGTTCATCAGTAATGAGCGATTTTGTGAAGCAACCATATTACAACAACAACTTTTTTGGATAGCACACTCATACCGAAACGTAAGACGTATTCTACGTCAAAAAAAACGAAAAACTCTTATTTCTTGACCACATCACGGTTGCGGCTCGAAGCTTAATCCAGTTCACCAAAGAGCAAATAAAACACTTCCAACGGGTCAGGAATAAACAGAGTTACAAACAAATCAATGGATCTGGAAGAAGTCCTGGATGAGGAGATATCAAGGCTTATAAAAAACAGCAAAAGGGACTCAGCCGAACGGAAATCAAAACCTGGCTACTACAAAGCCAGAACCTTAATTCTAGAGGAAAAGTGGAACGCCTTCAAAGACAACAACGAGTTGATCTTAAAACAGAACTTGGAGAAGTCCCATACATACTTCAAGTTCTTCGAAGCCGTTTCTGATATAGTTCAAAAAACCAAAAACTACTTCTCTCAAATACAAAATTAAGTGCATTGTGCCGTCGGCAAAAGTCAATGATAGCATCGTTAGATCGTGCGTTGCAACAGAAGCCCCCTAATGCAGACAATGTAAAATCATTATGGGCAAAAATTCAAGAGGTCCATTTTCAAATATACGAAGAATTTGAAGACCCAGAAGAGATAGAAAGGCAGAAGCTGATTTACGGAATGCACTTACTAACAATTCAAGTAATTCGTGCTCCGAAAACATAAGCCTGCCACGCATTACCATTCCAAAATTTGATGGCGAAGCACTCAAATGGAATCAATTTTTGACATGCTTCCAAGTATGATACATGACACAAAAATGCCAACCATACGCAAGATGTGGTATTTGAAAACCAGCGTAATCGGAGAGCCGGAAAGATTAATCCGTCACATCGATCTGAGGGAGGGAAACTATCTCTAAGCATGGGAAATTCTAGTAGACGCATACAATAATCCAAGGGAGATTGCATCTAGGATATTGAACCGTCTCCTGCTGCAACAAACCTGCAGCGACGATAAAAAGTCTTTAAAAGAGCTGCAAATCACTACTATAGAGTCCTTAGCTTCGTTGAAGGGACTCGGGATTGACATCTCAACATGGGATCCGATCATCATTGCCATCCTAAGAAATAAACTCTATGAGCAGTCACTGAATAATACCAAGGAAATTCAGCCACTGGGCACCATGATCCAGTTCTTAGGACAAAGAGTTCAAGTAATGGCTACCGGGAAAAAGATGCCTGTAACTTTCAAGAAGGAGCATAAAAATACAACATGTGCGTCTTCTTCAAGTGCACAAATGTGACGACTTTCGCGCTAAATCAATAAGCGAGCGCCTTAATTGGGTGCAACGGCAAAAATTATGCGTCAATTGCTTCAGAAATGACCATAAAACAAATTCGTGCCCCAGCAACTTCAGCTGTTTTAAATGTAACAAGAAACACCACACTTAAGTTAATTTGGAGAACGCGATCACTTCAGCAGCAGCAGAGGCAAGTTGTGGCATCCGCAAACAACCAAAATTACAACTTACTTGCAACAGCAAAGGTAGTTGTGCAAGCCAACAATGGGCAGGAGGCAACATTCAAGGCATTGCTGGATTCTCGATCACAGATCAACGTCATTTCTGAAAGGCTGGTAACAATGCTAACACTAAAACGTCATGACACAACTCTCCGGATTGAGGGAATCGGAGAAAACACAAGAGTCAGCAAAGCTCGTGTAAATGTGACAGTTAAATCACTACACAGCAATTTCAAGATGCGAATGTAAGCCTTTGTACTACCCAGCATAATATCGGATCAACCTGCCCAATGGATCAACAATACCAATTGGAGCATACCGCTGACCCCTACTTCAACACACCAGGCAAAATTTATCTATTAATTGGATGGATGAAATTTGGATGGATTATTGCGGGAAAAGAAAAACTGCAAATAAATCGTCGGTCATTTGTGCAGCAGCTACAAATGAAAAAACCAATGATTTATTGGAACGATTTTGCAATCTGGAAAACATGGAGTCAGCAGAAAAACATCGAACGCCCATTGAGGCCCAGTGTGAAAAACACTTCTTGGAGAATCTACAAATGGCGGTGGACGGTAGATTCATAGTTAAACTTCCATTTTCTGAACACTATTCAGACCTGGGAGAGACCATAGAAATTGCGACCAAACGTTTTCTATCGTTGGAGCGCAGAACGTCTGCAGACACGTGGAAGCAATATGCTACGTTCATGACGAAATATAAGGATCTAGGACACATGAAACAAGTGTCACCTCAACAGATTCCTAGGAGCCATTACTTCATCCCTCATCATTGTGTGCTAAAACCGGATAGCAGCACATCAAAGCTAAGAGTTGTTTTTGATGCATCCTGCAAAACGTCGACAGGAAAATCACTTAACGACATACTGCAAGTAGGACCTACTGTGCAGAGCGGCCTCATGTCAATCTTGCTAAGATTTAGAACACACAAATTTGTGTTTACTGCGGAAAAGATGTACCGCCAGATTTGGATCAACCCTGAGAGCCAGTTTCATCAGATGATCGTTTGGAGAGACAATCCCAAGGAGCAACTTACGTACTATAGACTAAAAACAGTTACGTACGGCACGGCCTCAGCTTCATTCTTAGCAACCAAGTGTCTTAATCACTTGGGCGCTACTCATTTGGACAAATCAGCAGCAGGAGCAACTGCACTAATAAATGACTTCTATGTAGACGACTGCCTCACAGGAGCAGACTCAGTCTAAGAAGCAATCCTCATTCGAGAAGATTTGATGAAGGTCCTGCTTCCCTATGGATTCAATCTACGAAAATGGTGCTCAAACAACGAGCAACTGTTACAAGGGATACCCAAGGACGACATCGCAACCGAAGTAAATTTTGAGGACACAGTGGACAATTACAGGATCAAGACATTGGGTCTTATTTGGATGCCCAAAAGGGACCAACTTTGTGGCCGCGCACAGCTGCGAAAATAACTAAACGTGTCGTTTGCTCAGGATTGGCACAAATCTTCGACCCCCTAGGATTGTTTGCCCCCGTCGTTGTGAAAGTCAAGATTTTCATGCAACAACTCTGGGAAGACAAACTTGAGTGGGATGACGAGTTATCTTCAACTTCTCAGAACGAATGGAATGACTATCGAGAGGACTTCAAGAGCCTAAATTCAATGCAAATTCCCCGACATATATATGACGGAAAGGTTCCAGTCACAAAGGAACTACACACATTTGTGGACGCATCTGAACGCGCATACAGCGAAGCAATATACGTACGCGCAACATACAAAAATAAGCAAATTTCTGTGCGCTTGCTATGTTCCAAATCTCGAGTAGCTCCAACGGCAAAACAGTCCCTCCCGCGACTAGAACTTTGTGCTGCACTGTTAGGTGCTGAGCTCGCGGACACGATTAGACGGGACCTCAACATGAACTCCAACACAGTACAAGGATATATTTTTCGGACTCTACGGTTGTCCTGTCATGGATTAATGCAGCTGCCTCCAATTACCACAAGTTAGTGGCCAACCGGATAGCAAAGATCCAAGCGTTGACAGGCCAAAATCAATGGCACCATGTGTCATCCGCTAACAACGCAGCGGATGTTCTTTCAAGAGGAATATCTGCGCGAAGGTTACCCGAGCATAATTTATGGCTATACGGACCACTATTCCTGCATGGCCTCCAGAAAAATGGGCAGCCCCACCAAACATAGTTCCGAGCAACCTGGAGAAGAAAACAAAACATGTAATCCTGGCAATATCTCCATCCACCTTAGGTGAAGAATTGTACACTTGCAGACACAGTAACTCATTCCACAAACTGAAACGCATTGTGGCGCATATGTTGCGCTTCTGTTTCAAAAAACACAGATCAGAAACTACTACTCTGTGCATCAGAGAATTGGATCAAGCTCGTAACTTAATTCTGCGGACAGTCTTATGAGAGTCGGAGGTCGATTAGAGCAAGCTCCACTCCCATACAACACAAAACACCAAATTCTACTGCCTTACAACGATCCTATAGTAAAAAGGCTATTGCGCGAGCTGCATGAAGACAACATGCACTGCGGCGCTCAAGCTTTACGAGCAACGGCGAGGCAACAATATTGGATCTTGAACGATAAAACCATGACAATAAACATCATTCACAGTTGCGTAAAATGCAACAAAGCAAAACCAAAGCTTATGAACAAAATTATGGGCATTTTTCTGACCGATCGAGTAACACCGACACAACCGTTCCTTACTACAGGCGTAGACTACTGCGGTAGTTGGATTTGGATTTGGATTCATCATAAGCTGCGCGGGAAAAGACCGAACAAAGCCTACATAGCCGTATTTTGTTGCTTCTCTACCAAGGCGGTGCACCTTTAGCTAGTAAGTGATCTGACAACAAACGCCTTTTTAGGTGCCCTGCGACGCTTCTGAAGCCGCCGAGGAAAACGTCAAACAATTCATTGTGACAATGCTACAAACTTCGTTGGAGCGAACCACTAGCTAAAAGAACTGGAAGGGTCAATATTTGGCGAAAAAGGCCAAGCAGAGATCATCAATCAATGTAACAAAAACAAGTTGCATTCAAATTCAATCCGCCACGGGCACCATCATTTGGAGGGCTGAAGAAGGTTGGGAGGTTGAAGTCAAGTCTGCAAAACGACTTTTGGTCACCACGACCAATACTGCATCTCTTATATTTGAAGAATTGAACACGGTAATTATCGAAATTGAGGCAATCCTCAATTCTCGCCCAATTACACCGATGTCAAATGATCCAACGGATACAACCGCCCTCACTCCAGCACACTTTTTGATGGAGGAAACGTTGACTGCTTCACCCGATGTAAACACGGACCGAAATGAAAATTCAGTAAAACGCTGGGAATTAGTGTCCAGACTAAAGCAAGGATTCTGGAAGCAGTGGTCGGTGGAATAATTACAAGGACTACAAGCCAGGCACAAATGGAAATCTGCTAATGCCAATATTAAGGAAGGTATGCTTGTGCTAGTCAAGCTGTGATGAGCTGGCCAATGGGACGCATTATCAAACGTACCCAGGAAAAGACAAAAACGTCAGGGTAGTTGACGTTAAAACTGCCTCAGGCACCTCTAAACGCCCAATAAACAGACTTGTGCCACTGTTTCCAGAAGACATGGCCATAAAACGCACGATCACTGAAACAGAGGACACAGATAAAATTGATGCGCCACCAGTACATCGGAAACGACTGATGTCGCCAACAATCACTTTATCCATGCTAGTGGTGGTTGTAAAAAAGTTCGACACGAGGCCTGGAATATTTTATGAAAAAATTGGGACAACAAAGAGAGCTATATCTGACTGGACCATAATAATATATTATGAATTGGAACCATACTGGCGCGGTATGAAGACATTCGATTAGGGTATAAAGGAGTTCAAATACATATGTCACAGCATTTCCGGCACCTGTTTGAAGAACTACAAATGGGATACGCACTCATACAACACACACGAAACCGCCGGTCCCCACTTGATGCCGTGGGCAAAATTGCAAGCAGTCTGTTTGGAGTTTTAGATTCGGACTACGCTAACAAAATGACCAAGGTCATTGAGGAGGTAAAGACCAACGAGGCATTTCTACTGCACCCGTTGAGAAATCAAACATCAGTACTTGACTCAACCATCAACGTTGTCAAGAAGACCAGGTCTACATCGGATCAGTGCCTAAAATTACCTGAAAAACAAATGGCAACCATTAGCCAAATCAGAGGAGGGTACACAGGCGCACGTCTCACAGAGACATACCTGGCACTAACAACTCAACTAACACTGCTAGCAGCCACCTTCAGCGCATGCAATCAGAAATTGTGGACGTGCTAACAGGAGTTCACCACCATACAATCAGCCCAGTGTTGATTTCCCCGAACCAGATAAAGGATCAATTGGATCAAATACGGGATCATTTGCCACCAGATCAAATGTTGCCCGTGACATCATCCAACTTCATTCAACTCTACAGAATAATGCGAGCTGAAGGCACAGCCACCGACACTCATGTTATATTCCGAGTAATATTACAACTAGGGTCAACGTCGATATTAGAACTGTTTAATATTGTGCCAATTCCGGTGTGGGACTCAACTATAATCGCAGTTAACAACCATAGGGATCAATTCATGGGACTGACAAAGGATGATCTACGACTCTGCCTCACACTACGCACGTGTAACTAGAGCCACGTCAGCCGAGCCGGTTATTGCCAATACACAATTATGCAGTGGTAAGCAACTGCTGCATACACGATACCCCAAATTATTTATTTATTATTATTTATTTATCTATAAATACTGATTATTATTATTATTATTATTGGATTGAGGAAACGTGCACTGCGACCACTAGGATCTATTGTGACCTCTTGCAGTTATGTGAGTTACAGCTCCTCGAACAGCCCAATCGAACGCAGGAACGCGACGATGTGGCACGGTCGGAGAGCCCTCATCTCCTCAGTAGACAGAGAGAGGCTCCCCAGAAGAGAGAGCCTCAGACGACAAATGGCGGGACACACCTCAAGCAGGTGTTCTGGAGTTTCATCCCCCTCCAGACACATTCTGCAAAGACTGTCATCCCCTAGCTTGAGAGTGTGCAGATGCTTACGCATTTTGCAGTGCCCGGTTAAGAAACCCGTAACTATCCGAAGAGATCCTTTGCTCAGCTTCAGACAGTCCTCAGTTCTCTTCTTGTTGTAACTACCTAGCAGTCGCTTACTCTGTCTTGCCCCCTGCGAAAACCGCCACGCCTCCTCGCATGCAATGAACAGATCAGTGCGACTGCTCTGCCTAATTGTTCCTGGTCCTAGCCCACAGAAAGGTTCAGGGCCGAGGAAGGGGGTGCTAGCTCCTCTCCTGGCCATAGTATCGGCTACCTCATTGCCGGGAATACCCGCATGACCTGGTACCCAATAGATGGTGACTGTGTTGGTACTACCCAACCTGTTGAGTGTTTCTATGCATTGCCAGACCAGCTTAGAGACGATCTTGTAAGCACTGAGTGCTTTGATCGCTGCCTGGCTGTCGGAGAAAATGGCAATGTCTCTATGAGCGTAACCCCTTGCGATGTTAAGGGAGGCACATCTTTCAATCGCATGCACTTCCGCTTGGAATATGCTAGCGAATTTACCAAGGGGTTCATGATGTTTGAGCTGGGGTCCACAGACTCCAGCTCCAGCACCCTCATCTGTAAGTGAACCGTCCGTATACCATATGATAGCATGTGGCTTCACATTATAGGTGGTCGACAGACTAGTCCACTCTGCTTTATTGCTGAGCTCCGTTTTAAAGAGCTTCTCGAAACTAAAACTGGCCAACTGCGCATCCTGTGGAAATGCCAATAGTGTGCCAGTTGCACTGGTGACAGAAGCAATTGCGTTCGCTCCTGTCATTCTCATGATAGATCTGTTTGCGCTGTGCTTGATGAAAACATGCAGAGGCGGAAGTCCTAGCAGCACGTCCAGCGCTGAGGACGGGCACGTACGCATCGCACCAGTGATGCACGTGCAGGCGAGTCTCTGGAGTTTGCCCAGTTGCCTTTTAGTGACAGCCAGGTCAACGCGACTTGCCCAGACCGCAGCGCCGTAGCTGACTATAGGCCTTACCATTGCTGTATACATCCACAGAAGGATTTTAGGGGACACCCCCCAGCTTTTCCCTGCGAGAGATCTGCCACTCATTAGGGCCAGTGTGGCCTTGCGTACCGCATGCTCAACATGCCGTTTCCAGAGTAGTCTCTTGTCCAAGAATATCCCCAGATACTTTATCTCCGTAGAGAGTGGGATAACCGTACCCCCAATAGATATGGGTCTTATGGATTTTAGCTTGTATCGATTGGTGAAAGCGACAATAGTGGTTTTTGCTGGATTTATATTCAGCCCCACGTCCAAGCACCAGTCCAAGCAAAGGCTAAGACCCAGTGTAATCCTATCACATAGCGTGTTCTCAAATTTGCCCTTGCCTTGGCATTCAAAACCATTGTCTGTTAGTTTACCTTGTAGCTCGTCCACCACGAGACTCCAGAGAAGAGGTGATAGGACACCCCCCTGTGGACAACCTCTTGTGGTTTGGGCCCTGATCGTCAAATTATTGACAGTGACTTCCGCTATTCTCGTGTCAAGGAGTTTGCCAAGCCAAAAAATGAGTCCTGACTCAACCCCTTTGTCCCGAAGCGCCCTGGCCACAACATCGTGTGCTGTGTTATCGAAGGCACCTTCAATGTCCATGAAGGCGCAGAGAGCGACGTCTTTGGCCTTCATTGAGCATTGCAGGCTGTTTACTAAGTCTAGGAGAGCCGATTCTGTCGACTTACCTTCTCTGTAGGCATGCTGATGATCATGCAAGGGTCTAAACACTAGGTGCGAGGTCCTAATGTGGTTGTCGACTATCTTTTCGAGGGTTTTTAACAGGAAGGATGTCAGGCTGATCGGCCTGAAGGACTTGGGGTGAAAAGGGTCTTTTTTCCCCACCTTCGGGATAAAGATCACCCTGGCCGTCCTCCATGCTCTAGGTATGTAGCCCATAGCTAGACTTCCCCGGAAAATGCGAATGAGGAACACCATTAGCTGTTCCATCCCCTTCTGAAGAAGGACGGGAAGGATTCCGTCCGTACCTGCGGCCTTGTAGGGACTGAGTGTACCAATGGCCCATCTAATCTTTTGCTCTGATACTATGGCTGCAGCCAGGCTCCAGTCCGGTCTTCTGTTGGGGACCGTTTCGTAACAGTTAGCATGGTTGGGGATGGTATTACAAGACGGAAAGTGAGTTTGCAGGAGAAGTTCTGCCTTTTCCACCTCGTTTTCCGTGAAGGAACCATCTGACCTCTTTAGACAGAGTTCAGATAGAGCTTTGCCTTTCGAGATTGCCTTAAAGACCCTAGCAGCTGGTGAGACCTGTTCTAGGTTAGAGCAAAAACTCCGGAAGTGAGCTCGCTTGCTGTACCGGATTACTTTGTTGTATTCCGTTAGTTTTTTAGTGTATAAGTCCCATCTGTCACTATTCTTTTTGGCTGTGTTAAACAGCCTCCTCACTTCTGCACGAAGCATCTCTAACTTTTTATTCCACCAAGGGTTGTCCCTGTTGGACTCTGTGGATTTGGCTGGACAACTTGCATGATAGGCATGCAGGATCGTTTCGCCAACCTCTACTGAAAACTGCTCTAGCTCTTCATGGGAAGAGACCCTCTTGCTGTGGTTCAGTCTGCTCAGATTTAAGCCCAGGCAGGACTGGTAGAGCATCCAGTCGGTCCGCCGGGGATTCCTTATTACTTTACTGAACCTGAAATTACTGGTAATGTCGAAGAGGATAATCCTGTGATCCGACATTGACGGTTCCGTTGAGACCCTCCAGCATTTAACCAGCTTAGAGGCCCCTACGTTGCCAAAAGTGATATCAAGTACTTCGGCTCTGTTTTTGGTGATAAAAGTAGGTTCAGCCCCCACATTAAACACCGTAAGGTCACTAGCTACAAGATATTCAAGTAAGCACTCACCTCTACCGTTATTGCCTGTGCTGCCCCACGCTACACTGTGCGCGTTCGCGTCGCATCCCAGCAGCAATGGTAGTCCGTTGCTGCTGCAGTGTGCCACCAGTTCCTGGACCCCTGTTGGGGGGGCTTCCGCAGTGTCTCCCGGGAAGTAGGCTGACGCTACCACCATACTTCCGAACTCGCCGGTGATTAGCACCGCTACAAGATCCCTACTGAGAAATTTGGAGAGACAAAGAAAGTTAGTATTCTTTCGCACCAGGATGCACGCTCTTGGTGATATCTCCCTAATGTCTGCAACTAGTTGCGAACTTACATGGTTTAGGCCGCAGATTCTGCCTCTGACGACCCATGGCTCCTGAATGAGCACCAGCCCCAGGTCAGACCTGGAGATCAACCTGCTGATGACAGCCGAAGCTGCCCTCGCGTGATGCAGGTTGATCTGTGCCACGCTGGTCGCGCCCATCCTTAGAGCTCCGGTTCCCCCTCCGAGAGAGTCAGATCGGCCTGATACTGATACTTTCGTTAATAAAAATCAGAGCCTTTGCTTTGCATTCAAGCAAACACACTCACTCACTCACTCTACAGGAACTCCCTCTACCTCCACCTAGTTACAAGTGCTAGTTGCGACGCCTTATTAGCAGTCAGTTTATGTACTGAATGCTTATATACACACAAACAGTATTCATAAAGATTAATTATTTATTATCACAAAGAAATCGTTTGGCATGAAAATATTATTAAATTCCTCACATCCGTGTCAGTATTTAAGTCTTGAACCGTTCTGGCAGTGTTTTCTGTAGAAGTTGTAACGCTTTGTTCATGCGACTGTATTCGCTTTGTGATGGATCATACGTTGTGCAACCTAGAGATGGGCAAAACATCAGCAAAAACATCGGAGTAAAATCATCATCATACAACATCGCTTGTACTGTCCAAATTGACCACAAATTAAACTTTTTTTGTCCTTGCTGCACACAGCTTCTTGAATTTTTACTTTAAACTGTGGGAAAGTGAGCTCGATTACTCACAATTACTCAGTGTCTTGTCGGGCCTGACGGGATTTCCTGGGCCCGCCGGGATTTTGAGCAGAGGCCCGGGCCCGCACGTAATAAGCCCGGAAATGATTTTTAGGCCCGGGCCCGATAAATTTTCTGAGGCCCGCCGGGCCTCAGGCCTGGCCAGGCCCGTGCCCACATCTAGTGCAATCGTTTTTTTTACCTTTAACTCGTTGTTTAGCTAAGAGCTCACCGTTTACCGTCGAAATTGACATTTTATTGCGAGCCTTAGTTATAACAAGTTTATTTGGCTGAATATGCGTTCACTGTCAGCGTTCGAGTGAAATAATATAAATTCTCATATTTTGCAACAGGATGGAAATTATCGTACAATCTGCGTACGATAATAATATGCTATCGTACATCGTACGTAGGTCCAAAATTATCGAATAATAGATATGGCAGATGCGTGTACATCACGTGTACCAGTACTAAAAATATTTCTGTTATGCACGATAATTTCTGCTATCGACGGCAAAGTGACACGACTAGTCAGTTGTTAAATCCTGTACGCAGACAAGTGAACAGCGCCCGTACCGTAATGCACAAACTTTAAGGCCCAACCAAACGTTGATTTCTTCCTTAAAGACTCGCGGCACCCAAAGTTTGAACATATGCTACGCCGAGTATCTGCACAAACGATGCTTACGCAAGTATTCGTTAAGTATGCATGTATGGTTTGAATGGAGTGAAAACATGCATGAATGCTGAGCAATACAGGGCTGTCGCTAATTTTTTATTCTATGGAAAATATTTAAACTAATTTTTAAATCTTCATTTTATTGTTTATAAACACATTGATATAATGCACTAGATCTATAAAAATATCTATAAAATGTTTTTAACATGGTATTACATCATATATTATATATGTATTTATTTTCAATGGCATAAAAACAGAGCACATGGCAACAATGTTCCACCGCTAATGCCGTATGGTTTGTTTACATTGCAATAAAAGAAGAAGAGGTAAAGCTCTTAAGCAACGTATGGCTATGCCGTTGATGCTTAATGCGTAAGCAAGCTTTTGTTCATTCTTGCAACGAGTCTTTAAGGAAGAAATCAACGTTTGGTTGGGCCTTTACTGACCGTAACGACAAGTGTTGAAAAATTCACATATTGTGGCGGTAGGTCGATTACTTTCTCTTAAAAAATCGGAAAAGCAGCTGTGTTTCGTTGTTTGTTAACATTTTGAAATAATACATAAATAATAAAGATGGAATCAGAAATGGTAAATATCCTGGCAATAAATTGCACAACCAACACCAGATCCAAAACAACTCAAAAGACTTTGCAAATTCTCATAACAAACCTAAGCCCTGAAAGTACGAGAGTAATTGAGATGCATAAAAATACATATGTTATTTAAATTTGTGGTGCCTGACCACCACTCATCTCTACCAAATTTATCGATGGTTCGATAAGTCGGCAACCATCAACGAGCGCAAGAACAATCATCGTCGCTTGCTCTCAGTGCCAACACACGCACACATTTATTTATAAAACTAAATACTAAATATTGTCGAAATAAATATATATTATTAGTTCATTAACAAAAACACTAAATTGGTGACCCCCACGTGATCTTCAATAACATACCCGATCATTTACTGAGACCCAGCACGACGATGGAATGTGAAAACGATTCACCATCGCGAGGCGCCGCCGACAATCTACGACAGTCTGATCCCGTTATTGGGCGAAACAACGCACACCAATGTAACTCAGATGCAACTGTAAATCGCATAGCAGTTAAAGTGCCGCCGTTTTGGCCTGAGCATCCCGAGTTATGGCTGTCTCAAGTGGAAGCACAATTTATGTTGGCGGGAGTTACGACAGACGAAACAAAGTTTAATACAATCCTCGCTTCAATAGATTCGTCAGTGTTGGTTCGAATTTCTGACCCCATTTTAAATCAACCACAAACCGGTATATACGATCAACTTAAGGCGTGCATACAGAAAAAAATTGATTTCTCAGCTACTCAACGAATTAAGTTCGCTTGCAAAAAATAAAATGAACGAGGGATTTCTTAAATCTTTATGGTTGCAGCGCTTACCTTCACAAGTACAGGCAATTTTACAAGTGTCGGACGTAGGCCTAACAGATCTTGCAAAGCTCGCAGATAAGATTATGGAAGTCGGTGAATTTCACAACATACGTGATGTAGAGGCGAAAATTAAGTCTACACAAAACAACGATTCAGATGTTAACCATCGTCTCGAACGCATCGAACAGCAAATAAATAGTTTGTGCAAAGCCCGCGGTAGGCGTTCAGCATCGATCAGCATCAGCTAAACGCAGCAACAGTGGATCAACACCAGCCCAATCGCAAACGACAATTAGCTGTTGGTATCACACGAAGTTTGGCAACAAAGCTCAGAAGTGCCGCCAACCATGCTCCAAAGTTAGCCAATGCACCATTGCCCGCCTTACCTTTAACGACAAGCTGTCAAAATTAAATTTTCTCATCGATACCGGCGCAGATATATCCGTCTTACCTGCTAGTATAAATTCAAGGTCATTCCCAACTTCCAAAAAACTTTTCGCTGCAAATGGTTCAAAAATGCAAACGCTAGGACTGAAGAAATTTTTTCTGGACATTCGTGGAAGCAAACGTCAACTGTGCCATTATTGGATCTGATTTTCTACAACATTATGATCTACTTGTTGATACCAAAAGATGCAAGCTTATTCACCGGCAAACGCTTGTGGAATCAAAATGCTCTGCAGCTTTGAACAGCATAGCGCTTATCACGTCATACAATGCTTCTGACCAATACGCTAAGTTGCTTTATGGATTCCGGGACCTGGCGACAATCAATTCCAACAGGCTTCCCATAACGTCAAAGCTAACACATTGCATTACGACAAGTGGTTCGCCCACGCACGCCCGAGCACGTCGATTATCAAGCGAAAAACTTAAAGCAGCACAGAAAGAATTTTCTTTTCTAACGGGAAAGGGAATATGCCGCCCGTCAAATAGCAATTGGTCTAGTCAACGGTGAGTGGCGACCTTGTGGAGATTATCGATCGTTAAACAGCGCAACCGTACCCGATAGATATCCAATACCTTATATTCTCGGCATAACAAGCATACTATATGGTAAAAAGATATTTTCAAAAATCGATCTACAAAAAGCATATCATTAAATTCACGTTGACCCGCAAGATATTCCAAAAACAGCCATTATAACACTCTTTGGCCTGTTCGAATTCTTGTTTATGACATTTGGATTGCGAAACGCAGCGCAGAAGTTTCAGCGCTACATTAATGACGTCATCAGCGGTCTTGATTTTGTGTTTGCGTACATAGATGACATATTTATCGCTTCGGAATCTACAGAGCAACATGCGCAACACCTCCGCATCATTCTTGATCGATTTCGACATGCTCAACTCGCCGTGATTTTGAAAAGTGTCAGTTTGGAAAATCGCAGCTTACTTTTCTTGGTCATGATGTCAGCCAACAGGGACTTAGACCGTCTGAAGCCAAAGTGGAAGTAATAAGAAAGTACAAGAAACCCCTCATCGCTAAGGACTTAAATAAGTTTCTCGGTATGATTAACTTTTATCGCCCATTCATCCCTCGAGCAACGGATAATCAAAAAATACTTCAGTTGCTGATTCAGGGCAGCAAAAAAAACGATAAAACCATCATTAACTGGCCCACCGAAGCAGAGCAAGCGTTCGACGCATGCAAAAACGACTTGGCATCTGCTACTTTGCTGAATTACATGTCACCAGATACGCACATCACAATCACCACTGATGCATCTGATTACGCCATGGGGGCCGTATTACATCAAATAGACAAAGGACAAGTTCAGCCTTTGGGATTTTTTTCCACGAAATTTTCACCTGCGCAAAAAAAGTATAGTACCTACGATAGAGCTGATTGCTATATATCAAACTATTCTTCACTTCAAGTACGCGTTGGAAGGCAGAGATTTCGTAATTTTTACCGATCACAAACCGCTTATGTTTGCATTTAAACAAAACAGCGAAAAGGCATCACCACGACGAGCCCGGCAGCTAGATTTCATCAGCCAATTTAGCACCGACAAACGACACATCTCTGGTGCAGAAAACAATGTTGCAGATCTTCTCACATGCATCAATCTTATCGAAAGTATTGACTTTGATAAGATGGCATTAGAACAAGATAACGACACAGAACTACAATCGCTCCTTGGTTCAGGCATAGAAAATTGTCTTACACTAACGAAACTCAGTATACCAGGCTCAACCAAACAATTGTATTGTAACGTTACAGACAACCAGATACGACCTTTCGTACCCAAAACCCTCCGTCCAACTGTAGTACAGAGCTGGTATTCGTTGAGTCATCCAGGCGTTAAGGCTACAAACAAACTAGTATCGAAGCATTATGTCTGGCCACACATGGCAAAAGAAGTTGCTAAAATAGTACGATCCTGTCTGCTTTGCCAAAAAGCTTAAATCCAGCGCCACACGAGATCGCCACTAGGCGAATATGCTGGTACCGATGCCCGTTTCGAACACATTAATATCGATATTGTTGGCCCTCTGCCGTCGTCGAACGGTTTTCGATATTGCCTAACTTGCATCGATCGTTTCACAAGATGGCCGACTGCGATTCCCCTTTTCGATATAACAGCACAGTCAGTAGCGAACGCATTAATTTCTGGCTGGTTTGCATCATACGGAATTCCACTGTACATCACCGCCGACTTAGGACGCCAATTCGAATCGACCATATTCAAAGAACTGGCTAAGTTGTGTGGATTCAAACATCTGCGGACAACGGCATATCACCCTCAAGCAAATGGTATGATAGAGCGATGGCACAGAACGTTAAAGGCAGCACTTAAATGTTCTGATCCATTCAATTGGAGCTCGGCACTGCACCTTGTTTTGCTGGGATTGCGTACCACAGTAAAAAATTACATCGGACTCAGTTCTGCAGAAATGGTATACGGTACATCTTTGCGAGTTCCTGGCGGATTCCTAGCACCTTGTACACAGCCACTGACCGAATTAGAGTTCGCTGAAGCTCTCCGAAAAGCAATGTCACAAGTACCTACAACATAAAATCAGCACCATCACACACCACATGAATTTGTTCATCCTGAGCTATTCCAGTGTAAGCACGTTTTCGTTCGAATAGATCGAATAAAACAACCGTTGGAACCCAACTACGAAGGACCTTTCGAAATGTTGTCGAAACACGATAAATACTTCGTTATCAAAGGACATGCAAAAGATTCAAAGGTTCCAATCGACCGACTCAAACCAGCTTACATTTTCAATTCAGCAGCTTCTTCGATGGAGAATTACCACAAGATATCAACTGTACCACCCACGCTAGCGGCACCAGCAACAGCTGAACCTGCAACGGAACAAACGACCAAATCCGGAAGACGCGTCATATTTCCAGCAAAGTATCTCTCCTAAATGTTACTAGAAGGGGGGTACTGTGGTGCCTGACCACCACTCATCTCTACCAAATTTATCGATGGTTCGATAAGTCGGCAACCATCAACGAGCGCAAGAATAATCATCGTCGCTTGCTCTCAGTGCCAACACACGCACACATATATTTATAAAACTAAATACTAAATATTATCGAAATAAATATATATTATTAGTTCATTAACAAAAACACTTAAAATTGTATCTTGTTCTGAAATTATTTATTCCTTTTTGAGCAGCATTGACTGCCAAACCAATAATTGTGGCATTGGATCCTGAATTTGGTCAATTTTGTAATTTTTGCAGAAAAATTTTCTAACAGTCTTGTGTTGATGCCTTTTCGCTACCGTAAATAGGTGCAGACAGACTACTGCTTTAATACAGCCACTTGATCAATGTATAAGCCACTCAAATAAAATGGAATGCCGGAATATTCTTAAAAAGAAACAAATTGGAGCATTAGAAAAGGGATTATCAAAAGTGGAATATCTCAAATCTTAAACTATTTTGGATGGTATACGATATGTGAACCGCGCTTGGAATGAGTTGCTTTAGATTTTAAGTACTTATACTTATACTTATTGTTACTGTTTTGTTAATACTATTTTGAAGATAATAGTTTGTTTAATGAATCTGTATTTTAAATTTCTTAATTTAATAAATATTTGTCGAAGCTACAGTGTGATTTGTGCAAATGTATAGGGGGTACGGTGACTTTAGTGGCACACTGTAGGCATTTCTGTTTTTTAACTGCGGAGGGAATGGGGAACGAAGGGGCGTAGCTCCAAAACTTTGATGCAGTTTTTTGGGAGTCGTTAACTGTTATCCTCCTACCAAATTTGGTGACTCTAGCTTTAACGCTTTGAAAAATACACGCACTACCGTTTTTAGCGAAGCGTTGGGGTGGTTGAGGGCGGCTAGGGTAGTATAGATGGGCGTGGCATCCAAAGTTTTTATGAAATTAGTTTGGGATCGTCAACACCTATCTTGGCACCAAATTTGATGGGTCTAGCTCAAAAACTGTAGAAGATATGGTAATTTTTAGTGTTAAACTGCGGGGTTGCTGGGGGCGGAATGGGTGGCCGTAGCTCCAAAATTTTTGATGCAGTTTTTTGGATGTTGTTAGTAGCTATCTCCTCCCCAAATTTGGTAGTTCTAGGTGAAAGGGCTTAAGAAATAGCTGGATGTATCAATTTTGCGTTATCGAGTTTATCGATTTGCCAGCCCCCTAGTTATCGTAAAACTCCAATCTTAACACTTTAACTTACTATGCCATAGATAAAGACATTTGCAAAGTTTCAAATCTCTAGCTTGAAGGGTGTGGAAAAAAATTGCGTTCATGCAGACGGACAGACGGACAGACACCATGACGGACATTGCACAAACCCAATATACTCTTTACCTTCGGTATCGAGTATAAAAATTACATACAGACATACATATGTACGTATATTCGTGCACATAATTATTGCTTTAATTTAAATCATAGCTCGCAAATAACACTTGAGCGTTTTTTTCTTTACGCTCAATAACAGTGCAGAAGCGAAAATGCTCAAAAAATTCACTCTCCCTCTGAGCAAGAGACTATTTTTCCATTTTGCATCGGTTTTCGCTTGTGTGTTGTTGGTGAGTTTTTTGCGTGATCTCTTTTACCGATTCTCTTTTCGGAAGCAATAAAATTGTCGTTCGCGAGTAGAGACTCAGTAAGTGAGTAAATGACAGAATAAGTTACTGCAAAAACTCTTGCAAGCACTCTTTACATTAAAATAACTTGTTGACAGAAAAGTGAATTGAATGATGAATATTCATTTAATTTTTACTTATTATTAAGCTAGCAATGAATTTAAATGTTGTGCGCTTAATGAACTGTGACGTTCATTTAATACGAAGTGGAGGGCTGAGAATGCATTCCGCAAACATTACATGTTGATTTGTTTTCGTGTGGATTAAATTTAAAGAATTTGTGCACTTTTTTATTTAACTCTCTTCCCATTTTGCATAAAATTTATTTTTCACCGTACGCACTCAATTCACAAACGCAATTAAAATATTTCGCAAATGCAACACTTGATACATACTATTAGAAGTAAAGACGTTTTGCTTCATTCACTCAAGCAAATACTCGCGCTCTAAGTGTAACAAAAGAGAAAAGAAAAAAACGATTGTTAGCCGAGCGCCAGCGGGCTAAGCCAAGAGCCGATGACGCCGTTGCTCGCGATACTCAGTTAAAAGACATGTTATGGTCGGCGATGTGCTATCGATGGTTGTGGTTGTCGAGCGAGGGGTGGAGAGTCGTGCTGGCTCCCAATAATCGATGGTTGTCTGCGAGATAGGGGATGGTGCAAGGCAGAAGCAGAGCGGCCGTGAATAGGCAAAAATTTATGCAGCTAAGAAACAGCCGGATTGCAACACGCGTGTTGAGGAAGTGATTTAATAAAGGAAGTAAATTAAGATCTGGCGTGTGAAAGGTAGGGGGATAGAATTGTAGTGGTTTAGTTTTGTGTCTTTTTGTAAACAAAAGGTTTTGATTCTGTTCCAATAGTGCATCGCGTCCAGCCATTCCAACACGCCCGGCGCGGCCAGACGAGTGCTACTAACCACCGGACGAGGATTGGCCAACCCGTCTGGGTGGTTACACAAGTTTGTTTAGTGCAATAGGGCCAATAAAATATTTATACTCAGGCGCCTGCGCCCAAGCAAAAACTGCAAAGTGCCGGCTGCCAGCCAAACACAGCTGCGCACCAACACGCACACTTACGCAGTAGCCGCCACAGGCAAAGTTCGCTGCGACCAGCAGGCTTTATAAAGGATTTAATTTATTTATTCATCGTATTTACTTTGCCCTTATTTATTTATTTAGTTTTATTCTGCCCATTATTTATTTCATCTATTATTTATTTTCATTATTTATTTAATTTATTATTTATTTTCATTATTTATTTAATTTATTATTTATTTTCATTATTTATTTAATTTATTATTTATATATTCTTTCTGTGTTTTTCGTTTATTGTTTATTTGTGTATTAGATATTTGTTGTTTTGTTCATTTATTTAATTAAATTATTTTCATTTTCTTTATTATGTTTATTTTAACGTAAATTTAATGTTAAGAAAAAAACATGTTAATTATAATTATATTTATAAATAAATGAATGTTTTGCTATTGTTAATGTAAAATCATGTGTGAGTAGTAATTTATGTGTGGGTGGGACGATTGTGTGTTGATGTCGGGGTAAGTTGTTGTTAGTGTTGATTGTATTAGGGAATTGGCGTAAAATGACAAAAGGGAATTCATAGGCAGGGAGGGCGCATTGGGGGTAAATCTTAACATCCTTTTACCATGTATGTCCTAAAGTTGTCTGATGGTGCGAATTATCGCGGCTAGTCTGATTTTTGTTAGTTTTTTTGTAAAAATATAAATTTTTGTTACACCGGTCCACACTGAATCGAGGTCGCATCCATCCCTGGGTCACCGATTTGCTAGCTGGCTATCGATACAGTGTTGGGAATCAATGGCCGGTTCATAACAAGTGGCGCCCAATGGAAAAACTCAATGAAAGACGCTAGTAAAGTCACAGTTCACATTCATTTTATTATTGTTTCAGTTTACATGTTGTGTGTTGGTTGTTTTTGTTAACAATACTCCAAACGTTGCCGGCTCGCAGCAAGGTCGAATGCCTAAGCTGACGCAAAAGTAGCGGGAGGATATATTTAAGCGTGAATGACAAACCGCATAATAACGCCACATCCTTCAGTGCCCCGGCGCAGGATTGATAGGCAAAGACACAGTCAAAGTATTAACCTCAACTTAAATTTTTATTTTGGCTATACGAGTTCATGTGTCAAGGCGATTGTCCGTGCCATGTCCTTCCGGACCGGCATTGTGTTTCCAGCCAGGCCATGTGCCGTATAGCAACTAGTTTCAATAGCCCAACTGTGATATAGGGATAGGACAATTTTTAGGATTAGGTATATATGTTCAACACTTGTATGTATATATTCAACACTTACCGTACCCGTATCATGTTACATGTTCGTCTCACCCCGTTTATATATGTTGTGAGCGTTTACCTGAAAGAAAGAAAGAAAAAAAAAGAAAAAGATATTTTTAATTAGCAGAAAAGAAAAGTAATGCATAGGGAAAAGGAATACGTGCAGGAACAGAGAAAAGATAGGCGTAGCGCAGATTTTAACCGAAGTAGAGGGGCCGAATTAATGGCTTCCACTACTCGTTCGACCTCCCAATTACAAGGACAGCAGCCCAACAAAGACACGTTGCCACCAGAGAAAATGGATACTTTTGAGTCAGGAGCAGTAGGCGGGGAAGCAGTTCTCGACAGCCTAGGAGCAGTCCCCAAACGGAGCTCCTCGACGACGGCGCAACAACATCTAGCTCCACCGGACCTGCAAAGTGAGCTGAGAGCCGCAATCAACTCGGCTCTGACAGAGGCGCGGGAAACGTTCCAGGCGGTTATGGCGACGGGAATGCTCGAGCTCCAGGCTCAGAACAGGCCCGAAATGCTCGACAATGTACAGGCAATTCGAGAGAGCAGCCTGTATACACAGCTGTCAGGGCCCAAGGAAGTGCCGCCGACTCTACGCCCACCACCCGTGCTAAACTCAGCATCACAGGCTGACCACAGCGCAGCTTCACAGCGAAAGCCTCCAGCAGCACAGGGACACTGGTTCGACAACCGTGCGCTGGAATCCGAGCAGCGTGAACTGGCGGATCATTGGAGGTTTGGAGCGCGTAGCGAAGCCCAGGCAGGAAGTGAGCAGACCAGCAGAAGGCCATTCGGAATAGCCGATACCAGACCAGAGGTGATCCCGATGCGTCGATGGGGTCTCGTTTTTGATGCCAGCCCATCTGGAATGCCAGTCGGTGAGTTCATTTTTAGATTGGACCATCTGAGGCAAATCTACCAGGTGCCGTGGCCGGATGTCTTGCGGGATTTCCACACTCTGGTCGAGGGAAGAGCCAAGGATTGGTACTGGATTTTCCTCAGGACGAGTGGAGCAACAGACTGGCCAAATCTGCGGTACGCTCTGAAGCAGCGCTTCCAAACGCGCAGATCAAATTTTGAGCGCGAGCAGGAGCTGCGCGAGCGTAGGCAGAAACCAGGAGAGGGCATCGATGACTATTTGCAAGCCATGTTTGCCCTTAGGTCCAGGTTGGAGGTGCCCGTCAGCGACCACGACATGATCAAGATCGTCAAGGTGAGCATCCGGGATTGGATATCACGGGTCATCTATCCGATGTGGATCACGGACCTGGAGAGGCTGAGAGAAGAGTGCCATGACGCGGAGAGGATGTTGTCATCCCGCTGGTCTAGGAGCCAAACTCCAGCAGAGCCAACCAGCCGGCCGAGGGAACGGTTCCAGGTACATGAGGCGCACCACGAAGAGGAGGAGGAGCTTACCCCGAGTAAGACAGTTGAGGCGCTGTATAGGCCGAGAGCGGGAAACAGCGAAACCAACGGTCTGACGTGCTGGAACTGCGCGCAGAAAGGCCACACATTTTGGGAGTGTGAAGCGACGGTGCGGAACATTTTTTGCTACAAATGCGGATTGCCCGGCGTAGTTTTACCGAAATGTCCAAAATGTCGGACGGGAAACGGGAGGCAGAGCGCGACCCAGGCAGAGGTGTCACGTTCGATGATGCTGCCAAAAAATCAGTAGAACCCTCTCCACAATGCACGTTAGATGTAAGTACTAGAGATAAGAATTGCATGTTAGTTAAGGACGTAGTCAGGAGAGCCAACAGCGAGCTCTTACCGAGGCCGAAGTGGTCCACGCGAGCGCCTTTAGAAGCGCGCGAGGCCGCATACAAAAAGGCTAGAGTCCGGATATTTGCCGATAAGGATGACTCGAAGCGAAACCAGAGCTCACCAGCTCCACGGAGGCGGAGGAGGCCCACCTTCCGCCGTAGGGAACGCAAGAGCGTTTGCGAGGCGCTTGGATCAGTGCTGAAGGGTGACGATCGAGCTTTTGCCGAAGTGCAGATCCAAGGACATGCCATGAAAGGTCTACTGGACACTGGAGCGACTGTTAGCTTGTTAGGCGCAGGAGCAGTGGAGCTGATTAAAAAGCTAGGGTTAGCGTGGCACCCACAAAGGTCTAAGGTGCGAGCCGCAGGAGGTGCGAGCTACTCGGTGTTGGGTAAGATTCTTGTCCCGATCCAATTCAAGAACCAGTCGCACAAGATGACGCTGTACGTGTGCCCCGCTCTTGGCCAGAATCTCTACTTAGGGATCGACTTCTGGAAGAAGTTTCGCCTGGGACCGGTGGAGTCGGAATTTGGGACTAAGGGAGAGCCGGTGGAACCGCACAAGTTGAGTGCCCAGCAGCAGCAGCAGCTGGAGGCTATCAAGGCTGAATTCCTGGCGTTCGAGCAGCGAGGATTGGGTAAGACTCACGTAGAGCGTCATGCTATTGAGCTGGTAGAAGGCACCGTACCAGTGAAGGAGCGATTTTACCCAGTGTCCCCAGCGGTGCAGCAGCTACTATTCGCGGAGGTCGACGAAATGTTGCGACTGGGAGTTATTGAGCCAAGCGAGAGTCCGTGGAGCAACAGGATGACGCTGGTACGAAAACCAGACAAAAATAGACTGTGCTTAGACGCACGCAAGCTCAACGACGTGATGGTGAAGGATGCCTACCCACTGCAGAACATTGAGTCCATCCTTAGCCGCGTAGATGACACCATCTATATCAGCAGTGTTGACTTGAAACACGCGTTCTGGCAGATTGAGTTGGAGCCCAAGAGCAGAGGATACACAGCGTTCACCATACCTGGCCGTCCACTTTACCAGTTCCGGATGATGCCTTTCGGGAAATGTAATGCTGCTCAACGGTTGTGTCGATTGATGGACCGGGTGATACCACAACGTCTGCGGAACCGCGTGTTCGTTTACTTGGATGACCTGCTCATTATCTCTCGCACTTTCGAGGAGCATGTAAAGCTGTTGAAGGAGGTAGCGCTTTGCTTAAAGGCGGCAAATCTCACCATCGGCTTACAGAAATCTAAGTTCTGTTTTAAGTTCCTAAGGTACTTAGGGTATATTGTTGGTAATGGAGCTCTCCGAACGGATCCGAGCAAGGTTGAGGCGATTGTCCAGATTCCCGTCCCAAGAACCACAAAGCAGCTGAGGAGATTTCTGGGAACTGCAGGCTGGTACAGGCGATTCATCCGCGGTTTCTCGAGCCTGTCTGCGCCGCTAACTGACTGCCTTAAAATCGGCAAGAAGTTTGAGATGTCTGACGACGCAGTCGAGGCGTTTCACAAGCTGAAGACGGCACTTACCTGCGCGCCGGTACTTGTGTATCCAGATTTTCGGCGACCCTACGTTATCCAGTGCGACGCAAGCCACCTGGGGATTGGTGCAGTCCCCTTCCAGCGTGACGACGAAGGTGCAGATCGGCCAATCGCGTTCTTTTCAGCTAAGCTACGTGGAGCTCAGTTGAACTATAGCGTGACGGAGAAGGAGTGTTTGGCAGCGGTTAAGGCAATAGAGCGTTTTAGGCCATACGTGGAGCTGATGCCTTTCACAGTCATTACGGACCATTCGAGTCTGCAGTGGTTGATGTCGCTCAAGGATCTGAGCGGAAGGCTGGCGAGGTGGTCTCTAGCGCTTCAAGCTTTCGATTTCACCATCGAGCACCGGAAAGGAAATGACAATGTGGTAGCCGATATGCTTTCCCGACCATTCGAGGTGGAAGAGCTCAATCTGTTCGAGTTCGAGACGACAGCCTTTGAGAGTGAGGAGTATCTGGAACGGTTAGCGCTGGTGCGAGCAGAGACAGAGCGTTTTCCAGATCTTCGGATCGAGGATGGCCTGCTCTTTAAGAGGTCGCAGTTCGCTCGAGAGGATAGCGAGGAGTTCGTGTGGAAGCTGTGGGTCCCGGAAGCGCTAGCCAGCACGTTGGTCCGACAGGCGCACGACGGTGATAAGGGGATGCACGGAGGCATAGCCCGGACGTTGGCAAGGCTGCAACAATTCTGCTTTTCGCCGAGGATGGCAGCGTAAGTGCGGACGTATGTGCTCGAGTGCGAAGTCTGCAAAGAAACTAAGCACAACACACAAACTGGCAGGCCCATGATGGGCAAGGAGGTGGTGACGGAGCGGCCTATACAGAAGCTGTATGTGGATTTTCTGGGCAGGTACCCACGCTCCCGCCAAGGCAACGCATACATTCTCGTGGTGGTGGACCATTTCTGCAAATTTGTATGGCTGAAGGCGATACCAAAGGCGACATCGGCAGCGGTGATTCGATTCCTGAGAGAAGATGTGTTCGCGGCGTTTGGAGTCCCCGAAATCGTCCACACCGACAATGGAAAGCAGTTCGTGTCGCATGAGTTTGGGGCGATGCTGGAGCACAATGGCATTAAACACGTTCGCACCGGGAATTATGCTCCACAAGCGAACGCGTCTGAGCGGGATAACCAGTCGGTGTTGGCAGCGATTCGTGTGCACATTGGCAACGACCAGACGGCGTGGGACGAGAGGTTGCCAGAGATCGCGATGGCGTTGCGAAGTGCAGTCCATTCGGCGACGGGAACCTCCCCATACTTTGCACTGTTCGGACAGCATATACCGTGCTTGCATCCAGGAGACGCTGCACAAGGCGTACGAGAAGTCTGCGAGGCAGTATGACCTGAAGGCACGGGACATACAATACACGGCAGGGCAAGAGGTGTTCAAGCGCAATTTTGTGTTGAGTGACTTCGCAAAAAACCTCAACGCGAAATTCCGTCGCCGCCTTACCAAATGCCGAGTGGTGCGGCAAGTAGGACGATGCCTTTATGAGCTGGAGACACTTTAGGACAATCCGCTCGGGGTGTTCCACGCTAAAGATCTCAAGCAATGAACGCCAATCGTTGGATCTGTGCCCGGCTAGCTCAGTCGGTAGAGCATGAGACTCTCAATCTCAGGGTGTGGGCGGTGGCCTACGTTGGGCAGCGTAGCGTGCAGACGCCTCCGGTTAGCACTCCTGTTCGCAGCGCACACAGGCGAACCGGAGTGTGGTGTTATGGTCGGCGATGTGTTATCGATGGTTGTGGTTGTCGAGCAAGGGGTGGAGAGTCGTGCTGGCTCCCAATAATCGATTGTTGTCTGTGAGATAGGGGGATGGTGCAAGGCAGAAGCAGAGCGGCCGTGAATAGGCAAACCTTTATGCAGCTAAGAAACAGCCGGATCGCCACACGCGTGTTGAGGAAGTGATTTAATAAAGGAAGTAAATTAAGTGCTGGCGTGTGAAAGGTAGGGAGATAGGATTGTAGTGGTTTAGTTTTGTGTCTTTTTGTAAACAAAAGGTTTTGATTCTGTTCCAATAGTGCATCGCGTCCAGCCATTCCAAAACGCCCGGCGCGGCCAGACGAGTGCTACTAACCACCGGACGAGGATTGGCCAACCCGTCTGGGTGGTTACACAAGTTTGTTTAGTGCAATAAGGCCAATAAAATATTTATACCCAGGCGCCTGCGCCCAAGCAAAAATTGCAAAGTGCCGGCTGCCAGCCAAACACAGCTGCGCACCAACACGCACACTTACGCAGTAGCCGCCACAGGCAAAGTTCGCCGCGACCAGCAGGGAGCTTTATATAGGATTTAATTTATTTATTCATCTTATTTACTTTGCCCTTGTTTATTTATTTAGTTTTATTCTGCCCATTATTTATTTCATCTATTATTTATTTTCATTATTTATTTAATTTATTATTTATTTTCATTATTTATTTAATTTATTATTTATATATTCTTTCTGTGTTTTTCGTTTATTGTTTATTTGTGTATTAGATATTTGTTGTTTTGTTCATTTATTTAATTATATTATTTTCATTTTCTTTATTATGTTTATTTTAACGTAAATTTAATGTTAAGAAAAAAACATGTTAATTATAATTATATTTATAAATAAATGAATGTTTTGCTATTGTTAATGTAAAATCATTATGTGTGGGTGGGACGATTGTGTGTTGATGTCGGGGTAAGTTGTTGTTAGTGTTGTATGTATTAGGGAATTGGCGTAAAATGACAAATGTATGTCCTAAAGCTGTCTGATGGTGCGAATTATCGCGGCTAGTCTGATTTTTGTTAGTTTTTTTGTAAAAATATAAATTTTTGTTACACCGGTCCACACTGTATCGAGGTCGTATCCATCCCTGGGTCACCGATTTGCTAGCTGGCTATCGATACAGTGTTGGGAATCAAAGGCCGGTTCATAACAGACTTATTTGAAGACTACGCAAAACGCTCAACTCTTATTTGCGAGCTATGATTTAAATAAACGAAACGGCAACATATATGTAATTATAAATAAATAAAAGGCAAAAACTATACATATTAAACAAAAAAAAAAGTACAAACGGTGGTCTATTTATTGCATATTATATTGTTCGTGTGTTTGTGCAAAAGCAAGTGTCGCAGTTTCGTTTCAGTTTCGCTTTCAACTTAACCGCGAAGTATAAACATTAGAGGTGGAAAACCATCGATGGTTGGATCCATCGATGGTTTCGATGGTTTTTCTCTAAACCATCGATGGTTTTCAAAAAAGTTTTAATTATGTAAGAATGACACAATTTAATAAAGATAGTCAATAGCAGCCAGTGCTATTACATTTCTATTATTATATTAATAAACTATAAAACAAAAAAAAGGTTAAAAACAAAACTTCATGAAAATATTTGAGAAAAAATATTAAAATAAAAAAATATAACTATGCTAAAGTCTTCAAGACTGAGATCAAATATAAAAATTAAATTACTGGACTTCCAGATTGAGATGACTGTTTGTGTTGAGGAACAAAATTTTGTCCACCACAGATGGTTTTAGCCTCGTTCTGCGCTCAGAGACTATCTGACCCGCTTTGCTAAACACTCGTTCAGACTCGCAGGACGAAGCAGGAACGCAAAAGTATTTTTTTACAAGTGTTTGTATTTGTTTTTATATAGAGTTATATAGAGAAAATATATTTTATATAGTTATATTTATATATATTACTTCCTACCTCCCAATATTTCAATGGATCGGAATCGTCAGGCATCAAATCTTTTTCCAAATGTTGGCGTAAAATTATAATTGCATCCGCCCTGGGTGATTGAATTCGTTGGCTCATTTTACTTTGCAGAAAGGAAAACTTCGGGTGGTTTGTTTCTTCTGGTGGTGTTGGTTGCACTGTGTCATTCGTTGCGGTTTTTGTGAGTAAAACAACGAGCTCCAGCTCCAAAGCCTTAGCAGCTTGGTCCGAATTCAAAGTGGATTGAAATCCAATCTTCTTGAATCTGGGATCTAAAATTGTGGCGATACGTGGGATCGTCCGCAGCTCAAATCCACGCAGCCTTTTGGGCAAGCGTTTTTTCAAAAACTCAAGTACCAAATTGCCCTCGTCCGTTTTTATTTGGTTTTCCAAGCTGTTAAATTTTTGGGCTAACTCGCAAACCTCTGGGATAATCAGTGACACTGACACTTTAGTATTTGAAGATACAGAAAGTGTCACTTCTTGAAATGGTGCCAGCAGCACGGCAAGGTCTTTTAAGACGTCTGCCTCTTCTGCGGACAATAGCGATGGCGCATTTCGCGAGTTTATCAGCGCCACTGTGATCTCATCCATTCGTGCGTGGACTCGGCTTATCATATCTAAAGCACTATTCCAGCGGGTTGGCACCTCTTGGAGCAAGCTTAGCGATTTCTTTCCCTCTTGTGCACTTAGATGTTTTTCGTGGGCAACTGTGCTTTTTTTGAATAATTTTACCACACGCTTGCATTTTGATAATATTGGCTCAATCCTTTCGAGCTTAAGAATATCCTGCACTAAAAGGTTAATGGTGTGGGCCATGCAGGGCAAGTGTTTAAGGCCAAGCAATTCGCAAGCCTTCACCATGGTGACATCATTGTCTGTTACAATAGAGGTCACTTTTTGGAACACATTCCACTCAACCAATACAATCTTAATCGTATCCGCAATATTAGCGTGTGTATGGTTGGTGGGGTCCAATAACTTTTGAGTAGCGAGAACTGCCGACTTCAAATCAAAAGTTTTATTGACGAAATGGCTGGTTATGGTAATATAGCCATCATTGGCACACAATGTCCAAAGATCGGTTGTAATAGCAACAAACTCGATATTTTCTAGAAGGGTCTGAAGCTTGGTTTTTAAGACTGAGTATTCCGAGGGTAAAACCACCTCACGGAGGTGAGTCCGGCTTGGTAGCTTGTATCGTGGGTCCAACTCTTCCAGTAATTCAACGAAGCCCTTGTCTTCGACAATACTGAAAGGTTGGACGTCAACACATACCATTTTCATAATTTTTTTGTCCAGGGTTTTTTTTTTTAAAGAATCATTTGCATAGTATATGTCTTTTTTTAAAAACCTTTCCATTATTGGCACTGGCTCACTTTGTATTTGAAGACGGTCCGGGTGCACACGCTTCAAATGTTCAAATAAGTTTGATGTGTTTCCGGCCGTCTTTAAGTGTTTGTGGCAGTATTACAGATGCCGAAGTTCTTATCCTCGCTCCTTTTAAAATGGTCCCACACGATCGAAGTTTCCCGCTTTCGCTTTGGAGACACCTCATGGTTCTCTTTCGATGTTCCTTAACAATAAAATTCATTAGTATTAGTTGAATTTCACAAGAGCATGAAAGAATTTCACAAGAGCATGAAAGAATTTCACAATGAAATATATAACTTACTTTTGAGGAATTCATCCATTGATCTTTTTGCAACCTTCGAACGCTACCAACACCACCTATTAAATGTAGTCCAAATCTAGGAAAAAAACCTTATAATTAATATAAAATGAAAAAAATAAAAAAAGATAGTGAAACTCCCATGTTTCCTCTCTTTTTGCGCTCAAAATTTTCTTTGAAAACCATCGATTATTGATCAAAAACCATCGATGGTTGCCTCAAAATGAAACCATCGATAACATCGATGGGTCCATCGATGGTTTTCCACCTCTAATAAACATATGTATTTACATACAGAATTATGCTTGCACTTGCTTACACAAACAACGTTTGTTAAAATTTCTATTGTTTTTGGGCATTAACAACTGGTTGTTTTTTGAGTTCGTTAACCTTTCTTCGCTCTGGACTTGCATCGGTCAAAGCATTGGTTTGTTTGTGAGTGCGCTCCCGCCAGATTTTTATACTCGATACCGAAGGTAAAGAGTATATTGGGTTTGTGCAATGTCCGTCATGGTGTCTGTCCGTCCGTCCGTCTGTCCGTCTGTCCGCCTGTATGTTCGCAACTTTTTTCCACACCGTTCAAGTTAGAGACTTCAAACTTTGCAAACCCCTTCATCTATGGCATAGTAAATTAAAGTGTCAAGATTGGAGTTCTACGATAACTAGGGGGCTGGCAAATCGATAAACTCGATAACGCAAAATCGATAGATCCAGCTATTTCGCAAGCCCTTACAGCTAGAACTACCAAATTTGTAGAGAAAATAGCTACTAACAATCCCCAAAAAACTGCATCAAAAATTTTGGAGCCACGCCCACCCATTCCGCCCCCAGCCAACCAGCAGTTTAACACTAAAAATGCCTATATCTTCTACAGTTTTTGAGCTAGACCCACCAAATTTGGTGCCAAGATAGGTGTTGACGATCTCCGACCAAATTCATAAAAACTTTGGATGCCACGCCCATCTATACTGCCCTATCCGCCCTCAACCACCCCAACGCTTCGCTAAAAACGGTAGTGCGTGTATCTTCCATAGTGTTTGAGCTAGAGTCACAAAATTTGGTAGGTAGATAACTGGTAACGATCCCCCAAAACCTGCATCAAAGTTTTGGAGCCCCACCCACCCATTCCGCCCCCAGCACCCCCGCAGTTTAAAAACAGAAATGCTTATATCTTTTACAGTTTTTGAGTTAGAGCCACCCAACTTCACCATATTCTAGTAACTTTGAGCTAGAGTCATCAAATTTGGTATGAAGATAGCAATTAACATCATAAATAGATCTACAGCAAATGTTTGGACGCCACGCCCCCCATACCAGCCCCCAGCCCCCCTTCCACCATATTCTACTAACTTTGAGCTAGAGTCACCAAATTTGGTATGAGGATAGCAATTAACATCATAAATAGATCTGCAGCTAAACTTTGGACGCCACGCCCCCCATACCAGCCCCCAGACCCCAGCCCCCCTTCCACCATATTCTACTAACTTTGAGCTAAAGTCTCCAAATTCGGTTTGAGGATAGCTATTGACATGATACATAGATCTGTAGCAAAAATTTTGATGCCACGCCCCCATACCGCCCAGCCCCTACCTTTAACAAATTTTGAGCTAGAGTCACCAAATTTGGAAGGAAGATAGCTTTTTGGCATCCCCATCTGCATCAGACAATCGTTGAGGCAGCGTACACCCCTGCCGTATACACACACCATTGCAATCAGCTCTCTTTTAATCTGTTTTACTACTGGTATCGAGTATACCGCAGTCGGGTGCGTCCGACTGCAACGTTTCTACTTGTTTCACTTGTTCTTTCATCCCCGTTTGCTTGCGGGTCAAGCTTGGTTTGATCATTCGTTTTGTGCGTGCGCACGCGCCAAGTTCTCTCTTTGCTCTTTCAAACCCCCGCCCCTCGCATATATACAGCTGTTGCCCACAAAGTGGCTGCAGCAAACGTTAGACTTGCCTATTTTCGGTCGCTTAAACTGTTTTCGTTTGTTTGTTCACTTATCGCTCCAGGTGCGTGTGTGTGTTTAGTAAGCAAGCTTGGCGTTTTGTTACATAGTTGCAGTGCGTGTGCTAGGGTGGCTCAAGAATTTTTGTTAAGTTTCTTTTCTTGCGTTTTTTTTTTTCAAATACATATTTTTTGTCAGCTTTATTATGTCTGAGTCAGATAAACAATCACTCGAAAAGCCAGTAGTAGCTAATAGCCTATTCACACTAGGGCACATATCGGGGAACGATGAGAAGATGTGAAATTCGTGTTCACATTGCAACATCTAACATCAAGCGTATTCTTCTTCATTTTTCAAAGAGACGCTTATTTCACCACGTATATATTTTCTCGTAACAAAATATTTGTTAAAAGATTGGATAAAAGAGATTTAGCTTTATCTATAGTTGCTCAACAGCAGAGTATGCATGAGAAGCCAGTAAAGACGAGGATTTCGACGATGAGCATCTTGATGCACTTGTTGCAATGCCTCGGAGGAATTGGGCGCATGTGATGCCTGCATCTTCTCTGCCATTTCCTGGAATACAAGTGTGTTTTTTTGATGGCCACGCAAATCTTTTATTTTCTGTGGCCGCAAGTCCAGGAGGAATGCCTTCTTTTCGGGCGGCCAAATTGTGCGATTTGCTGTGTTTTTGCTTACTAAATTAAAAAATATTATTAAAATACATTCATAAGTTGCATTTGACTTAAGGCTTGTTGTCACATACAACGGAAACCGAAACCGGAAACCGAAAGCGTTGTATGTGACAACAAGTCTTTACCGTTGTCGTTGCCCGCCAAATTTATTTGCCATTCATTTGCGTTGACATTGTTTACATTTTGGTTGTGAATGACAATTTTTTAGTGGTGGAATCAAAAATATCGAAACTAACTAAATAAAAACACTTGAAACAGGAACATTTCCAGAGGATGTTGGCACATTTTGAGAAAACTTGGAAAGGGTACTTCATACGTAACATCTTTGATGTTAGATAGTAGATGTTAAGTGGGCCCTAGTGTGTATTGGGTATAAGATTGCTGCTAAGCTAGCATTATGTTTACAAAAGATTGATAAAGTTAGTGCTGACATTGTTCGCATGCAAACAGCCTTTAAATTAACAAGAATCTCATCTGAATTAGCATGTCGATTAGAGCTATTAGACGGTTATATTGTCAAAGCTATACAGGCAGAGCTGGAGAGTTTAAATCCAGCTAATGAAAACAGAGGGCCGTTAGAGGATCTGTGTGTCGTAGCAAAGCGATGTTCATGAATGCCATTAAGCCACATTTCGACACACACATACAACATGACTGCTCTATGAATTCGAGCCAGCGATCTCAGCTGCCGAAAATGCGTTAACCAAAATTTAGCGGTAAACATTCAGAGTATAGAAATTTTATGTGCCTTTTCCAGAATCTGGTGGATGACGATGCCTCATTGACAAACGTGGAAAAGTTTAATCATTTAGTTTCGTGTTTGTCAGATGAAGCATTAGGTATAGTTAAGCCGTATCAGCTGACAGATTGCAATTACCCTAAGGCCCTTGCCAGTCTCAAGTCAGTCTACGACAGTAAATGTCTTATTATTTTTGATACAATTTCCCAATTATTTGATTTGCCAAGCATGACAACACCATCTGCGTCGAGTTTGAGATCGATGGTAGATACAGTGTCTGCTATATGTGCATCGCTGTCGTCTTTGGGTGACGACAAAGATATTTCAAATGCAATAATAATTCAGATGGTCATGGCAAAAGTAGACCATAAGACTAAATCTCGTTTTGAGGAGCAGTTTGATTATGATAAGTTGCCATCTGGGGAAGATTGTGCTAAGCAGTTGAATAAGAGGAACTAATATTTGGCTGCAGAAGAGTCAACTCGTGACAAATCAAAAGTGGGCAATGAAGTGAGAAAGCCTCAACAAAAATCTTCAATTGCCTGTGCTAGTTCAGCGCTAAGGTCGACGGCTGCATGCACTTACTGCAAGTCTGCAGATCACAGTCTTTATTTTTGTCCGTCATTCAGTGCTATTTCCGTTATGCAACGTTTCGAGTACGTAAAAACTTAGAAGATGTGCCTTGCAAGGCGTCAAAGTGTCGAGTTTGTTCAAAGCCTCATCATTCCTTGCTTCATAGGTATAATGCACCAGTACAAGGTGAGGCAGCGGTACTTCAAGCCTCAGCTTCTGAAACATACGTAGGTCACATGCTTAATGCGGATCAAGTCGTTCTTGCCCCCGCTATCGTAAACATAAAAGATAGACTCGGACAGTTGCATCCGGCACGAGTTTTGCTTGACAGTGGTTCGCAGATAAATTTGATGTCTGAGAGCAAGGCACAAAGGCTACGGCTTAAACGTGAGACAAATTCCCTTGCTATCTCAATGGTAGGTGGAGCAACCACTGATAGCAAAAATAAGGTTTGTGCATCAATTCAATCTCGTTTGAATTCCCATACCTTTTCTGAGTGCTGGGTACTTAAGTCGATTTCCACATCTCAGCCTGGACAGTCGCTTTCCATTCCATTCATTCCATTATGCAAAAAACATTGCTCGGCTGGATTGTTGCAGGCAAATGTGCTCGACAAGCGCCGCGGCAACAGTGCAGTGAAAGTGCGGTAGCTCAAGTATCTATTTGTTCTCTCGACTCGTTAGTAAATCGTTTTTGGGAATTGGACCAATATCCAATCGAGTCGAAGGCTGTTCGGCAAACAGCTGAACAGCAGGCCTGTGAACTACACATTAAGAAAACTGTACAACGGTTATCTTCCGGTCGCTTTCAAGTGAATCTTCCCTTTAAGACCGATCCCAAAGTTCCTGGCCAGTCCTTTCAAACTGCAGAAAGACGTTTTTAGCAACTTGAGCGCAAACTGTCAAGAGATGACACTCTTAGAAATATGTATCATGACTTCATGAAAGAGTATTTGGATTTGGGACATATGTCTATTCTGAAGTCTGCTCCTCGAGAACAGCATTACTACATTCCTCATCAATGCGTTCTGTGACCTGAGAGTTCCTCAACCAAACTTCCTGTTGGTCTTGATGCTTCCAGCAAAACTTCAACAGCATTTTCGCTGAACGAAACACTTATGGTTGGGCCAACTATTCAGAGGGAGTTGTATCCAACATTGATCAACTTTCGGTTGAACAAATATGCCGTAACTGCCGACACTTCAAAAATGTATAGGCAGATAAATGTTTCTGAGGAAGACAGAAACTTTCAACTTGTCTTGTGATGAGAAACCACTTCACAAAATATACAGGCATACAGATTGACTACTGTTACATATGGTACAGCGTCGGCACAATTTTTGGCTGTACGTTGTTTGTTTGAATTGGCAAATATCTACACACAATCACATCCCACATCACATTGGTGGGGATGTGATTGAAAATTATTTTTATGTTGACGACATGCGGACAGGTGCAGACAGTTTAAAAGAACTGGACACCATTTGCAGCCAGGTCGATGATATATTGCACGCAGGAGGATTTCCACTGGCCAAGTGGGCTTCCAATTGCCAGAATCGGTCTGGTGAAAGGAACGCCAGTGACGAAATAAGTATAAAATTTGATGAGCAAATCTTAGTAAAGACGCTTGGAATGCGTTGGGCACCTCAGGAGGATATGTTTAAATATCATCTTCACGGGGATAGTTTTGCCTCCCTAAAACCAAAAAAAAAAAATCGATGGTCTGTGCTTTCGGCTTGGCCTACGGGCTGTGCTCTAACACGGCCGCTAAGATTTTACGTAGAATACGTTCCATTTCTAATTTATCAAACAAAATAGACGCAATAACAAAACAATGAAATTAAAATAAGTAAAATATATTTTTAAATGTATGATGGAAATTATATCAATGCAGGTTGAAGATTGAATGTAGTTTCTATAAGTTCCTAGAAGGGTTTGTTTTCTCTCCTGATAAATTTCATACAAATATAAATAATATAAATGTATTTTCTACTCACACATATTTCGTTTTACTTTCAAAATATTTTGTTAAACCTAGGTGCTTTTTAGGAGGCATTTTATTATATTTTCATTCTATTTAGTGTATTGGTAGCGATTGTTTTGCACTGTTATTTTATACTCGAAACCGAAGGTAAAGAGTATATTGGGTTTGTGCAATGTCCGTCATGGTGTCTGTCCGTCCGTCCGTCTGTCCGTCTGTCCGTCTGTATGTTCGCAACTTTTTTCCACACCGTTCAAGTTAGAGACTTCAAACTTTGCAAACCCCTTCATCTATGGCATAGTAAATTAAAGTGTCAAGATTGGAGTTCTACGATAACTAGGGGGCTGGCAAATCGATAAACTCGATAACGCAAAATCGATAGATCCAGCTATTTCGCAAGCCCTTACAGCTAGAACTACCAAATTTGTAGAGAAAACAACAATCCCCAAAAAACTGCATCAAAAGTTTTGGAGCCACGCCCACCCAATCCGCCCCCAGCCACCCCGCAGTTTAACACTAAAAATGCCTATATCTTCTACAGTTTTTGAGCTAGACACACCAAATTTGGTGCCAAGATAGGTGTTGACGATCTCCAACCAAATTCATAAAAACTTTGGATGCCACGCCCATCTATACTGCCCTATCCGCCCTCAACCACCCCAACGCTTCGCTAAAAACGGTAGTGCGTGTATCTTCCATTGTGTTTGAGCTAGAGTCACAAAATTTGGTAGGTAGATAACTGGTAACGATCCCCCAAAACCTGCATCAAAGTTTTGGAGCCCCACCCACCCATTCCGCCCCCAGCACCCCCGCAGTTTAAAAACAGAAATGCTTATATCTTTTACAGTTTTTGAGTTAGAGCCACCAAATTTTGTGCCAAAATAGGTGATTATAACCCCCCAAAAAATTCATAAAAACTTTGGATACCACGCCAATCCATACTGCCCAAGCTGCCCCAAACCGCCCCAATGCTTCACTAAAAACGGGAATGCGTGTATTTTCCAAAGCGTTCAGGCTAGAGTCACCAAATTTGGTAGGAAAATAGCTATTAACGATCGTCAAAAAACTGCATCAAAGTTTTGGAGCCACGCCCCCCCGTTCCCCAGCCCCCTGCATTTTGAAATCAAAAACGCCTATATTTTCCACATTTTTTGAGCTAGAGACGCCAAATTTGATGCCAAGATTGGTGATGAAGAAACCCAAAAATTTTGGATGGCGGCCCCCACCCATACCGCCCCCAGCCCCCCCTTCACCATATTCTACGAACTTTGAGCTAGAGTCATCAAATTTGGTATGAAGATAGCAATTAACATCGTAAATAGATCTAGAGCAAATGTTTGGACGCCACGCCCCCCATACCAGCCCCCAGCCCCCCTTCCACCATATTCTACTAACTTTGAGCTAGAGTCACCAAATTTGGTATGAGGATAGCAATTAACATCATAAATAGATCTGCAGCTAAACTTTGAACGCCACGCCCCCCATACCAGCCCCCAGACCCCAGCCCCCCTTCCACCATATTCTACTAACTTTGAGCTAAAGTCTCCAAATTCGGTTTGAGGATAGCTATTGACATGATACATAGATCTGTAGCAAAAATTTTGATGCCACGCCCCCATACCGCCCAGCCCCTACCTTTAACAAATTTTGAGCTAGAGTCACCAAATTTGGAAGGAAGATAGCTTTTTGGCATCCCCATCTGCATCAGACAATCGTTGAGGCAGCGTACACCCCTGCCGTATCCACACACCATTGCAATCAGCTCTCTTTTAATCTGTTTTACTACTGGTATCGAGTATACCGCAGTCGGGTGCGTCCGACTGCAACGTTTCTACTTGTTTTTTTTTGTGAATACACACACACACACTCATTTTGCCTCCCGAATCACATACATTAATAGTCAAAAACAGCCATAAACCAACAACAACACGTGCTGGCTTGTCGTAGCTGAGACCCACAAAATGCACAAATTAAAAATACCCCTTGTACAAATATTTAATAAAAGTCAATAAAAAAACGCAAATTTATAACTTAATATATAGATAATATACTTTAGTTACTTAAAAAAAACGTCGATTTAAGTGCTAGCTTATTAAATTGTATACAACATGTTTTATTGATATTGAACGCTCTAACTCATTGCCAATATATAAACAAACATATTACACAGACATAATATTGCTATTTAATTGCACAAAGTTCATATTGAAATTATACAACCCTTCTAAGTTGGGTTTCATTAATAAGTATAAGTCAAAAGTTGAGACGACATGAGAAATTTAGCGCGGTTGCTTCTTTTATGAACAAGCACAAGCTTTTACCGTTGTTGGTTGCTGCTGCACTATGGGGCACTTTGCCAAAAAAGCTGTAATTTATTAAAATTAACTACTTGTTTATGCAAATGTCTTGTAAGAATTATATAGTTGGCCGATCTCGATGATTTTTAAAAAAAATTTTAGTATTATATAAACAAGCCTAACTCCCTGATTTGGGCCTGATAAGTTGAAAACAAGAGGCGGCAACAAGCCAATTTTATAAAAATGATTTTCCTTTGGTTCTTACAAATCTAACGCAAAAAGCCAAATCAAAATATCTTGCGTGGTTTCCGAGCTATTAATTAATGCCAGTTTTTTGGAAAAATGACAATAGTTGGGCCGCCGCTTGCTTTGAAACACCAATGAGCGCAGGGGCAACTGAAACAACACTATAAGCACAGTCTATCCGCTTTAAGTATCACTATCGCACCCGCTCGCACTTATTGATAATACATGTACACATAAAACACGCAAATGAAAAATGATGAAATATGTATTGCGCTTAAAACTTTATTTACTTATGGATTCAAAAACTTTATATGTAGCAGTATTATACTTTATATACTGTTCGAAAGCTAACAAATTCAATTAACTCCTATATAAATGAGATTCCATTTGGGTATGTATAAGGTATAAAAAATCAAAATGAACGCGGCGGAAGTGTTCGCAAAAATGTTTACTTCGAATTGCACCCCTAACCAGCCGAATAACGTATTCTACGTTAATACATGTGGCACTCAGGGACTGCCGCGGTAAAGCTATTGCATGGAATTTTGTATCAATTTATGTAATGAGTTTTTTGTTTTTTTTTTTTTTATATTTTCTTTGATAATAATTCAAGATACACTTTTTAAGCTTGGTGCAAGAAAACAAGTTTATTTATTTTTATTGAATAAATGAGAAGTTACTATTGTTAAAAATATTTTTTTTATTTTTATTATTTTAATTATTATAGTTTTACAATACAGAAGGCTATTCAGGAATTTGTATCGTTGAAATTATAGGTTTATGGTAACTAAAATAGGAAACATAAGTTTGAGACTTGATATCCTCTAAATATCTCGAAAATACTGGGTCAATGGTGGTTCCATATTTTGTTGTTGATTCTTTTGGATCATTATTCATTTGCAAGTTCAATTTCACCGAAAGGAAAGATGTCAATCCTGTGAAAAAAGTGATAAAATCGTAAAGTTAAATTTGATTATTAAATCAAATTACTTACCCACATACGATTTTTCTGCAAAACTTTGACGAAATTTCCTTTGACGTTCAGCATTTGACACTGCTTTTCTTTTTTCATTTTTTTGATGTGTTAACATCTATAGGCACGGGTACACGTTTCTTCCATTTGATAATACATGCAAACAATGCAGCGTGCAGCTCTGCCAATAGGGCAAATTCTGCGTGCCGAGCTGCGCTGAACTCGACCGACTAACAAATTTAGCGTGCAGTCGTGGACCGACTGCAAAATTTTATATACATATTCATCTGAGTATGATTGTATTGGTGTAGCGGCAGAGAATAACTGTAAAATACAAAGTTTTGTTAACGATGTGTCCAAGTTGGAAGGGTAGTATAAACTTAATATGAACTTTGTGCAATTGAATAGCAAAACTTGAGATTCTTTAATATACTTTAAATTCTACATGTTTGTTTATATTCTAGCATTGTTTTTTATTGTTTATATTCTAGCATAAACAATATATATATTAATCTGAAATATTAGAGTTTTTATTGACAATTATTGAATATTGGTTCAAGGGGTATTTTTTCTTTGTGCAGCTTTTGCGTCTCAGCTACGACAAGCCAGCACATTGTTGTTTTGTTGAGTTTCCCTTTGCGTTCAGCGGCCCGTTGATTAAAGGAGAGGCGGCGGTTCAGCGGACAGCAAGAACAGTAAAAAGTTGTTGGTACATATTGTATGAAAGTGCGTTTGGAACATATATTTCTTGCTGTGCCTGCTTATCGAGCTTTATGTTATTTTTTTGTTGATATTTTTCCTTTTTCTGTGTCGGCGGCAAACGCGCGCTTACATTTGCATATGTACCAATGCACTACTGAATACACTTTCGTAATTTGTGTGCATCTTTACATAACTGTATGCCAATGATTGTAAGAAAGTGTCATAGGTTAAAAATTGGGAAGAGTATGCATGATCAGCAATAGCAAAACTGATATTTGACTGCCTTGGAAGACAAAATCTTGTTGTTTTATTGTTTTATTTTACTCAAGCGCAATAATGGGGGAAGAAAAATAGTTTTGTGGACAAGTGCTTGCAAAAGGCTAGTTTTAAGCTCAAGATACTTGGTTGGCTAGGTGAATATCAGTTGCTAGTCCAAGTGTTTTATGGGGTAGGACAGGTATCAAAAGGTCATATAATACGCATGGCAGGCAAGCTATCGTTCATATCCAAGAATCTTATTTATTGCAAAAATAAACAGGCTTCTGGAAATACTTCTCCTGTATTTATTTGTTTGTATATTTCTTTGTTTATGCTTATATATAGCAATCAAACAGGTACAAACGGCTGTTAACACATCGCTCGTGAGTTCTAACACTCATTATTTTTTTTTTAAACTGTCTGACGCTGAGAATATGCCCTTTGACGTTCACTATTTTTACTTTTAGCACTTTAAGATATTCTACTCTATAAAAAGAAAAAAGCTAGGTATAAATAATGGGTATATATAATTAGGTATAAATAGTGTTATGTACACACCAAACAAATTATTCGTTGAAAAAATTTGAACAAAAAGAACGATATTAAGAGTTTGATCATCGAATTTCGCGCGATATACATTTACAAATATATATTTAAAATATTATATACATATACTTTCTCTGCGCGGCATTAATGTGTATTACCTACACAAAAAACTTAGGTACTAGATACTAAGCGTGTTTAGTTTAATGGTTTCTATTAAACATATATTTATATATATGTATAGCTCAGCCGAGCTATTCACTGTTGTTCATAGTTACACCTATGTATACATTTATACATGTATACTTACATACCTACATTTATGTACCTACATGTATACTTACGAGGCGCACATGCGGTAAGTGAGGCACATGCGGTAAGTGAGGCATTAAAAAGATATGATAGATACCTATGGACCTAAATACTTTCTCATAAACAGCTGTTTACGAATTCTTCTGATTTCGGAGCTGCGAGCTTCGTACAGTCAGTGTTATACATTTTTGTTACGGAAAGTTTTGCGTTTCAGAATTTCTTGATTCGGTCCCCACCCAAAGCCTGCGATAAAAGCTATGCAATAGCTTAAAAACGCAATATATTGTCGATAGCCTCTTGTTTGTTTGACCCTCTTGGCTTATTGTGTCCAATTTTTACCAAGGCAAAAATGTGGTTGCAGGAGTTATGGCTAAAGGCTAGATTGGGATGAGGCTATTCCTATGAGTCTGCACACTGCATGGAACAATTTCACCAGTACCTTGCGGGATTTGCACAAAATTTCAATCCCTCGGTACGTGTGCTTGACCGTGTACCAAAGGATTCAAGTCCACGGCTTTGCTGACGCCTCCTATCAAGTCAAGCCTATGGTTGTTGCATACATGTGCGAACAGGCAACAATAACGACGTTGGCGTTTCTTTGCTCACGGCAAAATCTTGGGTAGCTCCGCTTAGTGTTAAAAATATACCTCGGCTAGAGCTTTGTGCAGCACTTTTGCTGACCAAACTTTGGCAACAAGTGTCGAGCACAATGACCAAATTCAATATAGAATGCGTGAATTTCTGGTCAGGCTCGCAGGTCGAGTTATATTGGTTGGAGCGTGATTCGGGTACGTTGGGTACATTTGTTGCGAGTCGAGTCGCAGAAGTTCAACAGTTGTCAGCTGGAGTCGTGTGGCATCACGTTCCAACGGATTCTAATCTAGCAGACTTGGTGTCAAGGGGAACCGACATTAACGAAATTGTAAGTTCCTTGTGGTTCCATGCGTACGTTGGGTACATTTGTTGCGAATCGAGTCGCAGAAGTTCAAGAGTTGTCAGCTGGAGACGTGTGGCATCACGTTCCAACGGATTCTAATCCAGCAGACTTGGTGTCAAGGGGAACCGATATCAACGAAATTGTAAGTTCCTTGAGGTTCCATGGATCAAGTTTTTTAATGGAGGAGGAAGTTCGATGGCCTCAACTGCACCAGTTTGAGATAGCTTCAGAAGTTAAAGCTTCTGTGGATAAAAAAGTGTTGTGTGTGCATTGGGGATAACTGACGCTGATTTTAATTGCATTTTGCAACTAATAAGCCGTCAATCGAGGTATTCTAAGCTGGTCCGTATAATGTCTTACGTGCTTCGGTTTTGTTTTAAGCAGCTTAGAGGAGATTCACTTATTGTATCTGCGTCAGAAAGAAAAATTCCATTCTAAAAGCTGATCGCAGTCATACAAAGCACAACTTTCAGCGGTGAATTAAAATTGTTAAAAAATTCGGCTGTGTTATCCCCACTGCTGCAATCATTAAATCCATTTATTCACGAAGTAGAGGAAAATGGCATTAAATTTGAGTGAATTCTAGTAGGAGGGCGTTTGCTACAGGGCCCTATGTCATATGATGCTAAGTTCCCTTTGTTGCTACCAAAGCGTTCGGAATTTGTAAGGCACTTATCAGGCATTTTCATCTTAGGCACTACCATGCTGGTGCTAAGGTTCTTGTTGGGTTGTTGAGGCAGCAAGCTTGGTTGGTCAATTCCCGAAGCTTATGTGCTGCAATTGTTAGAAATTGCGTACACTGCTTTCGCTATAAGCCAAAATTGTTGGGGCACATAATGGGAAAACTGCCAGCAAACCGCCTTCGTGAAGGTCGGCCATTCAGAGTGTCTGGCGTAGACTTTTGTGGGCCTGTGGGCCACAAAATTAGAGGTAGACCACCCAACGTGCTCCTGGAGTTGCAGGCAGCCTTTCGCCGAACCTGCAGGAGTACGCAGCGGAGAGGGCCTTGGATTAGAGGTTTATCCCTCCGGGGGCACCGCACTTCGGTGGGCTGTGGGAAGCAGCAGTCAAAGCTGCCAAACACAGGCTGGTGCGTGGGGCAGGCGACGCCAGACGAGTTCAGCACGCATCCGGTGGATGTCGAAGCGTTGCTCAACTCCAGGCTACTCATGGCAGACGTCAGCGATCCCAACGATGGGGAAACGTTGACGCCAGGGCACTTTATCATCAGCCAGCCGTTGCTGGGGCTGCCGCAAGGATCCACGCAAAACGAGCCCAAAAACAAGCACGCACACGCATTCTTGAAGCGGTCGCGACTGTAGTTGGTGCTCGAACTGCACTTTTGGCGCAAGTGGTCCAGGGACTACCTGCTCAGCCTGCAGCAACGGACCCAGTGGAACAAGGGCGAGGCCAACCTGGTAGAAGGGGCGGTTGTGCTCATCCACGACGACAACTGTCCCCTCAATGATGGATCACCAAGCGCGTCACACGGGCCATAGCTGGGGAGGACGGCAAGGTGCGGGTGGCCGAAATAAGAACGCCGGCCGGCGTTATTAACGGCCAATCCACAAGCTGGCACCGCTCCCAAATTGTTGAAGAGGTTGAAGACCGAAGGGTCGTTTGGGGCGGCTAGGGCAATATTGATACGCGTGGCATCCAATTGTTTTTGCGTTTGGCAACAAATTTGGTGGCTCTAGGTCAAAAACTGTAGAAAATATGGGCATTTTTGGTTTTAAACTGATGCAGTTTTTTGGAGGTTGCTAGTAGCTAAAATTTCCCTACATTTGGAAGTTCTCGCTGTAAGGGCTTGCGAAATAGCTGGATTTATCGATTTTGCGTTATCGAGCTTATCGGTTTCCAGCCCCTAGTTATCGTAGAACTCCAATCTTGACACTTTAATTTACAATGCCATAGATAAAGACATTTGCAAAGTTTCAAATCTCTACAGACAGACGGACGGAAAGACAGGCAGAGGGACAAGAGAATACAGCTACTTATAGTCAGAACATAACACAAAAATGATACATGAATAAAATAGTTGCTTGAGCAACGATCGAGGCTAAGGGGTAAAAAGTTACGGGTAGATCTAATTGGAACATTTAATTTTATTCGACTTAATAAAACTGATGAATCGATTTCACCATCAAGTAGATAAGTGATGAATATTAAACCATGCATAATTCTGCGGTTCAACAGGGAAGAAAAATCAATTAAAAGAAGTCTACTTGAATATGGGGGTAGGTCTATTCCAGGAACCAAGATAAAACATCTAAGCGCAAACAGAAGAAATTTCTTCTGCACAGATTCAATTCTATCCTGGTGAATCCCGTATTGCGGGGACCACACACAAGATACTCCAGTATGGGGCGATCAAGGGATATATACAGCGTTTTAGTGGTGTAGGGATCATTAAAGTCTTTTGACCACCGCTTGATGAAGCCAAGAACATTTATGGCCTTATTGGCCATCGACGATATGTGAGAATCAAATTTTAATTTGCTATCAAGAGTGCTGCCTAAATCTTAAAGTTCAAAAACGCGGACAAGTGGTGAAGCATCAAGCAAAAAGTGAGCAGTATGAGGGGTACCTCGACAAAATGAAATTACATTACATTTTGAACCATTTGAATTTAGTAACTTATAACGGCACAATACCAAGTCCGACTGTAGTAAGTTACATGGAGAATCATATTTATGGGTGAAACATATCACATAGCACATCATCAGCAAACATATAAACACGATAGTTAGTAATAACAGCAGGAAGATCGTTGATAAAGAGATTAAATAGTATTGGTCCTAGGTGACCCCCCTGAGGAACACCAGAGACAACAAAAATAGATTTGGATACAGAAGATTTAAAAACCACTGTTCGGCCACACTAGTACTCAGAAAGCCACGACAAGAGATTGGCTGGAAATCCAATAATATTTAATTTTTCGAGCAACAAAAATTGACTAACAGAATCAAATGCCTTACTAAAATCTGTATAAACGACGTCAGTTTGCATTTTGGTCTGAAACCCTTTGAAAACAATCGATGTGAGCTCAAGAAGGTCGGTGGTAGTAGATCTGCGCCTAACAAAACGGTGTTGGTAAGGGGAAATAATTGAACTACACAAGTGTTGCAATTGATAACATATAATTTTTTCAAAGACTTTTGGAATGGCAGACAGCTTAGATATAACCCAAAAGTTTTTAACGTTCGACTAAGAAGAAATTGTATGGAGTGGAATAATAAAAGATTCCTTCCATATACCAGGAAACACAGCTGAGTCAACTGACAAGTTAAATAATTTATGTAAGGGTTTACAAAGTGAATCCGCACAGTATCTAAGTATACAACCTGGCACTCCATCTGGACCAGGCAAGAAGCCGGATTTGAGAAGGTTAAGGTCGCTTAGCAGCGTACACTCAGTAATAACTTGGACATATATGCAATTTGACGTTTACACTTGAAAAGGATAGGAATTATTGCAACTATATAAACTCGATGAGTATACTGATTGAAAATACTCCGCAAATAGATCAGCCACTGCTTGATCGGAACTTGCTTTTGTATTATCAAGGTAAACCGAGAATGGCAAGCATGAAGATTTACGTTTAGAGTTAACAAATTTATATACCTGTTTTGGATTCCGAGAAAAATTTAATTTGCAACGATTGAGATAATTGTTATTTATTTATTTATTTATTTATTTATTTATTGTCAGCTATGAACAGCTGACATGAGAATAAAACTAATTAAAGTAATCATAATGAAAATAATTAAGTTTAAAGTAAAATTTAAAATTATGTGAAGTGCTGAAAGTAAATTAAGGTTGAAATAATTATAAAGTTAACGTTAAAGCTCTGGGAAATTCAACAAGAAAATAAGTAGCCCAACATTTGTTGCATGGATTGGGAAAAACCCAGAAAAACCCAATCAGACCAGTGGTAGATTAGTGATTAGTGGTTACGATTAGATAAGGCAGAAAGGATAGATCGTTTTAGTACTGGAGTCGAGGTCTCCAGAGAGACAAGAGAATTAAGTTTGTTATAGTCAGAACATAATACACGAAATGGTTCATGAATTAAATAGTTGCTCGAGCAACGATCGAGGCTGAGGGGTAAAAAGTTACGTGTGGATCTAATGGGAACATTTAATTTTATTCGACTTAGAAGAACTGATGAGTCGATTTCACCATTAAGTAGATTATTGACAAATACTACACCATGCATAATTCTACGGTTCAACAGGGAAGGAAGATTAATTAAAAGAAGTCTACTTGAATAGGGGGGAAGGTCTATTCCAGGAACCCAGTTAAAACATCTGAGCGCAAACAGAAGAAATTTCCTCTGCACTGATTCAATTCTATCCTGGTGAATCCCGTATTGCGGGGACCACACACAAGATCCATACTCCAGGATGGGACGTACTAGGGATGTATATAGCGTTTTAGTGGTGTAGGGGTCATCAAACTCTTTAGACCACCGCTTGATGAAGCCAAGAACGTTTATGGCCTTATTGACCATCGACGATATGTGAGAATCAAATTTTAATTTGCTATCAAGAATTATGCCTAAATCTTTAATTTCAAAAACGCGGACAAGTGGTGAAGCATCAAGCACGTAGTGAGCATTATGAGGGGTACCTCTACAAAAAGTCATGATTTTACATTTTGAACAATTTAAATTAAGTAAGTTATAACGGCACCAAGCTGACAGTGCTCCCAAGTCTGACTGTAGTAAGTTACTAAGAGAATCATCATTATAGGTGAAACATAGCTTTACATCATCAGCAAACATAAATACACGAGAATTAGTAACAACAGCAGGAAGATCGTTAATAAAGAGATTAAATAGCAATGGTCCTAGGTGACTCCCCTGAGGGACACCTGAGGTAACAAAAATAGGTTTAGATACAGATGATTTAAAAACTACTTTTTGTGTTCGGCCACACAAGTACTCAGAAAGCCACGACAGGAGTTTTACTGGAAATCCAATAATATTTAATTTTTTAAGCAACAAAGAATGACTAACAGAATCAAATGCCTTACTAAAATCTGTGTAAACGACGTCAGTTTGCATTTTTGCTTGAAACCCTTTGATAACAAGTGAGGTAAACTCAAGAAGGTTGGCGGTAGTAGATCTTCGCCTAACAAAACCGTGTTGATAAGGGGATAAAATTGAACAACATAAGTGCTGCAATTGAGAGCATATAATTTTTTCCAAGACTTTCGGAATGGCAGACAACTTGGATATACCCCTATAGTTTTTAACGTTAGACTTAGAAGAATTTTTATGAAGTGGAATAATAAAAGATTCCTTCCATATACCAGGAAACACAGCTGAGTCAACCGATAAGTTAAATAATTTATGTAAAGGTTTACAAAGTGAATCCGCACAGTATCTAAGTATACAACCTGGCACTCCATCTGGACCGGGCAAAAAGCCGGGTTTGATAGAGTTAAGGTCGCCTAGTAGAGTACACTCAGCTATAACGGGGACATAAATGCAGTTTGACGCTTGGACTTGAAAAGGATAGGAATTATTGTAACTATATGAACTCGATGAGTATACTGATTGATAATACTTAGCAAATAGATCGGCCACTGCCTGATCTGTATTTGCTTTTGTATTATCAAGGTAAACCGAGGATGGCAAGCAAGAAGATTTACGTTTTGAGTTAACAAATTTATAAAACTGTTTTGGATCACGGGAAAAGTTTGATCTGCAACGATTGAGATAATTGTTGTAACAAAAAGTGTTTACCGAAATAAAATTTGACTTTGCAATTATATACGAGGATAAATCTATGGTATTTCCAGATTTTTTAAATTTTTTATAGGATCTTGTCTTCATGTTTTTTAATTTTGAGAGTTCCCTCGTAAACCAAGGTGGTTTATTTTCACTTGGAGGAACAGTGAGGGGAACACAGATATCCAAATGCGAATTCAAGGTCCTGTAAAAAATGGTGATGGCAGTTTCTATATCACTACAAGAATAAAGGTGAGACCAATTAGTGTGATGAAGAAGATCATTCAATTTTTTAAAGTTAGTTTTACGAAAACATCGGGTTTTTAAAGAATTTTTAGATGCTGGTATAAGGTTAAAAAGTTCAAAGGAAAGTTCTAAAGTTGGATGGTAGGTATCTTCAGGAAGCACTAGAGGGGATACTCTACTAACATTACTACAATCAGAATCAGAAACGAATATCAAATCTAACATTTTATTACTACTGTTCTGCACCCTGTTAACTTGTGATAGGCCTAACTCTAAAAGGCCCTCGATAAAATCATCAGAAGTGGCCGGTAATTGCGCCGAAGATGTGTCATTCACAGACCATACAACATGTGGCAAATTAAAATCACCAACCACTATAAGTTGATCAATATCCGTCAACAACGACGCAACAAGTTGCAGGGCATTCAGATGGGATATGTAAATGTTATTATCAGAATTGGGAGGAATATATGAGCAAGTAATATACAATGAGCGGCCGCTACATAATATTTTAACAGAAAGAAACTCTATACCCGGATAATCATGGGAATGAATTTGTTCAGAGGAAATACAAGAATCAACAGCAATGAGAACACCGCCCCCCTTGCTGGAGGTGCGATCGCATCTGTACAGGTTATACTTATTAGGCAAAACGGAATAATCAGATATATTAGGTTTTAACCAGGTTTCTGTGAATGCAACTATCTGTGAATCAAAGGACAAGCTGTTTACATAAAGTTCAGAAAGTTTAGTGTTAAGGCCTCGAACATTTTGATAGGCCAAGCTAACTACTTTTATTAGTTTTTTGCCGTGGAAGTTGAGGCAACAGGTTGGATATCTGGCGGTGCACTACTGATTCTAATACCATTATTAACGTTGTTTCGCCGATTAACATACTCCTTTACCACGAGCTTTGGCGGCCAAAACTTTTCTGAACAAATTGTTGCGAAAAGTTCGGGCGGAACACTCAGCTTGAAGGAAGATATGCTCCGGGCATGTTTAAACTTAAACTTTTCAACATTAATAAAAGGGGAGTCTATTTTACTTTTAACATAGGCACTCACATCTTCCAACGAAGTGTCGGATGCTAGCCTAGACACGAATATAAATTTATTGATATGCACAACAATAAGAGGTTTGGGGGCCCCAAGTGTACCTATAGAAGAATTAATAGGGACGCATGCTGTGGATATTGAGGGTTCATTTATAAGATTGGGAGTAGAGTTGCGAGCAGGCGAATTAAATAACATCAATGGGCATGTTAATGTGCCCATTGTAGGATTTACACTAGGGACTAGAAGTGGTTTGGTTGGTTGGATAGGTGGGGCTTTTAACGAATTACTATCCGAAGCCTTTTTTCGTTTCGGAGAATCTACAAGTACCCTGCCATTTTTAAAATTTGACTCTAGCTCTTTAAATGATACATGCAAATTGTTAAACGCAACCTGCATAGCTTTAAAGCCTGCGTGAGTCTGCCTTATGAACTTTGAAGATTCATTCATCACTTCTCTGCAGGGCTCACAGTACCATTTTAAGCCAGTATTTGCTAGTAAGCAGTCTCTTATTTTGGCTGTAAAGCCCGAACATTTTAAGTGGATCATGTTATCACATAATCTACATAAAATAAAGTCTTGGTTGTTGGACCCAACCAATTTGCAACTTGAACTGCAGCAAGCAAGCATTTTGAGTATAATTTAATAAATATGGAATGACCTAGAAAAGTTGATATGCTTTATCAAACAAAAAGTAGGGTGCTAGAATGAAGTAAGAAAGTGACAATGCGATGAGCACTTTAGAAACGGTAAAAATCAGAAGAGCGCTTAAGCGAGAGAGCGTGAGCGCACTAGCAGATTTATCCGCGAGTACGTCGGATAAGAGCGGACGAAAACGTGAGAGGACTGATGCTGGCAAGCAAGAGCAAGAAAAATAGACAAGCTGTTTGTTGTTAGTGTACGAACGACAACACAGAGTAAGCAAACGCAAATATATGTTTGTATTAATATGCGTTTGTTTTCTTTATTGCAAAGCACTGCAGCGTAAGTTCTACTGCAAGTTAAAATGAGATTAAAGACGGCAATCAATTGATGCACACAAAAATATATCAATTATAACAAAAAGTGTTCACAGAAATAAAATTTGACTTTGCTATAATATACGCGGATAAATCCATTGTATTTCCAGACTTTTTAAATTTTTTATAGGATCTTGTCTTCACGTTTTTTAATTTTGATAGTTCCCTTGTAAACCAAGGTGGTTTAGTGTGTATCTTTCTGATCGTGTTGGACATGCTGGGGGAGTTGCAATATTTGTGAATCATAGACTGAAATGCAAAGTCATCCTCAAGCAGCTGAATGAGAGCTTAATTGAGTATTTCTTCATTGAACTTTTAAATACGAACTGTGTTGCTAAAATGCTTATTGGTTGTTTTTATCGACCCAACAGACATATTGAATACTAAAGCAAAATTGATATAATTGCTAATTTATCACTGACATATACAGACATCATATTGACTGGAAACTTTAATAGTAACATACTTAAGGAGAAACATCTCTCGAACGAAATGGAGTCACTTGGCTTAGAGCTTGTTAACTCATCCACACCGACACACTATACTGCTACATCGAATACCTTGATAGATTTATTTTTTGTTAACCATTGTGAATGTGTCGTATTGTTTGACCAACTTTCTGTTCCTTTGTTCTCCAAACATGACCTTATTTTCCTAGCCTACAAAATCTCTCCAAATTACATTGACCAAACTGTGACGTATCGTGACTTTATCAATATTGACTACACCAGCCTTTATGAAGAGTGCCAAGGCTCTTCATTAAACTTAAATTTAATTTACTCACTCCCCTCAGTCGACACCCAAATAAATTGTGCAATATTGTATTGGCTAGCTGTACAATAAATATGTACCACTTAAGTCAAAAAAAATTAGGCCAAAAACTAAGTAATGGTTTAACAATGACATCAAGTTTGCCATCCAAATAAGAAATGAGGCTTTTGAAAAATGGCAACGTTACAAGACTGATAGACTGTACACAACATTTAAGTCGCATAGAAATGTAAACAAAATGATAAGCAAAGCCAAAAGCCAGTATTATAGCTCAAAATTTGGGAATGCGCTGTCCACCAGAAGCAATTGGAAAGAAATTAAAAGAATGGGGATTGGTAAGGTAACTTCTGTTTTACATAGTGAGGTAGACGTTTATTCTCTAAACAATAAATTCGTAAACCTCAATATTCCTGTTACTTTGTGTAACCCGTATGTGTGTTCCCAGTCATTTAGTAAATGTAGTAATAGTTTTGATTTTAGCATTGTCAATCAATGTGATGTGCTGCAGTCCATTAGAAAAATAAAATCAAACGCCACAGGTTTGGATAATATAATCCGAAATTTATAAAAATAATTCTACCGCTTATTTATTTATTTTTTTATTTTATTAACTTAGATATAATATACAATATTAAATCTAAAAGGGGAATAGCGGTGTCAATTTAGGAGTGCTAGCAACTAGTAAGGCCTTCAACTCTTACTGATGTGTGTTTTAATAATTTGTATATTTATGACTATTTTTGGTTTTTACCTTTTATTTTTTTTTTTTTTTTTAGATTTTGTGTCTTATGTTAGTCTGTTTGAAAAAACTGAAAATTTTGTTAATGTTTTCGGTAGTGGGAGATGCGAGGATGGTATTGGGTGACATGTTTCTGAATACTCGGGCTCTGACACTATCGTAGTTGTGGCACGAGAATATGATGTGCTCGGGTGTAAGCGCAGATCCACACGGGCAGACTGGTGGGTCGGTGTTTTCCAGCAGGTGTTTGTGTGTATAGTTTGTGTGCCCTATCCGGGCTCTAATAAAAGTTGTCCATTTGGCTTTGGAGACGTTTGGAGGAATTTTGATACACTCGCAGTTCGTATTAAATTTCTTGTACCAATGCTGAAATGAAGCCCAGTTGTTTAATTTGTGACCCTTAGTAAGCTCTGTGACTTTATGCATTAAATGCGCGCCTTCCAGGGGGGTCGTTGTGATGAGTGGGGAATGGGTGGCATGTCGTGCTGCTTCATCAGCGTTGTCATTTCCGTCAATACCCATGTGACTGGGTACCCAGAGTAAAGTTATCTTTCCGCGGCTGCTTATGAGGCGGTTTCTTATTTCGACAATTATTTTATTATTGGAGTTCAAGTTTTTCGTAGCCTCGATTGTGCTGAGACTGTCTGTGCATATGATGTGGTGGGCTTTTGCTGCCTGAGCAATTTTGCAGGCGTTTAAGATGGCATGGGCTTCGGCTTCAAAAACGGTTGAACCGTCAGGCAGTATTGCCCGTGCAATGGTTGTGTTTTTGGAGTCTACAACTGCAAAAGCTGTTATGCTGTTCCGGGAGGAGCCGTCAGTAAAGAGCCATTTCCGATCTCCATACTTGTGACTTTCTTCGAGAAACAGTTGTTTGAAGGTGGACTTGGACGTTGCCTCTTTTGTGTAGTCGTGTAGTTGGGTGTTAAAGGATGATTCTCGGAGTTGCCATGAAGGGTAGTTGACATGTATGAGGGGCGAGGGATATTTTAAGTTATTTTCTTTTGCAAGGGCAGCGACACGCCGAATTGTTGAAGTCTTTTTGTAGGTTCTTTTGGCATTCAAAGCGTCGATGTAGAGTTTATGGAGAGGTCTGTTTGGAGTATAGGTGAGCTTGGAAATCAGCTTAAACGTGGATTCCAACAGTCTATCTGGGATGGAGGGAAGGCCTGCTTCAGCTAGAATGCATTTAATAGGTGATGTTGGGTATGCGTTGAGGGAACGTCGAATTGCTGCGTGATATGGTGCCTGGAGTTTTTTTAGATTTGAGTTGGCGCTCCACCCGTATATGGGCAGCCCATAGTCTAGTTTTGATAGTATCAGAGCCCTAGTAACATTTACTAAAGAGCTCGTGTGTATGTGTGAACGATTTGATGCAAGAAATTTTATTATATTTAGCCTATTGTTAAGTTTGTTCTTGAGATGTTCGCACTGACTCTTACAGTTAAATTTATCGTCGAAAATTATTCCAAGAATACTTAATTCATTTACATGACTGATGGATTTATTTTCAATGGTTAGGCTAGGGATACTACATCTGTGTTTTCTGCATATATGTATGATTTTACATTTGTCTATTGATAATGTTGCGCCCGACAGATCTCCCCATCTTTGAATATCGGTTAATGCTTTGGATAATGTTTCTATTACTTTGTTTGGCTATTTGATTTTTGTATTGTATATATGCGTCGTCAGCATAGACAGAAAATTTTAAATGTTTGTGGGGTAATTATATTTTGTTGAGTTTTTCAAATGCTATTGTGAAGAGGACGACTGATAATGGGGAGCCTTGTGGGATGCCATTATGTAGTTGAAAAGAGGGCGAGTATGAGTTATGTACTCGGACGCGAAATAGGCGCCTGGTCATGAAGGCTTTCACTGCGTGGAAAATCTTCGGACCGACTCCCCAGAGACCAAGTTGTTCAAGGACGGCATGTATGCCAACGCGATCGAATGCCTTCTCGAAATCCGTCCCCAGAATGGTGACGTGATTTCGTGACGAGAGGGCATCAGACACGAACCCGTGAATTTGCAGTAATGCATCTATGGTACTTTGATTTTTTTTGAATGCGACTTGGTTCTGGGAGATCAGTTTGTTTCTATCTAGAAACCAGACGAGACGGCTCGCTATTATTTTTTCAAAAGTTTTACTTATGCATGGAAGTAGCGAGATAGGGCGGTAGCTGTTAATTTGATTAGGGGGCTTACTGGGTTTAGGAATTGGTATTATTACAGCTGTTTTCCAGGTGTGGGGGTAGGTAGCATTGACTAAAATGTCATTGAATATTTCTAATATTTTAAGTTTGGTTGTGGACGGAAGATTACTAAGCATAGGATACGATATTCTATCAGCTCCTGGAGTTTTTCCTTTGGCGTGGTGGAGGGTGGCTTCTAGTTCGATAAGAGTGATAGAGTCCTCGAGCTGTTTAGCTGCAAGCGACATCCGCAACGGAGCATGATCGGCGAGTAAAAACTGATTTTTCCGGGCAATATAATCATTGGGGAAGTTGTGGTCTTCCGAGTAATTAGCCCATTTTTTTCCAAGTTTTTCGGCTATTTTGGTTGGGTTGGATGGGTGATTTTGGTTGTCAATGATATATTTTATTGGCTGTGGAGGCGTGCCAGAAAGGTTTTTAATATCTGCCCACACTTTTTTTGGGGAGGCGAGAGGAGTTATTTTTGATGTGAAGCTAGCAAAAGAATCTCTCTTAGCTTGTTTGGCAAGTCTTTTGAATATTGCATTGGCTTTTTTGTATGCCAGGAGGTTTGCAATTGTCAAATCATTTTTGTAGGTTTGCCAGTGGGTCTGTTTAGATTCCCTTTGGTGATTTAATTCGCTATTCCACCAATATACTGTTTTTTTGTGAGGGATGTTTTTAGTTTGTGGAATTGAACAATTCGCCGCTCTGCGGATGGCACGTGTTAGGAGTGCAACTTTATGGTTAATGTTTTTGGAGGATGCGTCTATTTGGTTGCTGAGAATTGTGGATTGGAATTTCTTCCAGTCTGCATTGTCTGTTTTATATTTTGGTGAAGGTGTGATTTTGTGTGTACTCATGCTTGTTGCAATTTCTGTAGTGATGGGGAAGTGATCACTGCCGTGTAAGCTGGAATTTATTCTCCATAGGCATTTGTGACAGAACTGGGAAGTCGCCAACGTAATGTCTGTGTGTGTGAATGTGTTGTGTGTAGAGAAGTGGGTGGGAGAGCCGTCGTTAAGGACTATTAGGTTTGTGTGGTTGAGTACATTTTCCCATTTTTTTCCTCGTGAGTTAACATAGTTGGACCCCCAGAGGGGGCTCCATGAGTTAACATCGCCAAGAAGTATTATTGGGGATTTTGAAGCGCTTATAATTCTCAAAATATCGGCTGGGGTAAATTTTTGTGTGGGCGGAATGTACATATTAATTATTGTAAGTTTTGGAATGATATTGATCACAAGAGTATCAGCAATAATGTTTGAATTTACTTGGATATATTCGTGTGGTAGCGATCGTTTGACAAGGAATCCAATACCTTGTTTGCTTGTCGCATTAGAATTAGAGTTTTTGAAGTAGCCAATGTACGGCTTTGGAGTTTTGATGTTGAGAAACTGGTGGGGTAAGTGGGTTTCTTGGAGACATATAACATCTGGATTTTCTGAGTTTAAAATTAATAACAGTTCGTGGTAGTTGTTAATGTAACCGTTAAGGTTCCATTGAACTATTTTAATTGACATTTGTACTGGGTTTAATGATAGATGTTATATGTTATTTGTAAACTGACAAGAAGGGGAACCTAGATTATGAATCTAAGTCACCCATTTCGTCATCTGTTGGTGCTGTTGAAAAAGTTGGAGAGCATGAATTTGAAGGGGTTGTAGCATTTGGGCGTTTGTTTTTGTTACTTCCGTAGATTTTAGAAGTAGTAGTGCATGTTTAGCCGCTTGACGCGATGAGTTTTGAGTAGATTCTTGAGTGTGAGTTATATTGTTTTGCTTTGGTTGGTTTTTTTTTGGTTGTTCTTTCGTTGATGTGCATGTCGCTGAGTTTGTTGGAGTGGAGTGCCGCAAGTGACACATGTTTTTTCATTTTTGCAGTGTTTAATGGTATGCCCTAGGAGTTGGCATTTCTTGCAGCGCATGGGGTTTGGTATGTATTCCCTGACCCTCACGGTGTACCAGGCGACATTTAGCTTTCTTGGAAGGTTGTATAGGTCAAATGAAACCAGGATGACTCCAGTGGGTGTAAGTTGTCCGTCTTGGATTCGGTTAAACTTGTATACCGATTGAACATTTTGCGTTTTAAGTTCCTTGACTATTTCTTCTTCAGATATGTTTTTAGGGCGCATATATTGTACCTTTCACAACGTTTAGGCTCTCGTGGAGTTTGCATTCAATCTCGCAGATTCCTGGCAATTGAGTAGAATTGGCAAGTTTATCGGCAGCTTCTTTCGACTTTATTAGCAAAAGTAAATTTCCATCGTTGAGTGTGTCGATGGAGAGGATATCTTTGGAAAGAGTCTTGAGTTCGCGATGAACTGCAAGGCAGTTGTAGTCGGCGAGCGATTTTTCGGAGTTTTTGGCCGCGATGAGTAAGTATTTGGGATTGGGTTGGTTCACATCAGGTAGCTCTGGGAATTCCAATGGTTGGAAAGTTCTTTTTTTTTCCTCTTGGGGCTTTCGCTCAGCGATGCAAAGCGATTAGCCCCGAGATTTGTAGGCCCCGAGGCCATGGTGGGGAGTTATTGTTATTTTATTGCCTCTCACACGCGTGTAGGCAAGCTGTACTAGTGCAAAAGCGAATAGAATTGAGACGGAGTCGGCGGTTAACGAAAACGAAGGCAACTGATAAGACGTACGCACTCGATGAGAGTTAGTCGGTGACTGAATTCTACCGCTTATAATTGGTCACATTACCCATATTTTTAACACAGCGGTCACAAGATTTCAGGCCAATATCAATTCTGCCTTACCTTTCCAAAATTTTTGAACACATACTATCTTCGCAAATAAATTTCTTCCTAAACTCCAATAGACTTCTTAATCAAAAACAATCAAGCTTTCGAATGGGAAGAAGCTGCACAACGGCTCTAATAAAAGTTGTCGAAGACATTCGACTCCACATGGACAATAGTGAAGTTACATTCTTGACACTCCTTGACTTTAGTAAAGCATTTGACACGGTTAACCACGATATACTACTGACGTAGCTTAGAAGGATGTATAATTTTAGTCAAACTGCAACTAAATTGCTGTCCACGTATTTGCATAATCGGAGACAAGCCGCTGTTGCTTAAACAAAATCTCCGATCTGTTGCCAGTCTCACGTAGTGTCCCACAAGGATCCATTTTAGGACCTCTCCTCTTCACGATATATGTAAATGACCTGCCCAGTGTTTTGTCCAACTGTAATGTTCACTTATATGCTGATGATGTTCAAATGTATGTCAGTCGCCCTGTTAGTCTAATCAATGAATGTTTCAGTATGTGTAAAGATGATTTGTTATGTGTCAGTAAATGGGAGTCTCGCAATGGTCTGTGCATTAATCCGTTAAAGTCTAAGTGTATAGTGATATATAAAAAGTCCCTGAATCTTGATAGCTTTCCCAAGCTCAGTATTGATAACGTAGAAATAAGTTACGAATATAAAGCAGATAACCTAGGGATAACATTTAATAGGACACTCTCATGGAACGACCATATAAATAAAGTTGTGGGTAAATGCTATGGTGTTCTTAGACAACTATCCTTAGCACAACAATATTTAACTGTTGAGATCAGGCGCTTGCAATACCAATACTATTCCATGGCAAAGAGATTTTTGTTAAGTGTGATGTAAGCGGCCATAATAAACTTCAAGTTGCATTTAATAGTATACCTCGATATGTGTTCGGTATGAAAAGGGGCGACCATATAACTAGCTTTGCTAAGAAACTATTTGGCCTAGACTTGTTGTCCTTAATAAATGTTAGAGTCCTCCTCTTCTTGGATAAAGTAATTTACACGAAAAAGCCTGAGTACTTGTTCGATTACCTAAAATTCGCCACATCACTCCATAACCTTATTTGTATAAGAACCAAGCTAGCATGCTCTGATAGGCAATTTAACGTCTACGCTGTTCGGCTATGGAATAACGTTCCGTCAGATTATAAATCCATCTCTAGCGCGCATCAATTTAAGATTAAGTTACAAGCACATTTTAGTAACTAATATTTACAATATAATAATTTTAGAATTAATTAAATAGATATCAAATAAATAAATAATGTTAAAATTATTCCTTAAGAATTAAATGCATAACATAAGTTTGATTTAAAGAATGCAAACCTATAGTGATTAGTGCAAAAATTTATAGTAGCGATACTGTAGCCATAAGCATCGTACACGAATAAAACTAAACTAAATTGAGGGGGTACTTTAATAACATTACTACAATCCGAGTCAAAGACAAATATCAAATCTAACATTTTATTACTACAGTTATACACCCTGTTAACTTGTGATAGGCCTAACTCTAGAAGGCCATCGATAAAATCATCAGAAGTACTAGTATTTGCGTCGAAGATTTGTCATTCGCAGACCATACAACATGTGGCAAATTAAAATCACCAACCACTATAAGTTGATCCATATCTGTCAATAACGACGAAAAAAGTGGTAGAGCATTCAGATGGGATAAGTAAATGCTATTTTCAGAATGTGGAGGAATATATGAACAAGTAATATACAGTGAGCGGCCGCTAAACAATATGTTAACACATATGAACTCAATACCCAGGAGATCATGAGAAAGAATCTGTTCAGAGGAAATACAAGAGTCAACAGCAATGAGAACAATGCCTCCCTTGCGGGAGGTGCGATCGCATCTGTACAAGTTATACTTATTAGGCAAAACGGAATAATCAAATATATCAGGTTTTAACCAAGTTTCTGTAAGTGCGACTATTTGTGAGTCAAAGATAAGCTGTTTACATATAGTTTAGAAAGTTTAGTGTTAAGGCCTCGGACATTTTGATAGGTCAAGCTAACTACATTTGTTTTAAGTTTTTTGCGCCGAAGTTGAGGCAACAGGGTGGCTAACAGGCGGTGCACAACTGATCCTTATACCGTTATTTTTGCAGTGACGCCTATGCACATTTTCCTTAACAATGAGCTGCCGCGGCCAAAACTTTTCAGAACAAATTGTCGAGAAAAGTTCAGGCGGAACACTCAATTTGAAAGAAGATATTGTTCGGGCTTATTTAAATTTAAACTTTTCAACAGTAATAAGTGGGGCGTCTATTTTACTCTTAACGTAGGCACTAGCATAATCCAATGAAGTTTCTGATGCCAGCCTACATACGAAAATAAATTTATTTAACGGCACAACAACAAGAGGCTTGTGGGCCCCAGGTGAACCTACAGTAGGATTAATGGGCACACAAGCTGTGGATACGGAAAGCTCAAAGGTTAATCTATTAGGGGAAAGATTATTGTTGGGATTTCTTGCCGGCGAGTTAAATAACATTAACGGGCTTGCAATTGGACCCGTTGGGGGATTAATGATTGGTACCAAAAGGGGTTTGGTTAGCAAGACAGGAGGGACATTGAGCGTTTAAGGCCCCGAAGTCTTTTTACGCTTCGGCAAATCGCTCAACATATTGCCAATTTTGAAGTTCGACTTCAGCTCTTTAAATGAGGTATGTAGGTTGTTAAATGCAGTATGCATTGTATAAAAACCTACATAAGTTTGTCTCATGAATTGAGTAGACTCCTTTTCACCTTAGAACAGGCCCCACAATATTATTTAAGGCCTGTGTCTGCAATTAAGCAGTCCCGTATTTTGGCCGTAATGCCAGCACATTTCATGTGTTTCACACTGTCACACAATCTACACAGATATTCTTTATCAAAAAGATGTAGTAAGTGTGTAAGATTTGATGCAATGAGCACGATAAAACAGTAAAAACCAAGAGAGCGCGTAGGCGAGAGATCTGGAGTGCGTTGGCAGATACAACTGCAAAAAAGTCGGATAAGAGCGGACGAAAGCGGGTGAGGACTGATGCTGGAGTGCAAGAGCAAGGAAATTAGACAAGCTGTTTGTTGTTATGAGAGTTTCACAAAATCGCTTATTGCTCATGAACTAATGAATCAATTTTCCTCAAATTAATTTCATTTTAAAACCAAACTTTCAAACTTAAACTAAAATTATAATTAAATATGTTTTGATTACATTCTCTATTCAAAAAAGTTAACCAAAACAAGTAGACATGTTCCAGTCGGACGCAACCAACTGCGGTATACTCGAAATATAGACTTGAATACAATGGGTGCGGATACGACAGATACGCTGCCTCAAAGATTGTCTGATGCAGATGGGGATGCCGAAAAGCTTTCTTCCATCCAAATTTGGTGACTTTAGCTCCAAGTTTGTTAAAAGTTTGAAAGAGAGGCTGGGGGTGGTATGGGGGCGTGGCATCCAAAATTTGTATGCAGATATTTGGTGACTGTATCTCAAAGTTGGTAATAGGTGGGTGAAGGGGGCTGGGGGTGGTATGGGATGGCGTGGCATCCAAATTTTTTTTGCAGACCTGTGTATGATGTCCATTGCTTTCCTCCTACTAAGTTTGGTGACTCTACCATAAAGTTTGGTATGGGGGCATGGCATACACAGTTTTTAATGCAGATCTTTGTGGGTCGTCAATTGCTATCCTCATACCAAATTTGGTGACTCTTGCTTTAAGTTTGTTAAAAGAGTGGGAAGGGGAGCTGGGAGTTGTATGGGTGGCGTGGCATACAATACAATTTTTTGCCGCAGATCTTTGGGGATCGTCAATTTCTATCCTCCTACAAAATTTGGTGACTCTAGCATTAAAATTTGTTAAAGGTTTGAAACGGTGGCATCCAAATTTTTGCTACAGATCTGTGTATGATGTCAATAGCTTTCCTCTTACTTAGTTTGGTGACTTTACCATAAAGTTTGTTAAAGGTCGGAAAGGGTGGCTGGGCGCGGTATAGGGGCATGGCATCCACAGTTTTTACGCAGATCTTTGTGGGTCGTCAATTGCTATCCTCATACCAAATTTGGAAGTTGTATGGGTGGCGTGGCATACAATACAACTTTTTGCCGCAGATCTTTGGGGGTCGTCAATTTCTATCCTCCTACAAAATTTGGTGACTCTAGCTTACAATTTGTTAAAGGTTTGAAACGGTTGCATCCAAAGTTTTTATGCATATTTGAGGGTCGTCATCACCTGTCTTGGCACCGAATTTGGTAGCTCTAGCTGTAAGGGCATGCGAAATATCGAGCTTGAGTTATCAAATTAATCGACTTGCCAGCCCACAGTTATCGTAGAACCCCAATCTTGTTACTTTTATTAACTATGCCATAGATAAAGACATATGCAAAGTTTAAATTCAAAATTCATACTGACGTCGTTTATACAGATTTTAGTAAGGCATTTGATTCTGTTAGTCAATTTTTGTTGCTCGAAAAATTAGATATTATTGGATTTCCAGCAAACTCTTGTCATGGCTTTCGGATTTCTTGTATGGCCGAACACAAAAAGTTGTTTTTAAATCTTCGGTATCCAAATCAATTTTTGTTACCTCTGGTGTTCTCTAGGGGAGTCACCTGGGACCATTGCTATTTAATTTATTTATCAACGATCTTCCTGCTGTTATTACTAACTCTCGTGTTTATATGTTTGCTGATGATGTTAAGCTATGTTTAACCTATAATGATGATTCTCTATGTAACTTTCTACAGTCGGACGTGGGTGCACTGTCGGCCTGGTGCCGTTGTAAATTATTAAATTAAATTGTTCAAAATCTAAAGTCATGACTTTTTGTAGAGGTACCCCTCTTAATGCTCACTACTTGCTTCATGCTTCACCACTTGTCCGCGTTTATGAAATTAAAGATTTAGGCATCACTCTTGATAGCAAATTAAAATTTGATTCTCACATATCGTCGATGGTCAATAAGGCCATAAATGTTCTTGGCTTCATCAAGAGGTGGTTAAAAGAGTTTAATGATCCGTACACCACTAAAACGCTAAAACATCCCTTGATCGTTCCATACTAGAGTATCAATCTTGTAAAAAAGTTTTAACTGGGTCTTGGGATAGACCTACCCCCGTGTTCAAGTAGAATTCTTTTAATTAATCTTCCTTCCCTCTTGAACCGTAGAATTATGCATGGTGTAGTATTCATCACTTATCTACTCGATGGTGAAATCGACTCATCAATTCTATTAAGTCGAATAAAACTAAATGTTCCAATTAGATCTACCATAAGCTTTTTACCTCAAATCCTTGATCGTTGCTCAAGCAACTATTTAATTCATGAACCATTTCGAGTTATTTGTTCTGACTATAACAGACTTTATTCCCTTGTCTCTTTGGAGACCTCTACTACAGTACTAAAACACTCGATTCTCTTTTCTTTATCAAATCGTAACCATTAATCACTAATCTACCGCTGGTCTGATTGGGTTTTTCTGGGTTTTTCCCAACCCATACAACAAATGTTGGACCACTAATTTTCTTGTTGAATTTGACAGAGCTTTAACGTTAACTTTTTACCTTCATTTGATTTCAGATATAAATATAATTTTAAATTTTACTTTTAATTTAATTGTTTTAGCCATACTTATTTTATATTAATCTTAATTTCATGTCAGCTGACAATAAATAAATAAATAAATAAATAAACAAAGTCTTTGGCTTGAAGAGTTTAAAAAATATTCGTTCATACAGACGGACGGAAACCATGGCGGATATTGCACAAACCCATTATACTCTTTACCTTCGGTATTGAGTATAGTTATATTTCAATAAAATATTTTCATTCCCAATTTCATAATCTCAGGAAATTTGCGTGCAAGTTTTTATGTTTAATATTTTAAAATTTCATATCATATAAACACTATGTTTTTTTAAATAATTTTTGTGGCACAAGGACAGACGCATTCTACGGTTAACCTATGGGCCCCTGGTATCTAAAGGCCGAGTTACCCGAACTTGGCTTGAACTGAATTTGAATTGAATGCGAGCGTGAACTGGTTTATGAAAATAAAGCGATTACCCAAACGTGAACTAGACTTGAACCTAAAAATGAACTTGAACATGAAATTGAACCGATTACCCTGAACATTCAATTATCAAACAGCTGTTTGTTTGACAGTTTGGAAATTTTGATAGCTATTGAATAAGCTCAAAAGCTCTACATTTTGTGACCCCGATACGATATTTCCTTCGCATTGTGACTCTTAAACTATATTTTGCAAGTGCTTGTATATATAAAATTTTAAAAATATTCAACATGCAGAATACTGCTGCATTTTCGTCGCTTGGTTCTCCCTTTTACAAAGTCAATGAGCAAGTGAAGCGGATGGCTAAAGCTTTCGCTCTAGAGCTAATTGGGAATCTCAGCAAAAAGAAGTTGGCTATCTAGCATAAAGCTCTGGAAAGCGCTCAGCAGCAGTTTAACAATATGCATTACGCATTGGAGGAACTGGATTATGATGAAATCGGGAGTGAAGAACGTGAATCGTTTATGAATAGTCAATACTCGTTGAAACTAGCTTGCGCCGCGAGACTAATAAGCAAAAGTTATCATCGCCTTTGTGATCTATCATGGGGCATGACGCTGATAATCAAACATTGTCGCAGAGCCGGATTCGATGGTCTGAGCTTAAGTTCCAGAGTTCAGCGAAGGATACACAAAGTATGCAGATTTAATTTCAGTGTTCTCGCCAATCATTAACGGCGACTCAGAGCTTTCAGATGTGAGAAAGTTTCAGCATTTGTGATCGTGCCTGAAAGCACCAGGCTTTGATTGTGTTTCTTCGTTGGAAATCAGCAGTGCTAATTGTTCAATTGCATTAGATTTACTTAGAAAGCGGTTTAATAACAAGCGTTTTATTTTCCAGGCACTTGGCACTGAGATTTTGGTTTTGGATTGCATCGAGTCGTCGTCAGCGGTTAAACTTAGAACCCTTTCGGATACAGTAAACGACAACATCCGTGCTCTTCAAGCAGCGTTAAGCAGATGGCAGGCTTTATAATTGTGCAAGTTTTCTTGCAGACAGAGGACAAGGCAACTCAGACCAGTTGGGGGTTAGATAGCACCGATGGATACAATACCGATCAGTGAGCAATTTATGGCTTTTCTGGATCGATGATGTCAAAGGTTGGAAAATGTGGAACACGCATGGCAATGTATACGCCTAGCTCTGAGGTGGAAAACAATAGCAAAATCCCTAACACCGGTAGAAAAGCCTTTGTCGCTACTAGCTCCAGCACAAATGAATGCGTGTTTTGTGAATCATCTGGCAATTCGATATACAATTGCTCCCGTTTTGGAAATCTGTCTCCGCAACTGCTTCTTCGTGAGGTGAAGGAGCTAACTCTTCGCATTAATTGCCTGCGCAAAAGGCATCGAATGAAAGAGTGCGGTTCGACCTCCTGCAATCGTTGTAAGACAAACCATCATACGCTTCTTCATTTTGAGACGCAAATTGAGGGCTCTCAAATTAAATCTGCTATGCATGATACTGCTTGGAACTCTTCATCAACACTTGAAGCCTAAAATCTTAGTCAAGACATTGTGCTATTGGCATCTGCTTTCATCAGCGATAGGAGTCGCACTGGTGTTCTTGTTCCGTGCCGTGCTCTGCTCGATTCTGGTATATCCTGTTTAGCTCAATACCTTCAGCTGCGCAAACATCGCTCGGGGAGTTTAGTGTTGGCTCAAAGGGCTATCCAGCTGTTATAAGTCTTAAATCTCGAACATCTGACTACGCTGCTAGCATCTCTATTTCTGGAAATCAGCCAAGCTATGATGTTAGCATCGATCTTTAGAACATACCCTCAAACATTCTCTTGTCTGATTCAAAGTTCTTACAGCCACAACAAATCGGTCTTCTAATTGGAGCTGGTCTGTTTTTTGAAATGTAATGCGTTGGCCAAATTAGACTCGCTTCTGGCTTACCTATTCTTCAAAAAACTTACTTGCCTGGAGGAATGTCGTCGACAAGCCCTGCCTCGGAGATGGCCACTCGCTCGATTTCAACGGGAACTACTAGCCCTGACCATAAGCTTGATTAAATCGTACGTCGTTTTAGGGAGTTAGAATCCTGTTCTAGTTTAGTTAATGAATCTACCAAGGAGAAACTTGATTTTGAGGCGCATTTTAAACAAACTTTTGCTCGTTCAGGCACTGGCGAATATTCGGTTCGCCTTCGAGTGAAACACCCTGTGGTTCTGATTGGGGATTCATATTAGCAAGCTTATCGTCGTTTTTTTAACCTGGAACGCAAATTGGAGCGTCATCCTGAGTTGAAGTGTGGACCTTAATCACATGTCTACTGTTGAGTTGCACATGCTTAGTCGCTGCAAGTATTGCGTCTTTGCGTGCAGACAGAGGACAGCTCAACCACTTAGCTTTTCAGCACTCTGTTGCAGTTAAGAACATTTTCACAAGCCCTGATTGGTGAAATTTTGCAAAATGTATAGGTGCTTTAAGATGGCTGAATCCAATTTGTACCTGCAATGCATCCTTTGGCGTGATGCGCCTCATCAGGAGCTTAAAGTTTTCAAGCTCGATACAGTTACCTATGACACACAGCCAGCTTTTTTTCTGGCGGTTTGATCCATTAAGCAGTTGGCTATTGATGAAAAAAGATCGTTTCCTGTTGGATCCAAAGTTGTTTTGAGCGATTTATATGTAGATGATGTCATCACTGGAAGCGAGTCTGCCAAAGAAGTATTGGAAGTCATGCATCAAACAGTCGGTCTTCTACGGAAAGGGAATTTTAAGCTTCGGAAATGGTGTTCCAATGATTCTCGCGTGCTTGAACAGGTGCCTGATGCAGAAACTTTTCTAAAGTTTGATGATGGCACAGTATCACTAAGACTCTTGAACTGGCATGGGATCCAGCTTCAGACTTCCTTCTGTTCAACTTTTCTCCGATGAAAGTGCCTGACAAGCCTAGCAAACGGACTTTGCCTTAACCATTGCTCGATTCTATGATCATTATGGAACACCTTTGGAGAGAACATTTGGATTGGAATGAAAGTCTTCCTACATCATTGCATTGTTCTTGGAACAGGTAGTGTGCTGACATTTCTCATACGGAGAAAATAAAGATTCCGCGACTGATTATTTTTCCAAAGGGCGGCATCGAAGTCCATGGATTTAGCTTCGTATCTTTAACAGAGGAAAGACGCTTAGTTCATCTTTTGTGCTTTAAGTCTCGAGTGGCACCCTTAAGGACGCTTACAGTCCCAAAACTGGAGTTATCTGCTGCGGCTTTTCTATCGCAGCTCATTCGAGAATAAGCTCAAATGAATTTGTTCATTTGCATAAACTATTGTCTTCGGTCGGATTCTGCAGTTGTTTTATCCCGGGTACGTATAAGCCTTCTCGATTCCAAACGTTCACAGCTAGTTGCATATCTTTAATACGGGATTTAAAGACCTGAATAGAATGGCGCTACGGACTATCAAAACATCCAGCTCTATTGCCTCGCTTACCCCGTTCATGGATGAGTTTGGACTTCTTCGTGTTGGTGGCCGCCTAAAGCACTCGAGCCTGGATTTCGATGCTGAGCACCTTGTGACTCTTTCGAGCCATCTGCGTACCACACGTGTCACCATCATGCATTTTCACAGGTGTGCCAGCGTGACAAGCAAATGCAACATGTGCTTTAGGGCTAAGCCGGCCCTAGCTGAGACAATCATAGCGCATCTTCCACAGGATCGTGTGAGTTGCTCGCAACCTTTCGCTGTCACTTGTGAGGGTGTGAGATTTTACGATAGTACGCCCAGTAGTTCATACGCCGCTGTTGCTTCTGTAGGTGTAAAGCTTAGATAAATATTGATATTATGCCGGACACTGCTGTTGCTCAAGCTTAAAGCTTAAGTCGATCAGCTGCTAGGCCACTGTTTGTGACAGATGTCAAATTCTTCTTCTTCCGCTTCGGTGGTAGGCTTTCACGCTCTTGAAAGCTTTGCATTGACTTTTGAAAAATATTGCGCTGAAGACATACGTGTTGCTGCCGAAACCAGCCCGAAATAAAACTACCTTCACGAGTCTTAGCTTAATTTTAATCTTAAAATTGCGGACAATTAAACGGCCATCGGTCGAGAATCACCGCCACGCCACTTCAGTCCAAACATTAGGCAATGGTTTTGGATATTATCGAGCACGTCGGAGTACTCAATCGTGGACTTCTGACTATCTTCTTTTGAGACGGCGCGCTTCGCCTACAAAGCCGAAATATTGAGGGAAGATACCCAAGGTAAATTTGTGTTGATGTTACTTTTTGGATGTGTTAACATCTATAGGCACGTATACCCATATGTGCCATTTGATAATACATGCAAACAAATGCAGCGTGCCGCGCTGTAACGAGCTCGACCGACGAAAAAATTTAGAGTGCCGTGCTGGACTGAGCTCGGCTGACGAACAAATTAAGAGTGCCGTCGTGGACCGACTGAAAAATTTCATATACATATTCATCTGAGTATGATTGTATTGGTGTAGCGGCAGAGAATAACTGTAAAATACAAAGTCTTGCTAACGATGTGTCCAAGTTGGAAGGGTAGTATAATCTTAATATGAACTTTGTGCAATTGAATAGCAAAACTTGAGATTCTTTATAATAACACGCATCTGTCCCTTGTGTCAATTTGACACAATTTTGAGATTCAAAATGCTTTTGCGGCTTTTCTGCGTATCGAATGTGGATAAAATTTTGGCTCACTGAACGAATTTCGAAGAATTTTCAGAAAATCATAATTTCATCATATTTGTATTGTTATTTTCGCTGCAAATGAAAAAGTTACAAAAGGGTCCCTGGCGTGTCAATTTGACACATATTGGAAAATTAGGGGCACTTTGGTTTTTCCTTATTGCCTGCTACCTACAAATACCTAAATGGTTGGCAAACTATGGTTTTTCCTTATTGCCTGTAGGTAACAGGTGCACTACCAAAATAGTTGGTTCTTCTTCTTGTAATTCCCAACTGGTTCAAGCTTGAACCTATAGAGGACCTACAAAAAATATAACAAGATATCAAAAACCAAGAATATGGCGTCTGCATCGGGAAATATAGTGATGAGCGACGAGGAGTACGAGCAGATCGATCCCTTTGAATCAGATGACGATGACAGCGACTACGAGCCAAATGAAAATGAGACTGATGTGGAAACTGAGACTGATAGCGATACCGACTTTTTATGCGAGGAGGTGAGACGAAAATTGGTTGCAGAGCCCAGCTTAGCATTTTTGTCAAAAGACAACAAAATTGAGTACTCGCTGGACCAACCGAAAACTATACGACAAGCTATTTGTAACCTGCGCGTAAGCTCAGGTACAAATAATTTGCGGCGTAAGCTTAGTATTCAACAGGGTATTTATTATTCATCTTGTTTCCGTCGTCAGGTCCCACAGTGTTCGCAGCATCACGCTGTGTTGATAAGCTCTCTGCAATGCTCTTATTTCTCGAACCCGTAGAGCAGACCATTGTCGACATGACCAATTTGTACGGCATACGAACATGTGGAAGTGAATGGAAGAATGTCGACATTTGCACTATGCGAGCATATTATGGAGTTTTGCTGCTTGCAGGAGTGTATCGGTCGCATGGTGAATGCATCACTGAGCTGTGGAATCTAAAAAGTGGTCGACCGATATTTGCAGCAACAATGTCGCTCAAGAGTTATAAGCAGATCACACGGTGTTTGCGGTTCGACGATCGCGAAGAGAGAGCACACTTCCGTTTTCGAGACAAATTCGCTCCAGTTCGAGCAATTTTTGATAAATGGGCATATCGACTCAAATTGTGCTATACTCCTGGAAAAAATGTAACCGTCGACGAGCAGTTGCTACCATACCGTGGTCGATGTCCGTTTACGCAGTACATCCCATCGAAACCCTGCAAATACGGTATCAAACACTGGATTCTGTGTGATGCATCAACATTTTACGTGTATGCTGTTGATATTTACATTGGTCGTAGCCGCAACTGTGCACCCGAAGTAAGCGTGGGAGAACGGGTCGTATTGCAGCTTACAGAGGGACTCAACGGAAGAAACGTTACAACCGACAATTTCTTCACATCCCACGCTCTTGCAGTAAAATTGAAGCAGAGACAAATGACAACCGTTGGCACTATTCGTAAAAACAGAAAGGAGCTGCCTCCTCTGGTACTGGACATGAAGAACAAACCACTGTACCATTCTCAATTTGTGTTCGATCACGTGCTGAACTCGACATTGGTTTCGTACGTAACGAAGAGACGTCGTTTCGTTACGTTGCTCAGCACAATGCATCTATCAACACAAATAGAAGAGAATGACGTTAAAAAAAAGCCGGAAATTATAAAATTTTATAATAAAACGAAATGCGGCGTCGACATTGTGGATGAGATGGTAGGCACTTATCGCTGCAAACGCAAAGTCAACAGATGGCCTGTCGCAGTGTTTTGCAATATGCTAGACATATCTGCGTTGAATGCGTTTATTTTATTCACGGGATTGAACCCAAACTGGAATTTGGCCAAAAAAACATCCTTCGGCGGCTTTTTTTGATTGAACTCGGGTACTCCCTAGTCACACCTTATATCGACCAACGAGAAAGATCACCACGAGGCGAGAGAGCGTTGTCGGTAGTCCGTGGGATTCAGAACGGCGAGCAGCTAGTCCAAACCGAAGCTGATGCATCTGCGAACAGTCGCTTGATGCACCACACGCCAACTGGGAAGCGCGCAAGATGCCACAAATGCCCACAGGCAAAGAACGCAAGCATCCACTCTGCCGAATGCGATAGGTGCAGGAAAAAAGTTTGCCCGTAGGATCGCTTTGTTCTATGCGAAACATGCAATTCATAGATATATTAGTTTTTATAATTTAATTTTGTTATTTAATAAATATTTTCAATTTTAAAAATATTTTTCCTTACATATTTTTTGATTGTGTCAAATTGACACACCAGGGACTGATTTGTTTTTTTTTCTTAGGGACAGATGAGTGATAATTTTAATTCTACATGTTTGCTTATATTCTAGCATTGTGTATTGTTTATATTCTAGCATAAACAATATATATATATTAAAATCATCTATTAGAGTTTTCATTGACAATTATTGTTTTCGAGACAAATTCGCTCCAGTTCGAGCAATTTTTGATAAATGGGCATATCGACTCAAATTGTGCTATACTCCTGGAAAAAATGTAACCGTCGACGAGCAGTTGCTACCATACCGTGGTCGATGTCCGTTTACGCAGTACATCCCATCGAAACCCTGCAAATACGGTATCAAACACTGGATTCTGTGTGATGCATCAACATTTTACGTGTATGCTGTTGATATTTACATTGGTCGTAGCCGCAACTGTGCACCCGAAGTAAGCGTGGGAGAACGGGTCGTATTGCAGCTTACAGAGGGACTCAACGGAAGAAACGTTACAACCGACAATTTCTTCACATCCCACGCTCTTGCAGTAAAATTGAAGCAGAGACAAATGACAACCGTTGGCACTTTTCGTAAAAACAGAAAGGAGCTGCCTCCTCTGGTACTGGACATGAAGAACAAACCACTGTACCATTCTCAATTTGTGTTCGATCACGTGCTGAACTCGACATTGGTTTCGTACGTAACGAAGAGACGTCGTTTCGTTACGTTGCTCAGCACAATGCATCTATCAACACAAATAGAAGAGAATGACGTTAAAAAAAAGCCGGAAATTATAAAATTTTATAATAAAACGAAATGCGGCGTCGACATTGTGGATGAGATGGTAGGCACTTATCGCTGCAAACGCAAAGTCAACAGATGGCCTGTCGCAGTGTTTTGCAATATGCTAGACATATCTGCGTTGAATGCGTTTATTTTATTCACGGGATTGAACCCAAACTGGAATTTGGCCAAAAAAACATCCTTCGGCGGCTTTTTTTGATTGAACTCGGGTACTCCCTAGTCACACCTTATATCGACCAACGAGAAAGATCACCACGAGGCGAGAGAGCGTTGTCGGTAGTCCGTGGGATTCAGAACGGCGAGCAGCTAGTCCAAACCGAAGCTGATGCATCTGCGAACAGTCGCTTGATGCACCACACGCCAACTGGGAAGCGCGCAAGATGCCACAAATGCCCACAGGCAAAGAACGCAAGCATCCACTCTGCCGAATGCGATAGGTGCAGGAAAAAAGTTTGCCCGTAGGATCGCTTTGTTCTATGCGAAACATGCAATTCATAGATATATTAGTTTTTATAATTTAATTTTGTTATTTAATAAATATTTTCAATTTTAAAAATATTTTTCCTTACATATTTTTTGATTGTGTCAAATTGACACACCAGGGACTGATTTGTTTTTTTTTCTTAGGGACAGATGAGTGATAATTTTAATTCTACATGTTTGCTTATATTCTAGCATTGTGTATTGTTTATATTCTAGCATAAACAATATATATATATTAAAATCATCTATTAGAGTTTTCATTGACAATTATTGTTTTCGAGACAAATTCGCTCCAGTTCGAGCAATTTTTGATAAATGGGCATATCGACTCAAATTGTGCTATACTCCTGGAAAAAATGTAACCGTCGACGAGCAGTTGCTACCATACCGTGGTCGATGTCCGTTTACGCAGTACATCCCATCGAAACCCTGCAAATACGGTATCAAACACTGGATTCTGTGTGATGCATCAACATTTTACGTGTATGCTGTTGATATTTACATTGGTCGTAGCCGCAACTGTGCACCCGAAGTAAGCGTGGGAGAACGGGTCGTATTGCAGCTTACAGAGGGACTCAACGGAAGAAACGTTACAACCGACAATTTCTTCACATCCCACGCTCTTGCAGTAAAATTGAAGCAGAGACAAATGACAACCGTTGGCACTATTCGTAAAAACAGAAAGGAGCTGCCTCCTCTGGTACTGGACATGAAGAACAAACCACTGTACCATTCTCAATTTGTGTTCGATCACGTGCTGAACTCGACATTGGCTTCGTACGTAACGAAGAGACGTCGTTTCGTTACGTTGCTCAGCACAATGCATCTATCAACACAAATAGAAGAGAATGACGTTAAAAAAAAGCCGGAAATTATAAAATTTTATAATAAAACGAAATGCGGCGTCGACATTGTGGATGAGATGGTAGGCACTTATCGCTGCAAACGCAAAGTCAACAGATGGCCTGTCGCAGTGTTTTGCAATATGCTAGACATATCTGCGTTGAATGCGTTTATTTTATTCACGGGATTGAACCCAAACTGGAATTTGGCCAAAAAAACATCCTTCGGCGGCTTTTTTTGATTGAACTCGGGTACTCCCTAGTCACACCTTATATCGACCAACGGGAAAGATCACCACGAGGCGAGAGAGCGTTGTCGGTAGTCCGTGGGATTCAGAACGGCGAGCAGCTAGTCCAAACCGAAGCTGATGCATCTGCGAACAGTCGCTTGATGCACCACACGCCAACTGGGAAGCGCGCAAGATGCCACAAATGCCCACAGGCAAAGAACGCAAGCATCCACTCTGCCGAATGCGATAGGTGCAGGAAAAAAGTTTGCCCGTAGGATCGCTTTGTTCTATGCGAAACATGCAATTCATAGATATATTAGTTTTTATAATTTAATTTTGTTATTTAATAAATATTTTCAATTTTAAAAATATTTTTCCTTACATATTTTTTGATTGTGTCAAATTGACACACCAGGGACTGATTTGTTTTTTTTTCTTAGGGACAGATGAGTGATAATTTTAATTCTACATGTTTGCTTATATTCTAGCATTGTGTATTATTTATATTCTAGCATAAACAATATATATATATTAAAATCATCTATTAGAGTTTTCATTGACAATTATTGAATATTGGTTCAAGGGGTATTTTTTCTTTGTGCAGTTTGTGCGTCTCAGCTACGACAAGCCAGCACGTTGATTAAAGGATAGGGAGGCCGGTCAGCAGACAGCAAGAACGTTAAAAAGTTGTTGGTACATATTGTATGAAAGTGCGTTTGAAACATATATTTCTTGCTGTTCCTGCTTATCGAGGTTTTTCTTAATTTTGATATTCTTGATATTTTTCCTTTTTCTGTGTCGGCGGCAAACGCGCGCTCACATAGATATGTGTTTAGATGTACACAAGTTACGAAAGTGTATTCAGCGATGTATTTGTAAAGGTCAGTTGCCGAAAACTCGGAATAAAGTCAAGTAGAATAAAAAAAGTAGACAGAGAAACTGGAGAAAGGAAAACTAAATTCAATAAACTATTCTTTTCTTTTTTATGCTAATATATAGCATTCAAACAGGTACAAACGGCTGTTAAAACATCGCTCTTGAGTTCTAAGACTCATTAGTTTTTTTTTGTCTTATTGCCTGCACCTACGTTGTGCGAAATAAGTCGAAATTTGTTTAGGTTGTCTTTTTATCTTATTGCCTGCACCTACGTTGTGAGAGATAAGTCGAAATTTTTTTAGGTATTGACGGGGAGTTACTTAAATAAAATTTAACTTTCAAATCGTTTAAAATAATTATTAAATAGTACTAGGTTTAATTCGTTACTAAAAGAGATAAGCAAGATGAGCAAAAACAAACCAAAAAGGAATGAATTATATGGATTATTGCTGGATTTAATATAAACATGAATTATAACTAAGTTTCGTTAATTTTGGGGTGGGAACCCGAGAGCAACTACTGCAATGCTGATTCGTATTCCCAGAACACCACGCTATTACACCATTGAACTAGTCAACTGGTACTTTTCTTCGCTCTGTCTAAACTTTAGTCATGTGACGCCTACGCTACTTAGCACGCAAACTAGAGCCCGACATCACCGTGCCATGAGCTGAGCCGCAGCTAGGACAGAGCTGCTTCTGAGGCGTAGTCCATGTTCGTTACATACTAAATGGCGCCCAATGTGGGGCATACAAAAAAATATGATAATATAAAGAGAAGCCAACTTGACATATGCTGTCCGATTCCCTTTTCCAGTTTCCTTACAAAGTACTAGTTACATTACATCCAAAAAAAGTTTTGCACTTAAGTCACCAAATTTATAAATTGTCGCTATTGGAAATGCTAGGATTTGCACACGGATATAACCAGACCATACGACATTAATAGGTTTAAATATTAGGTAACTCCTTATAATTAAAATTCTTTTTAATTTTACTTAGGACAATGGTTTTATATTTAAATCTATACCAAGTAAAATTATTTCTCGAACCCGTAGAGCAGACCATTGTCGACATGACCAATTTGTACGGCATACGAACATGTGGAAGTGAATGGAAGAATGTCGACATTTGCACTATGCGAGCATATTATGGAGTTTTGCTGCTTGCAGGAGTGTATCGGTCGCATGGTGAATGCATCACTGAGCTGTGGAATCTAAAAAGTGGTCGACCGATATTTGCAGCAACAATGTCGCTCAAGAGTTATAAGCAGATCACACGGTGTTTGCGGTTCGACGATCGCGAAGAGAGAGCACACTTCCGTTTTCGAGACAAACTCGCTCCAGTTCGAGCAATTTTTGATAAATGGGCATATCGACTCAAATTGTGCTATACTCCTGGAAAAAATGTAACCGTCGACGAGCAGTTGCTACCATACCGTGGTCGATGTCCGTTTACGCAGTACATCCCATCGAAACCCTGCAAATACGGTATCAAACACTGGATTCTGTGTGATGCATCAACATTTTACGTGTATGCTGTTGATATTTACATTGGTCGTAGCCGCAACTGTGCACCCGAAGTAAGCGTGGGAGAACGGGTCGTATTGCAGCTTACAGAGGGACTCAACGGAAGAAACGTTACAACCGACAATTTCTTCACATCCCACGCTCTTGCAGTAAAATTGAAGCAGAGACAAATGACAACCGTTGGCACTATTCGTAAAAACAGAAAGGAGCTGCCTCCTCTGGTACTGGACATGAAGAACAAACCACTGTACCATTCTCAATTTGTGTTCGATCACGTGCTGAACTCGACATTGGCTTCGTACGTAACGAAGAGACGTCGTTTCGTTACGTTGCTCAGCACAATGCATCTATCAACACAAATAGAAGAGAATGACGTTAAAAAAAAGCCGGAAATTATAAAATTTTATAATAAAACGAAATGCGGCGTCGACATTGTGGATGAGATGGTAGGCACTTATCGCTGCAAACGCAAAGTCAACAGATGGCCTGTCGCAGTGTTTTGCAATATGCTAGACATATCTGCGTTGAATGCGTTTATTTTATTCACGGGATTGAACCCAAACTGGAATTTGGCCAAAAAAACATCCTTCGGCGGCTTTTTTTGATTGAACTCGGGTACTCCCTAGTCACACCTTATATCGACCAACGGGAAAGATCACCACGAGGCGAGAGAGCGTTGTCGGTAGTCCGTGGGATTCAGAACGGCGAGCAGCTAGTCCAAACCGAAGCTGATGCATCTGCGAACAGTCGCTTGATGCACCACACGCCAACTGGGAAGCGCGCAAGATGCCACAAATGCCCACAGGCAAAGAACGCAAGCATCCACTCTGCCGAATGCGATAGGTGCAGGAAAAAAGTTTGCCCGCAGCACGTTGATTAAAGGATAGGGAGGCCGGTCAGCAGACAGCAAGAACGTTAAAAAGTTGTTGGTACATATTGTATGAAAGTGCGTTTGAAACATATATTTCTTGCTGTTTTTCTTAATTTTGATATTCTTGATATTTTTCCTTTTTCTGTGTCGGCGGCAAACGCGCGCTCACATAGATATGTGTTTAGATGTACACAAGTTACGAAAGTGTATTCAGCGATGTATTTGTAAAGGTCAGTTGCCGAAAACTCGGAATAAAGTCAATAAGAATAAAAAAAGTAGACAGAGAAACTGGAGAAAGGAAGACTAAATTCAATAAACTATTCTTTTCTTTTTTATGCTAATATATAGCATTCAAACAGGTACAAACGGCTGTTAAAACATCGCTCGTGAGTTCTAAGACTCATTAGTTTTTTTTTGTCTTATTGCCTGCACCTACGTTGTGAGAGATAAGTCGAAATTTTTTTAGGTATTGACGGGGAGTTACTTAAATAAAATTTAACTTTCAAATCGTTTAAAATAATTATTAAATAGTACTAGGTTTAATTCGTTACTAAAAGAGATAAGCAAGATGAGCAAAAACAAACCAAAAAGGAATGAATTATATGGATTATTGCTGGATTTAATATAAACATGAATTATAACTAAGTTTCGTTAATTTTGGGGTGGGAACCCGAGAGCAACTACTGCAATGCTGATTCGTATTCCCAGAACACCACGCTATTACACCATTGAACTAGTCAACTGGTACTTTTCTTCGCTCTGTCTAAACTTTAGTCATGTGACGCCTACGCTACTTAGCACGCAAACTAGAGCCCGACATCACCGTGCCATGAGCTGAGCCGCAGCTAGGACAGAGCTGCTTCTGAGGCGTAGTCCATGTTCGTTACATACTAAATGGCGCCCAATGTGGGGCATACAAAAAAATATGATAATATAAAGAGAAGCCAACTTGACATATGCTGTCCGATTCCCTTTTCCAGTTTCCTTACAAAGTACTAGTTACATTACATCCAAAAAAAGTTTTGCACTTAAGTCACCAAATTTATAAATTGTCGCTATTGGAAATGCTAGGATTTGCACACTGATATAACCAGACCATACGACATTAATAGGTTTAAATATTAGGTAACTCCTTATAATTAAAATTCTTTTTAATTTTACTTAGGACAAATAGTTCTGATGGTTTTATATTTAAATCTATACCAAGTAAAATTACTAGGAAAAACCAAAGTTAACCATATAAAATTGAGAACAGATCTAACTGGATAGTTTTGACGAGATACTCTTTTATATGTTTAACATTCAAATTTCGTTTTCTTTTGAAGTCTCAGAATACAATAATTAAAGATTAATGGTGAAGCATCGAAGCAGAATAGCAGCAAGTTGTATCAGAGTACAGCCCACCAAACCCCCCTCCTCCCACAAAGTTAGAAACTATTTTTGTAGATTAAATACATATCGCTAAATTAAACTTGAACTATAAAGATGACGGTTAGGAGAAGCCAAGAAAATCTTAATCTTAATGAAACCCTTGCGAAATGCAGTATATGCCAAAATTCATCAACTCATTTAAATTTCACTGAGCCTATGTGTTTAGAAATTAAAGCACATTTGTCAACATATATTAATTGGTAAATCTAGTGGTGCGTATAGTGCCGTGCACACGTGCATTTTTCGTTCTATGCTTTACATATTCGTTCTATTGCAAGATCACTCTCTCGTATACACATGTACAACGGTTTGTATATGCTCGTTATGCGTACGTGGCTTTTGACTTTCTTTCATTCTCTCTAATTGCCTTTTGCTAACCATGCTGCTAATCTTTCTTTGAAGCAGCAGTAGTCAGTCGTCAATTAACTCTTGCACTGATACGTAGTTCAAGACGCTTACATATTCGCAACGATTACAGAATTGTACAGTCCACGCGCAAACAACCAATGGTCAAAATATAGCATTGTAAATCGAATGGCAAAAACAAATATATAACATTGAAACCGACTGCATCCGATTTTTGTATGTTTCATTAACGAACATATATTATATTATATTATATATTTGTTTCATTCCTCGTGTCATACACTGCACTGCTACACCAACGTGGTTAGGCTGTACCCGATAGCTTTAAAAGCAAACATACACACGCCTGTATAGTACATAGACATATGGACATGCATCGAATTATTCAACAACGTGGTAGCTGTAAAGCACAATTTTCACGTGCCCACGCAAAAGCAGCGGAGTTTGTGAAATTGTGCGTTTCACTGGATACACTTAGGGAGAAAATAGGCAGATTAAGTGCAACGTTTGATAATTTCGTGGAACTTAGTGGAGATCTTACAAAATTTGAAGGGAATGATGATTACGTTGATCCCTACGCGGATTGGGGAAGCTATGAGGATAAATATTATGCTACACACGCATTATATTCAACAGCGCTTCATGAGCTCGACCGCAGTGAGTCCAGACCAACTGATGCAGTCTCAGGTGAGAGTCACTCATTGGAAAAGCAGCGCGAATCAACAGGAGAACTACATTTGGAAAAAATACGGATTCCGCCCTTTTCTGGAAATTATGAGGACTGGAACCAGTTCAGCGATTTATTCTTATGCTCTAAAGATAAAAAGACCAGTTTGACCAAGTGCCAGAAGTTTCATTACCTCAAATCGTACCTGGAGGGTGAAGCCCTGAGCCTAGTAAAGCACATAGCGGTAACCGATAACAACTGCCAGGATGCTTGGGAGCGATTGGAACAGCGTTATAACAAAAAGGCGCTTATAGTTCGTTCAATCATTAACAATTTCTTGTCGCTGCCAACACTGAAAACTGCAAGCGTTACGGATCTACGCAAATTAGCTGACAGTGCAGAAGAAAGCATCCGTGGCCTTAATGCATTACAATGCAATCGTCGCGACCCTTGGCTTATTCACATTTTGTTATCCAAATTAGATTCTGAGACGCGTCAAGCATGGGCTGGAAATCATACGTCTACCGAACTCATTGTTAAGCTCGAAGATTTATTTACGTTTCTATTCGCTCGCTGTGATGCCCTCGAATCGTGTCAGCGTATATCGCACACTAAACGACGTGTCACATCGTATCACAGCAACATTCAAAAATCAGTTGAAACAAACTGTTCTCTTTGCCAACGACCACATCTTATATCTACGTGCGCTCAGTTCAAGGCCATGGATATAGATGCTCGGCGCTAGTTTGCGAACGACAACAAGTTATGTTTTAATTGCCTTAGTCGCTCAGTTCAAAACACAATTGTCGCATCTGCAACTCCAGGCACCACACATTGGTTCATAGGGAGAAGCCATCTCCACCTAATCGAATGACACCCAACACGGATGCCAGCAGTCTCACCTTAAGCGATAGGAATGCAGACTCGGATCTTGCGGCACTCAGTCATCACACATTAGATACATCGTCAGTTGAGCAGACTCAACTGCTTCTATGGACGTTACAGCGTTAATTATTAGTGCACTAACGTCTTCGATTACCGCACAGTCAATCAACACGTGCTCGTCGACTTGGAACAAGATTTGTCAGTTACCTCTGGCAGATCCGACATTTGACCAGCCAGGCAATATAGTTGTCATTCTTGGCTCTGATCAAATGTGAAATCTTTATACTGGACAACGCAAACAATTTGGTAGGAGTTTTCCTATTGCACTTTATACTACATTGGGTTGGGTCATTACAGGTATAGACAATGGCTGTAATGATGAACACACTTATGCGCAGGCACACTTTGAGCATGACGATCTTGATGCCCTAGTTCGCACCTTCATGGAATTGGATTCCGTACAGCCGAGCAAGGCTACCATAGATGCTACTGACGTAGCTGAGCAGCACTTTGATGCCACACACACACGCAATCAAGATGGCGTATACATCGTAAAATACCCATTCAAAACGGACGCTGCTCCCATTGGAGAAACATTGACTCATGCGCGCAATCGTTTTGCAGCAATGCCTTTAAGCAACAATACATGGATTTCATAGATGACTATCTGAATCGAGGACATTGCTTAATCCTGAACAAATAGACGAGTGCTCCACACAACATAGCTATTTAGCACATCACGCAGTATTCAAGCCTGACAGTACTACAACTAAATGCCGAGTGGTCTTCGACGGTTCGGTTAAGGACAGCCTAGGACACTCGCTTAACGATCGCTTACACGTAGTTCCACCTATTCAACGAGATCTGTTCGGCATCTGCCTGCGTTTTCGTCAATATCGGTATGTATTCTGCGCCGATATTGAGAAAATGTTTCGAGGCATTTTAGTGGCAGAAGAATATACAAACTTTCAACGCATTGTTTGGCGTAAGGAGAACTGCGCCTCTCGAGCACTATCGATTGCTTACTGTAACGTATGGCTTGACATCTTCACCATTTTTGGCAGTACGAGTACTGTAGCAATTGGTCTCTGACTATCAAAGCACCTTTCCGTCAGCTGCTCGCGCTCTATCTCGAGATGCATATGTTGATGACATTCCCACTGGTTGTGACACTGTATATGAACTACTCGCTCTTAAAGATGAACTTATCCGGTTGCTGGAAAAAGGAAAGTTTCGCCTTCGAATATGTACCTCCAATTGTTGGCCGCTATTAAACGCACTCCCTAGCGAGAACTGCGATTATTAGTCGGCGTTGTTAACCGAGGCTAATCCAAAACGATGCGTGAAGATTCTTGGTTTACATTGGAACCCTGGCACAGACACTATCGCTTTAAAACGAGATGCACATGAACTTGCTCGTTTGCCGACTAAACGATTATTGTTATTTGAACTATCCAAAATCTTCGATCCAATTGGATAATTTCAATCATAATGACGGCTTACTTGAAGGTTCTCTTTCACAATTTTGAGATTCAAAATGCTGTTGCGGCTTTTCTGCGTATCGAATGTGGATAAAATTTTGGCTCACTGAACGAATTTCGAAGAATTTTCAGAAAATCATAATTTCAACATATTTGCATTGTTATTTTCGCTGCAAATGAAAAAGTTACAAAAGGGTCCCTGGCGTGTCAATTTGACACATATTGGAAAATTAGGGGCACTTTGGTTTTTCCTTATTGCCTGCTACCTACAAATACCTAAATGGTTGGCAAACTATGGTTTTTCCTTATTGCCTGTAGGTAACAGGTGCACTACCAAAATAGTTGGTTCTTCTTCTTGTAATTCCCAACTGGTTCAAGCTTGAACCTATAGAGGACCTACAAAAAATATACCAAGATATCAAAAACCAAGAATATGGCGTCTGCATCGGGAAATATAGTGATGAGCGACGAGGAGTACGAGCAGATCGATCCCTTTGAATCAGATGACGATGACAGCGACTACGAGCCAAATGAAAATGAGACTGATGTGGAAACTGAGACTGATAGCGATACCGACTTTTTATGCGAGGAGGTGACCCGAGAATTGGTTGCAGAGCCCAGCTTAGCATTTTCGTCAAAAGACAACAAAATTGAGTACTCGCTGGACCAACCGAAAACTATACGACAAGCTATTTGTAACCTGCGCGTAAGCTCAGGTACAAATAATTTGCGGCGTAAGCTTAGTATTCAACAGGGTATTTATTATTCATCTTGTTTCCGTCGTCAGGTCCCACAGTGTTCGCAGCATCACGCTGTGTTGATAAGCTCTCTGCAATGCTCTTATTTCTCGAACCCGTAGAGCAGACCATTGTCGACATGACCAATTTGTACGGCATACGAACATGTGGAAGTGAATGGAAGAATGTCGACATTTGCACTATGCGAGCATATTATGGAGTTTTGCTGCTTGCAGGAGTGTATCGGTCGCATGGTGAATGCATCACTGAGCTGTGGAATCTAAAAAGTGGTCGACCGATATTTGCAGCAACAATGTCGCTCAAGAGTTATAAGCAGATCACACGGTGTTTGCGGTTCGACGATCGCGAAGAGAGAGCACACTTCCGTTTTCGAGACAAATTCGCTCCAGTTCGAGCAATTTTTGATAAATGGGCATATCGACTCAAATTGTGCTATACTCCTGGAAAAAATGTAACCGTCGACGAGCAGTTGCTACCATACCGTGGTCGATGTCCGTTTACGCAGTACATCCCATCGAAACCCTGCAAATACGGTATCAAACACTGGATTCTGTGTGATGCATCAACATTTTACGTGTATGCTGTTGATGTTTACATTGGTCGTAACCGCAACTGTGCACCCGAAGTAAGCGTGGGAGGACGGGTCGTATTGCAGCTTACAGAGGGACTCAACGGAAGAAACGTTACAACCGACAATTTCTTCACATCCCACGCTCTTGCAGTAAAATTGAAGCAGAGACAAATGACAACCGTTGGCACTATTCGTAAAAACAGAAAGTAGCTGCCTCCTCTGGTACTGGACATGAAGAACAAACCACTGTACCATTCTCAATTTGTGTTCGATCACGTGCTGAACTCGACATTGGTTTCGTACGTAACGAAGAGACGTCGTTTCGTTACGTTGCTCAGCTCAATGCATCTATCAACACAAATAGAAGAGAATGACGTTAAAAAAAAGCCGGAAATTATAAAATTTTATAATAAAACGAAATGCGGCGTCGACATTGTGGATGAGATGGTAGGCACTTATCGCTGCAAACGCAAAGTCAACAGATGGCCTGTCGCAGTGTTTTGCAATATGCTAGACATATCTGCGTTGAATGCGTTTATTTTATTCACGGGATTGAACCCAAACTGGAATTTGGCCAAAAAAAACATCCTTCGGCGGCTTTTTTTGATTGAACTCGGGTACTCCCTAGTCACGCCTTATATCGACCAACGGGAAAGATCACCACGAGGCGAGAGAGCGTTGTCGGTAGTCCGTGGGATTCAGGACGGCGAGCAGCTAGTCCAAACCGAAGCTGATGCATCTGCGAACAGTCGCTTGATGCACCACACGCCAACTGGGAAGCGCGCAAGATGCCATAAATGCCCTCAGGCAAAGAACGCAAGCATCCACTCTGCCGAATGCGATAGGTGCAGGAAAAAAGTTTGCCCGTAGCATCGCTTTGTTCTATGCGAAACATGCAATTCATAGATATATTAGTTTTTATAATTTAATTTTGTTATTTAATAAATATTTTCAATTTTAAAAATATTTTTCCTTACATATTTTTTGATTGTGTCAAATTGACACACCAGGGACTGATTTGTTTTTTTTTTCTTAGGGACAGATGAGTGATCATTTTAATTCTACATGTTTGCTTATATTCTAGCATTGTGTAATGTTTATATTCTGGCATAAACAATATATATATATATTAAAATCATCTATTAGAGTTTTCATTGACAATTATTGAATATTGGTTCAAGGGGTATTTTTTCTTTGTGCAGTTTGTGCGTCTCAGCTACGACAAACCAGCACGTTGTTGTTTTGTTCAGTTTCTCTTTGCGTTCAGCGGCCCGTCGATTAAAGGATAGGGAGGCCGGTCAGCAGACAGCAAGAACGTTAAAAAGTTGTTGGTACATATTGTATGAAAGTGCGTTTGAAACATATATTTCTTGCTGTTCCTGCTTATCGAGGTTTTTCTTAATTTTGATATTCTTGATATTTTTCCTTTTTCTGTGTCGGCGGCAAACGCGCGCTCACATAGATATGTGTTTAGATGTACACAAGTTACGAAAGTGTATTCAGCGATGTATTTGTAAAGGTCAGTTGCCGAAAACTCGGAATAAAGTCAAGTAGAATAAAAAAAGTAGACAGAGATACTGGAGAAAGGAAAACTAAATTCAATAAACTATTCTTTTCTTTTTTATGCTAATATATAGCATTCAAACAGGTACAAACGGCTGTTAAAACATCGCTCGTGAGTTCTAAGACTCATTAGTTTTTTTTGTCTTATTGCCTGCACCTACGTTGTGCGAAATAAGTCGAAATTTGTTTAGGTTGTCTTTTTATCTTATTGCCTGCACCTACGTTGTGAGAGATAAGTCGAAATTTTTTTAGGTATTGACGGGGAGTTACTTAAATAAAATTTAACTTTCAAATCGTTTAAAATAATTATTAAATAGTACTAGGTTTAATTCGTTACTAAAAGAGATAAGCAAGATGAGCAAAAACAAACCAAAAAGGAATGAATTATATGGATTATTGCTGGATTTAATATAAACAAGAATTATAACTAAGTTTCGTTAATTTTGGGATGGGAACCCGAGAGCAACTACTGCAATGCTGATTCGTATTCCCAGAACAACACGCTATTACACCATTGAACTAGTCAACTGGTACTTTTCTTCGCTCTGTCTAAACTTTAGTCATGTGACGCCTACGCTACTTAGCACGCAAACTAGAGCCCGACATCACCGTGCCATGAGCTGAGCCGCAGCTAGGACAGAGCTGCTTCTGAGGCGTAGTCCATGTTCGTTACATACTAAATGGCGCCCAATGTGGGGCATACAAAAAAATATGATAATATAAAGAGAAGCCAACTTGACATATGCTGTCCGATTCCCTTTTCCAGTTTCCTTAAAAAGTACTAGTTACATTACATCCAAAAAAAGTTTTGCACTTAAGTCACCAAATTTATAAATTGTCGCTATTGGAAATGCTAGGATTTGTACACTGATATAACCAGACCATACGACATTAATAGGTTTAAATATTAGGTAACTCCTTATAATTAAAATTCTTTTTAATTTTACTTAGGACAAATAGTTCTGATGGTTTTATATTTAAATCTATACCAAGTAAAATTACTAGGAAAAACCAAAGTTAACCATATAAAATTGAGAACAGATCTAACTGGATAGTTTTGACGAGATACTCTTTTATATGTTTAACATTCAAATTTCGTTTTCTTTTGAAGTCTCAGAATACAATAATTAAAGATTAATGGTGAAGCATCGAAGCAGAATAGCAGCAAGTTGTATCAGAGTACAGCCCACCAAACCCCCCTCCTCCCACAAAGTTAGAAACTATTTTTGTAGATTAAATACATATCGCTAAATTAAACTTGAACTATAAAGATGACGGTTAGGAGAAGCCAAGAAAATCTTAATCTTAATGAAACCCTTGCGAAATGCAGTATATGCCAAAATTCATCAACTCATTTAAATTTCACTGAGAGCCTATGTGTTTAGAAATTAAAGCACATTTGTCAACATATATTAATTGGTAAATCTAGTGGTGCGTATAGTGCCGTGCACACGTGCATTTTTCGTTCTATGCTTTACATATTCGTTCTATTGCAAGATCACTCTCTCGTATACACATGTACAACGGTTTGTATATGCTCGTTATGCGTACGTGGCTTTTGACTTTCTTTCATTCTCTCTAATTGCCTTTTGCTAAGCATGCTGCTAATCTTTCTTTGAAGCAGCAGTAGTCAGTCGTCAATTAACTCTTGCACTGATACGTAGTTCAAGACGCTTACATATTCGCAACGATTACAGAATTGTACAGTCCACGCGCAAACAACCAATGGTCAAAATATAGCATTGTAAATCGAATGGCAAAAACAAATATATAACATTGAAACCGACTGCATCCGATTTTTGTAGAAGAGACCAGGACTCAACAGAGCGGCCGGACAGAGTTTCCAGTATAATTACAAATTGGCACTTAAAGTTTAGCGGAAAATCAGATGATATTCCAGTTGATGAGTTTATTTATCGAGTAAACTGCTTGACAGCAAGATGTTTCAGATATCAAACTGAACTTTCCGACGAAGATATCAAAGATATACCGAGACGTCGTAAGCAGAAACCCACTGAGAATTTCGATAAATTAATGGATGCTATGCTAGGCAATGCAGACACCCTTCAAATTCGGCTTACGGATAGCGACTTTGTATTGTATGTTAAAAGAAATCTTAGAGCAGAACTTCGACATGAATTGTTACATGTTTACTCTCCAAACGTGGCAGCCTTACGCCACGAATGTAACCAGTATGAAGAGTTTTACTCCAGCAGTATAACAAATCACACCCAAAACCTTTGCAGCCAAAACGTTTTGTTCAAGAAGTTTAGGCGGAAGAAAGCGAGTATGCTGCCTCCATTGAGGAGGCAGAAATTAACGCAATCCGAGCAACAGAGAAAATAAGGTGTTGGAACTGTGAGGAATTAGACCATCGTTATCAAGACTGTCTTAAACCTAGACGCATTTTCTGCTATGGTTGCGAACAAGTAGACACATATAAGCCAAATTGCGAGAAATGCCAAGCAAGTTCGGGAAACTTAAAGCAGGGTATCCGCCAAAGGCCGAAAGCGGATATCCGCAAAACCAGTCCAAATAAGGAATAATAGGACATGATAATATAGATAATGATTCAATAAAAATAAACATTACAGATAATAAAGTTTATCAATATAATTTTCTTCCATATCATATTAAAGTAAAAAAGTACCATAGGATTAAAACGGATAAACCCTGCGATAAAATTGCACCGCGCACATGGTCCATAAAACGTATGAAACAGTATTGGAAAGAGAAAAACTCCTTGAAAAAAGTCACTATTTCATGCATAATACGACGCTAAACTTATTAAGCAAAAATACTATCCCATTTCTCCGGCAAAAGAAAAATTGTTATGCGCGGAAATTGATAGGATGCCTAGTCTTGGTGACATAGAAGAAGCCCAAGACTCAGCTTGGTCCTCACCAGGAGTGCTTATAGTAAGACCCGGAAAGATTCGTTTTTGCCTCGATTCACGTAAAGTAAATGAAGTAACAAAAAAAGACGCATACCATATGCCAAGTTTAAATGGATTGCTTAGTCGACTGCCACCAGTTCATTGTATTTCAAAAATCGATTTAAAAGACGCGTTTTGGCAAATTTGCCTAAAATAAAAATCGCGTCCTAAAACATCCTTTGCCATACCAAATAGGCCACTCTACCAGTTTACTAGAATGCCATCTGGCTTATATAATTCTCCCCACACCATGTGTCGCTTAATGGATTTTGTAATCCCATATGACTTAAAAACTCATGTGTTCGTATACTTAGACGATCTGCTTGTTATGTCTTCTACTTTCGAGGAACACTTAGTTCAGCTATCGGAGATTGATAATCGATTACGTAAAGTGGGACTCACTATCAATGTTCACAAAAGTCAATTCTGCCTTAATAAAGTCGAGCATCAAGGCCATGTGGTAGATGAAGGTACACTGCAAGTAAACCCGGAAAAGATAAGTGCGGTATCAGAATTTCCAGTTCCAAAAACTCGCCGACAACTAAGACGTTTCCTTGGAATGACCGGCTGGTATCAACGATTCATTCCCCATAATGTGGCAAAAAGTATGAGTGGAATGATTCAGCGCAGCAAGCATTTATAGAAATCAAAGAGAGACTTTGTTCAGCTCCATAGTACAGTGTGATGCCTCAATTCTTGGAGTTGGCGCACTGTAGGCTCAAGTTGATGAAGCAGGCGACGAGCGAACGATTGCGTACATGTCCAAGAAACTTAATAAATCACAAAGGAATTACTCAACAACCGAACTTGAATGCCTGGCCGTAGTTCTAGCCTTAAAGAAATTTAGAATGTATATAGAAGGTCACACGTTCAAAGTAGTAACCAATCATGCTAGCCTCAAATGGCTTATGAATCATAAAGATTTAAGCGGTCGACTAGCACGATGATCGTTAAAATTACAAGCATTCAATTTTGGTATTGAAAATAGAAAAGGCAGTGAAAATGTTGTGGCGGATGGACTGTCAAGATCGTTTGAAGAAATAGCCTCACTTAATATTGAAACACTTCCAGAAATTTACCTTAATTCAGATGACTTTCTATCCGTTGAATACACACAGTTCAAGACAAAGCAGATTGAAGAAAAATTACCCCACTTTCAAGTAATCGACATGTATGTTTATTATCGGTACAGTACATCATCGGATGCGGATGAAAGTCTAACCGATGGATGGAAATTAATGATCCCAAGTCAACTACGGGAGCAAATCATCAGCGCAGCACATAACCATCCATCTTCGGAACACTGTGGTGCAGCCAAATGGTTAGAGCGCATACGCAGAAACTTTTATTGGCCAAATATGGTTGAAGAAGTGCGTGATTATATTCGCAAGTGTACAATTTGTCAACCTTGTAAATATCCAACGCGGATCCTCAAGCCACCATTGGGAGCACAAACACAAAGTGAGAGTCCATTTCAAAAGCTATACATTGATTTTATCGGTCCCCTGCATAGGTCAAAACAAGGACACATAGGCATTTGTATTCTGCTTGATTACTTTTCTAAGTTTACCTTCCTCAATCCGGTAGAAAGATTTACATTTTAGGCTTTAATCAGTTTCTTAAGTGACGAAATATTTCCATGTTATGGAGTCCCAGAAACGCTTGTCAGTGATAATGGAACGCAGTTTAAGAGTCAAGATTTCTCAGCATTGTAATCAAAACATGGTGTATCGCATATATAAACTGGTGCTTACTCAGCACAAGCCAACGGTGCAGAACGTGTCAATCGATCCAAAAACGCAGCATTAAGAGCCTATATACGCACCGAGCAAAAACATTGTGATAGCTATCTTAGCAGTATAAATTTCTTATTGCCAAATAACATTCACCAATCAATTGGTGAATCTCCCTATTACGTGCTGTTTGGACAGAATATGATAACACATGGCAATGATTATCAAGAACTGCGAAATCTTAATATGTTAAATGAACCAACCGAAAAATTAGATCGAGTTGACGAATTTGCGAAGATCAGGTCAGACATAGCAAAGTATGTAGAAAGAGCGTTTAAAATAAATAAAAAATCATATGATCTACGCACCAGACCGCGTTCATTCAATGTGGAAGTCATAAAACGTTAATTTGCGCAAAGCAACTTAGCGGCTAATTTTAATGCAAAATGAGCGCCTATAGGTGTTAAAGTAAGGGTAAAGAAAAAAGTTGGAGATTCATTATATATACTTGAAAGCTTGTTGGGAAAAGAATTAGGAACATACCTAAGGACATTTGGGAATGCCACAGCGAACACCCTTTTTCAGCCTTAATCATTACTTAAATAACTATGATTCAGTCTTATGGTGTGAGGGTGTGAGATTTTACGATAGTATGCCCAATAGTTCAGACGCCGCTGTTGCTTGTGTGGGTGTAAAGCTTAGATAAAGATTCATATTATGCCTTACACTGCTGTTGCTCAAGCTTAAAGCTTAAATCGATCAGCTGCTAGGCCACTGTCTTCCGCTTCGGTGGTAGGCTTTCACTCTCTTGAAAGCTTTGCATTGACTTTTGAAAAATACTGCGCTGAAGACATACGTGTCGCTGTCGAAACCAGACCGAAATAAAACTACCTTCACGTGTCTTAGCTAAATTTTAATCTTAAAATTGCGGACAATTAAACGGCCATCGGTCGAGAATCACCTCTACGCCACTTCAGGCCAAACTTTAGGCAATGCTTTTGAATATTTTCGAGCACGTCGGAATACTCAATCGTGGACTTCTGACTATCTTCTTTTGAAACGGCACGCTTCGCCTACAAAGCCCACCCCCCCACCACGTTTCCAATTCATGAAGTCTTAAGCCGCCACTGATTCGTGCAGCCCAACAGAGAAGATATTTCGGCGGTCTGGTAGCAGTCTACGCCTGCCTGCATTAGCGGCTAAGAGTACCAATACCCGTCGAGGACTGAGCGACTTGATCGCAGGCATTTGGGCACGAGTGTTCACGCCCGTTAACTTAATTGGCAAAAGTAGCATACCCCAGCAACTTATCCCTAAGTATCACGCAAGCTTAAGTAAAGTACAAGAAGGAACAATTTCGTTTTGATATAATTTGTGATACCCCCCGAGTCAACACTTACTTATTATTTGATTACCTTCAATATAGACAATGTGGATGAGACAACGAAGAAAAATAACTATAACCATTTACTATTCTTAAATCAGCTGAGAGCTCATCGATCGTCGTCAACAGCCCTGCTGACTACGCTGGAAACACAGAAATTATTGTGAGTAAGGCTTAGCAAAATATTGAGGGAAGATACCCAAGGTAAATTTGTGTTGATGTTATTTTTTGTTTTTGTCTTATTGCCTGCACCTTCGTTGTGAGAGTTAAGTCGAAATTTGGATAAGCCTGATGAGCAAAAACAAACCAAAAAGGAATGAATTATATGGATTATTGCTAGATTTAATATAAACATGAATTATAACTAAGTTTCGTTAATTTTGGAATGGGAACCCGAGACCAACTACTGCAATGCTGATTCGTATTCCCAGAACACCACGCTATTACACCATTGAACTAGTCAACTGGTACTTTTCTTCGCTCTGTCTAAACTTTAGTCATGTGACGACTACGCTACTTGGCAAGCAAACTAGAACCCGAAATCCCCGTGCCATGAGCTGAGCCGCAGCTAGGACAGAGCCGCTTCTGAGGCGTATTCCATGTTCGTTACTCACTGGAATTGACAACTGTGGACCATTTTACTTCAAGAGTGAGGTTCGAAACAAAGGACCTGTAAAATGCTGCATATCGGTTTTCATCTGCTTTGCGGCATAGGCAGTGCATCTCGTATTCGTTCCTGATTGGTCTACAGCAGCTTTTTTAAGTGCATTTAAGCGTTTCATTCTAACAAGATGTAAACCTTCTCGCATATGGCCGGATAATGCGACAAACTTCCTGGGAGCCAAATAATACAAGCTGATCTCTAGCGGCTCTTCCTCAGTGAGAAGCACATAAACACTGTTCGAGAGTTTTGTACTTATGATGATATTGAATGGGATTTCATCCCACCTCGTTCGCCACACTTCGGTGGGCTTTGGGAGGCGGCGGTGAAACAGCAAAATATCACCTTCGCTTTTGCCACCAGATGATCTTCGCACACTAGTCTGCCACACTGCCGCAGTAATAATCTCACGACCTCTTTTTCCAATTTCAGAGCATCCTGCATATTTGGATGTACTAACTCCTGCGCACTTCTTTGGTTGTGCACTTGCACTGTATCCGGAGCCTGATGTAACCGCGCTGAACGTTAGCCGCCTATATCGCTGGCACCGCATAGCGTACTACTATCAAATTTTTTGGAGTCGCTGGCGTGACTTCAGCAGCGCTCAAAATGGCGAACATCGCCAAGTGTACTCATCAATGATGTTGTTCTGGTAAAGGACGAAAATTTGCCGACCCTTAAATAGCCACAGGCTCGTGTGGTCGAGTGTGTTGCTAGTGCTAACGGCGTCTCTCGAGTAGCTGTTCTCAATACATCAACTACGATCATCATGAAAGCTGTGCGCACTTTATGTGCCCTTCCCATACCGGATGTTGTTAAAAGCACATGTCATTCAACGGGGGAAGAATGTCTGGTTAGCCAGCTAACTTAGCAAAATGCTGCATCAACAGAATCAAAACACTCTTATCATGAATCACTTAAATTTGTCATGCTCCGTGCAGCATAAGAGCAACTTAAGGTAAATTTATAACTGTTGTTTCGCAAGTTCTCTTATATTTCCTTTTTTGCATTTTCTATTGCTTGCCCTTGGCTTTCAGCTAAGTGGAAGCCGCTGCTGCAACTTGGCAGCAGATCAGTTCTATCCAATTCGTCGGTAACTCAACTTGATCGTCTGTCTGTTTTGTGCAGGGACCGCAAATAATAGATATGAGCTAAAAAAATTTAAGGCCATAATACGCTCCACGACGAGTGAGAAATAGACAAATATGTTATTTTTGAATGTCATATTCGGAAAAACGATCTACTTTTATTACCAGTTTTTTAATTTTATTTTTATTTATTTATTTATTTATTTAGGGCTAACTTATAATTAAAATTATAGGCTAGCTTGGTCTAGTCTAGGTCTAAGTATAAATATAGACTACTCTCACATAATAGATGTAATCGCAAATCTAACAATGAGGTACACTGACATTATACTGACAGGAGACTTTAATAGCAATATACTTACTGAACGACATCTTCTGGACGACATGAAGTGTCTTGGCTTAGAACCAGTGAACTCTAAATTACCGACGCACTTTACAAAGAATTTAAGTACTTTACTTGACCTAATATTTGTAAACAAAAAAGAATGCACACTACTTTATGACCAGATTGCCATCCCGTCCTTCTCCAAACATGATCTTATATTTCTGACCTATGACATTCAACCCAATTATTGCAATCTTAAAATAACATACCGTGACTTTACGAACATAGACCTCGCTGGATTACATGCAGATAGCTGTATAGCTGAACTAGACCTCATATATTCTCTCCCTACTGTTGACTCTCAAATAAATCTTGTGCAAAACCATATGGAGTATATGTGCAATAAATACGTGCCAATTAAAAGCAAATTGGTCAGGCCATCTATAAGATCCTGGTTTAATCAAGATATAAAGTGTGCAATAAATATTAGGGACGTGGCCTATCGGAGATGGAAAAGATATAGGACCGAGGCACTACATAAGCAATTCCTAACTACCAGACGGTATGTTAACTTCCTGATACAAAGAGCCAAACGCGAATATTTTAATGATAGGTTTAAAAATGCAATATCCACCAGTCGAACGTGGAAAGAAATTAATAACATGGGAATCGGCAAAGTACGTGGTGTAGTTAGTGAAGATGTTGATGTTAATGATCTTGTTTAAGCCGAAAAGTAGGCAGTGACATCTGCAGCTCCCCACCCTAACAGAGTATGAAAGCTCGTGCTCTTGTTTCCAAGCTTTGCAATGTAATTAGCCTGTTAACAGCCTGCTGAGCATGCCCAGTAGGCTTTCCAAATCAGTACTCTTTACAAGTTCAATAAAATAAGTTCTAAATACAAAACCCGCAAGATATATTTATTTTTCTATTCGCCGTGTGTGAAGGTTAATTGTTTATCCACCCCTCCACATTTTCATGGTCCTTCGAGCCGGATTCAATTATTTCGATTATAATAATTATCGCTCGCCCCAGCAAGCTACGGTGGAAACACATCTACAACCACACGACATCTACATGCACTCTTCAACAACGCAACTACACAACTCTAATATAAAACCAGATAAGTAATATATTTCCCAACTACATATATTATTTATATGCGCAAGTAACTTTATTAAGTATTAAACGTAGCCCGTTTAATCTTTCCTAATAAAAATATTACTTGCACATTTTCCATTTATATTTTGTCCGTTTTGTCTCCTTAGTAAGGAGTCCTTACATACATATATGTACGTACATACATACATATATTAAAGAGAAAAGAAAAAAAAGGTTCCATTTTTTGGCGGCAACAAAGTAAAATTAAAATTTAATAAACCTAACAAGTGTTTCCAACTCCATTCTCCGCCACCACTTATTGTGTTATATCCATATTTAAATCCAATAACAATATTTTTGACAAATTTTTAATTGTGCAAATTATTTGTCTCAAAAATCATCCACCAAAAGTGCAAGACATACATGCATATGTTGGTCACTGACTCCGTGCCGTTCCAATTCCACTCATCACAGCATAAGCAGTAACCAACGGTGTGAGATACCCTGCATATTTTTTCCGACAAGTGGGGTATATATGTTTTTCCAAATCAACTTGCAACATCATCGTTTAAAATACCCTTCCGCAAGTGGGGCATATCCGACTAAGCGTATAATGCTAGTATATTAAAATATATAATAAATATATACACTTCCAAAATATAAACACTTCCAATACATATGCACTTACAGAAAATACACTCAAAAAAATATTTACCTACACAAATTCAAAAAAAGGAGGGTATAAAATTAATAAAAAAAAAAATCAATTTAGTTTTTTTGTAATTAATTTATATTTATATAAAATATAAATACAGTTTGTTGTCTACTGCATAAGATTCCGACTCCATAGAGAGCCTACTATGCCAGAGAACAAGAAGCATCAAGCGAAACCACGTCCTTCATTGTCCACTGTTCGGCGTTCGTTATCAAGCGCTCGCAGCCTTGCCGTGTCACCTGTGTCCAAATCAGAACCGTCCGCTCCTCTATCCAAGCTCAAATCAGTGAGTTTGGCAATTCCGCCGTACACACGTGTCACTAGAGCCAAGTTGAATCCAATATGGCCCTCAACAATTTTATTGCTGTGTCCGACAGGCTTAGCCAATTTGAGGCAAGATTCGCAGGCTCGGCAGGTGCATCCCTCTTCACACTGCAAGTGCGTCGGGACCAGATCCGATCCATATGGGAGAAAGTAGAATTAGCTTTCGAACAAGGGTCCGAAGGCGCCGGGTCCAGCGACGATTTTGAAGTGATGCGAGCGAAGTATGAGCCTTGTTATTCAGATTATGAACGCTGTGTCGCTCAACTAAGTGAGAGTATTGACGCTGCTTCGAACAAAAACAAGCAACAATCATTGACTCCCTCCATATCCAGGGGCTATAGTCTACCTCCAATTGACACAGAAGTCTTCGACGGAGACTACCTGCGGTGGCCGACATTCCGTGAGCTGTTCACAGCAATCTACAAAGACAATCCACGACTAACCCAAGTCGAGAAATTGTTTCACCTCAACGCTAAGACTAGCGGCGAGGCGAAAGGTATTGCTTCGAAATCTCCACTGACTAATGATGGCTTTCAATCCCCGAGGCAGAATCTTTCAGAAAGATTCGAAAATAAGCGGCTGTTGGTCAACAGTCAGCTTAAGGTCCTTTTCAGTCTGCCGTCAGTTTCCCAAGAGTCCGGGAGTGCATTAAAAGAGCTACAAAGTACGATCCAGGGGTGTTTGACGGCTTTCAAGTTGGCTAAGGTCAGCGTTGAAAACTGGGATTGCTTACTGGTCTTTCTTTGCTCGTCCAGACTGCCGAAACTTTCCCTTTCCTTATGGGAACAATCCCTCCATAATAAATCCGAAATTCCGACTTGGGTTGAATTCGATAGTTTCCTTACTGAGCGTCATCGCACGCTGGAAGCGATAGAAGACATAAGGCCTAATACGGGAGGTCAAAGTCAAGTCAATCGCAAGGAACCAGCCAAAAAACACATCCAGTCAAAGCAAAGGTCAAAGTACATGCGCGATCTTCCAAGCAATTTTTGACCTGCAAGCTGTGTTCAAAAGAGAACCACCCCGTCCGCTCATGCCCTAAGTTTCTGCAAATGGTAGTCAACGAAAGGGCCGCCTACATTAAACAGCTCCAACTCTGTTTAAATTGCTTCGCTCGGGGGCACCAGCTTATAGAATGCACAAGTAGCTTTAATTGTTACACATGCAAAAGTCGCCACAATACATTATTGCATCGTGGTGACCCTCCTACCCAAGTTGTTCCTAAATCACCCTTAAGCTCTGGTGCCACTCCATATATACCAAATCAAAATTTACAGTCCACTTCAAACCAAAGTCCGGCAAATATCCAAAGCTATTTCACGTCCAACACGCAAGGCGTTCTTCTAGGCACTGCCATAACTAACATATGCCACCTAGGCACGAGTTATAAGGCTCGTGCGTTGATTGATTCTGGTTCCGAAGCAACATTCATTTCAGAACGAATGTTTAGAATCATCAAACCTCCATTTAAACGTGTGACAGCACAAGTTGCCGGACTAAATCAAGCCGTATCAGCCAATCCTGAGAAGTTATGTCACTTCAACTTAGGATCCCCGACAAGGCCGCGAGTTCGCATTGAAACGTCGGCATTTGTACTTCCAAGTGTGGCAGGGACTCTACCATCGCATCCGATCCCCGAAAGTTCTTTGAGAGACCTGCCTAATATCCCACTGGCTGACCCTTCCTTCTTCAGGAGTTCGCAGATAGATGTGCTATTAGGCGCAGATATCCTTCCATCCATTCTACTTGGCGGCTCCATTCCAAACGTTTGTGGCGCGTTATAGGGTCAAGAAACCATTTTCGGTTGGATCCTTACCGGCCCAATAACTACGTGCGCTACATCCTCCATCTCTGCATTTTCCACACGCGTCACCCTCAAGACTGACCAACGGCTGGAAAACCTCCTCACAAAGTTTTGGGAGGTGGAGGATCTTCCGGTGAAGCCGGTAAAAGAGTCTGATGCTATATGCGAGGATAACTTTATCGGCACCACAACAAGGGATGAAAGTGGCAAATAATGTGTCACTTTCCCATTCAAAAATCCTGATCACATCAACTTAGGACATTCAAGGTCAATCGCGCTAGCTGAGTTTCTTAAGAACGACATTCGGTTGAACAGAAACTTTCCTTTAAAAGAGCAGTACGACTCCGTGATCCAGGAATATTTGGACTTAGGTCATATGAGACAAGTCCCCCCTCCTTCTGATACTGGGAACTTTTATCTTTCACATCATGCTGTTTTTAAACCTGACAGCACTACCACAAAGGTTCGCGTAGTATTTACGCTTCTAGTCAATCCACTAACGGCAAGAGCCTAAATGATGTCCTTCATACAGGCCCAGTTCTCCAATCTGATCTAACTATTCAGAATTTGAAATGGCGTTTTTTCCGTTATGGTTTCAACGCCGATATCACAAAAATGTATCGACAAATCTTAGTGAAACCAATTCACACGCCTTTCCAAAGGATCCTCTATCGGAACAAGGATCAAGAGCTCTGTGACTATGAGCTCAATACTGTCCCGTTTGGGGTAAATTGCGCGCCGTTCCTGGAATTTCGCGTCTTACACCAACTCGCTAAAGATGAGCTAGCTCAGTTTCCGCGAGCTAGTGACAACATTTCCAACTAAATGTATGTCGATGATGTATTAGCAGGAGCTCATACCAGGCAGTGCGCAATAGCCAGCATCAAGGAGCTTCAAGGAGCTATGGAATTGGCAGGCTTGCTGCGTAAGTGGACCTCAAATGAGAAGGAGGTCCTCCGCGGTATTCCTAAGGACCACCTTTTACGTGAGGATTTCCTTCAATTCGAAGAAGCCAGCGTTGCTAAAACCTTAGGAATCCGATGGCAAGCCAATACAGATGATTTCGTCTTCGCGCCCTCCGAGATTCCTCCAAAGGAAACGACCACCAAACGTGAAGTCCTATCAGAAATAGCTAAGCTTTTCGATCCAGCAGGATGGCTGGCACCCGTCATCGTTCATGAAAGATTTTCATGCAGGAAATCTGGCTTCATGAGCTTTGCTAGGGACGATCCGATGCCTTCCGAACTTGTTCAGCGTGGGGAAGATTTTACCGCCAATCATACCCGTCTGGGAGATATTTGGGTTCCGAGGTGGGTTTCCTTTCAGCCGAAAGCGACCACCCAGGTTCATGGTTTCTGTGACGCCTCCCAGAAGGCGTACGGGGCAGCATTGTACGTTCGCGTGGAAATGGGCAACCAGGTTTCAGTCCACCTGCTCACGTCCAAGACAAGAGTAGCTCCGGTCAAGACAGTGTCGCTGCCGAGACTCGAGCTTTGTGGGGCTGTTCTTCTTGCTGAATTATCTTCAGCCATCATTCCACAGATGCCTTTAGCAAAGTCCGAAGTTTCCTACTGGACCGATTCAACCATCGTCTTAGCCTGGCTCCGCAGATCACCCTGCTCTTGGTCAACGTTCGTTGCCAACCGTGTCTCCAAGATCGGCCAGGTAACGGACTGTCAAGCCTGGGCACACGTGCGGTCTGAGGACTATCCTGCTGATTTAGCAAGCCGGGGAGTATCACCACAAGAGCTAAAAGATAGCCATCTGTGGTGGAACGGTCCTGACTGGCTACGTCTCCCCCAAGGACAATGGCCTGCTCTATCGAACTCCAATCTTGAGACTGACCTAGAGCAGCGTCCAGTTAAGGTCCACATGGCGGAACTAGCACCATCGTGAATCGTGGGATCCTTTAGAACGTTTTTCCAATTTCGGTCGGGCCTTGAGAGTTATTGCACATATGGTCAGATTCGCTAAGCGATGTCGCCAATCCTCGCTGTCGTTTCCAACACAGCAACTCCAAAATAGTGAACTTCTAGAAGCTCAAGAGCGACTCGTAATCCTTACTCAGCGAAATTCCTATCCAAAGGAACATAAGTGCTTGTGTGACAAGCGTAGCTTGCCAGCATCTAGCCACATTTCAAACTTCAATCCGTTTCTTGATCCAAAAAGGATCATGCGAGCTTCCGGTCGCCTCTGCAAATTCATGACGAACGGCACCCTTTAATACTTCCGTACTCGTGTTCGTTCAGCCGTCTTCTTGTCCATTTCACGCATCAGATCTCGCTGCATGGCGGAAATCAATTAATGATGCGCCTCATTCGTTCCACATTCTGGATCCCTAAGCTTAAGAAATTGATCACATCCGTGACCAACTCCTGTCGAGCCTGCGTAGTGTTCAAGAAAAGACTCCAGACTCAGCTTATGGGTAGCCTACCAGAAGAAAGATCGACTTTTTCACGTCCATTCACACATACTGGCATCGACTTTGCTGGTCCGTTCGACATTAAGAACTACACTGGTCGTGCATGCCTTATTACCAAGGGCTATGTGTGTGTCTTTGTGTGCTTCAGTACAAAGGCAATCCATCTTGAAGCCACCTCTGACCTGACTACGGACAAATTCCTAGCAGCCTTTGCTCGCTTCATAGCAAGACGCGGTTGTCGTCTACTCCGACAATGGAAAGACGTTTGTTGGAGCCTCAGGAGTCATTACTCGTGACTTCTTGGAGGCGACAAAAACGCGCGTCGAGACTATGTATAGTCACCACTGTCTATCGTGGCACTTCAATCCACCAAGTGCGCCACACATGGGCGGCTTGTGGGAAGCTGGTGTCAAAAGCTTCAAGGCGCTGTTTTATAAGTCGACTTCAACCTTCAAGTATACCTTTGAAGAACTCTCCACCCTCCTCGCGAAGATTGAAGCCTGCCTTAATTCCAGACCGATTTCCCCATTATCAGAGGATGTGACTGACTTGCTGGCTTTAACACCTGGTAGGAGTTCCAGTCCTCGACGTCAGTGAGCCGGAAATCGAGGGAAATGCAGCGTCAATCCTTAATAGATGGCAACGGCTTAAGGCTCTTAACCAACAATTCTGTTTCTGTTGGAAGGAAGAGTACTTGAAAGAGCTCCACAAAAGGACTAAGTGGCAACTACCCGAGAGGAACCTACAGCAGGGCGACATGGTAGTTATCAAGGAGGATAACCTTCCATCTACCGAATGGCGCTTGGGACGCGTCCAGAAAACCCACGCGGGGCAGGATGACCGGGTTCGAATAGTCGATGTACTCACGAACCGCGGCGTTATTAAAAGGCCAGTTGCCAAACTTATCCTCCTTCCGGTCCAGTCCGAACCCACAATTCTAAGCTCCTCTCAAAAGTCGTGACTAACCGATTTGTTCCATAAGAGTATGTTGTCTAATTCCTGTTTTGTCTTCTTATTTATAAGTACTGCCCCAACTGCCTGGCACATCAGCACTCCGGGCGATCATGTCGCAGTGGAGCGAGATGCCGCATCTGCGGTGGTGAGCACCACACGCTGCTCCACCTGGATGAGGACCGCTCGCCGAGCTCCCTACAAGACGCCCGGCCGAGGAGCCCATCTCCATGCTCGCTGCGTCACGATAGGAGACACTCACCTATCCGAGTGCAACGACGGCCAGCACCACCATCCACCCTAGAGCTGGCCATCCTGCCAACTGTGACAATCCTTGTCATAGTCGGTGAAAAGTAGTTTGAGATGCGAGCACTGGTCGACACGTGCAGTCCGCACAGCCACGTCAACGCATCCTTGGCAAGGGCCCTAGGCCTTTCCGCCACCGGGCTCGACGAGAGGGTCAGTGCCCGCATCAAGTCCAAGCACGGAACGTTCGACAAGGACTGCCACTTGGAGGTCATCCACGACCTCAACTTCCAGACGCCAAAGGCGCCAGTTGAGGAACGCTTCCGTGAAAGCGTTCCCAACATTGTGTTGGCGGATGCAGGATGGTTAAAGCCATCCACTGTCAGTTTGGTGTTGGGCGCCGATGTCTACGGCTATATCATTCTGCCAGGAGTGCTTCCGAGCGACCATGGACCAGTGGCTCAGAATACGAAGTTTGGATGGATTCTGTCTGAAGTCTGCAGCCAATAAGGTCCGCTCCCCAAGCTCCAATCCACTTCATTTGCAATATATTGCAAGGGGGGAGGAATGTTTAAGCCGAAAAGTAGGCAGTGACATCTGCAGCTCCCCACCCTTACAGAGTATGAAAGCTCGCGCTCTTGTTTCCAAGCTTTGCAATGTAATTAGCCTGTTAACAGCCTGCTGAGCATGCCCAGTAGGCTTTCCAAATCAGTACTCTTTACAAGTTCAATAAAATAAGTTCTAAATAAAAAAACCCGCAAGATATATTTATTTTTAAATTCGTCGTGTGTGAAGGTTTATTGTTAATCCACCCCTACACATTTTCAGATCTTAACAATAAATTTGTTAACCTTAATGTTCCAGTGTCTGTGTGCAATCCGTATTTGTGTTCGCAACCATTTAATAATTGTTATAATAGTTTTGATTTTATTTGTGTCAATCAATGTGATGTGTATCTGTCTATAAGTAAAATTAAGTCTAACGCAACTGGCATGGATGGTTTCAATCCAAAGTTTTTTAAAATTCTTCTGCCGCTTATCATTGGCTATGTAACCTACATATTCAATACCGCCATCACAACGTCCACTTTTCCCGACTAGTGGAAAATTGCAAAGGTATTACCAATCCCTAAATCTAATCACGAGTTTAGGCCAATCTTAATTTTGCCATATTTATCTAAAATATTTGAGCACCTATTGGCCTCTCAAATAAACAAGTTCCTCACAATAAATCGACTATTAAATGATAAACAATCAGGGTTTAGGACTGGCCGAAGTTGTACCACGGCGATAATCAAATCGAGGATATAAGATCAATGATGGATAACAGTGACGTTTCACTATTGAAGCTTCTTGATTTTAGTAAAGCATTTGACACGGTTAACCACGATATTCTACTAGCTAAGCTCAAAACTATGTATAATTTTAGCCAAACTGCTACTAAACTTCTATCCTCTTACTTAATTAATCGTAGACAAGCCGTTGTAATCCCTTCTAAAACGTCCGAATTCCTTGTTGTCTGTCGTGGGGTCCCGCAAAGATTAATTTTAGGTGCACTGCTTTTTTGTATATATATATCAATGATTTACCTAGTGTTTTGTCTAAATGTAACATCCATTTATATGCTGATGATGTCCAAATGTATGTAAGTCGTCCTCAGTAAAATTAACGAATGTGTCCAGTTATGTAATGAAGACTTGTTGCGAGTTAGTCAATGGGACAATGTTAATGGTTTGTGTTTTAACCCGTCTAAATCCAAAAGTATCTTAATTTACAAAAAGGACCTGAATACTGACAACTTTCTTAAGCTACATTTAGATTCCACAGCTATTCATTACGTAGATAAAGCCGAAAGGTTAGGGATCACCTTGAATAGGACCTTATCATGGGATAGTCAGGTGAATAAAGCTGTGGGAAAAACGTGTGGCGTTTTAAGGCAACTTTGGCTCACCCAGAAATTCCTACCCCTTAACATAAGAATATAATAATAATAATAGTTTGCTTTATTTGCCGTGTGAGATTTACATTTTGCTTAATGCTAGCTTTACATTTTGAATCAGAGTTTAGATATTGCATCTCTACAGCTGAGAAATTGTCATGAATTATATTTACATTTGAAATTATATTATTTATTTATATTGAATGATTAAGGAACAAAAATTTGGCAGAGAAAAAAAAAACCTTAAATTTGAACTTAAATACTAACTTACTGACTACTGATATACCTAGCGTTTTATGCCATAATTACTTGTTGTTATTATTATTAAATTTATAAGTAGCATTTGATATGTGAGTATTTATCATTTTCACTTTAGCATCATTATGGACATTTATCGTTGCGTAATAAAAGGGTTTGTTAAGAATCATTTTCAGCAACTTATTTTGGGCAGTTTGAATTTTTTTAAGGTGTGTTTGTGCACAGCTACCCCATATCTGGCATCCATATAACATTTTTGGTAAAAATATTGATTTATATATAATTATTTTGTTGTGCAATGATAAATTTGACTTACGATTTATAAAGGGATATACTATACGTGTGGTTTTATTAATTTTATCTATGGTTTTACTGATGTGTTCACTAAATATAAGTTTTTTGTCCAGGCAAATGCCAAGATAGCGTACGCTACTTTCCCACTCGATAACTGTGGCGTTAAGTTGCAGATTCTTGTTAGGTAAGAAGTCTGGCTTTCGCTTTTTGGTAAAATAAATTGCTTTTGTTTTAGAAGCGTTTAATTTTATTTTCCATTTATAGAAATAATTGGATAACAATTTTAAAGAGTTTTCAAGCTCTTGATAAATAACATTAAACTCTACGTTGGAGCAATAGGGGTTTTCACACGCAACGTTGTTATTCGTTATTCGTTATTCGTTAAATTTGTTAAAGGTTGCCAACTGTGAAGACTCGTTTTTTACGTCAGCTGTTAATCGTGAAAATACCTACTACCTCAATCAATTATTTGCAACACAACTGACAAAACACAAAGCATAAAACAGCTGATTAGTGTTTTACCGAATAACAAGTAATTTGTCGGGGCTGGCAGCTCGTTAAAGTGTTATTCGTTAAGCCGGCATTTTGTTAAATTTACAAAAACAAAATACATGTAGAACTTTAACGAATAACGAATAACGGATAACAACGTTGCGTGTGAAAACCCCTAATATAACGCTGTGTCATCAGCAAACATTAATGTTTTGCAATTTTCAAAAATTGGAATATCACTGGTGTAGGCATTGTAAAGTATTGGACCTAGTACCGAGCCCTGGGGGACTCCAGCAGTTATTTGTTTATTTTTGGAATTGCAACCTAATAGGGAAACAAAGAAGCTCCTGTCAGAAAGAAAACTTGACAAGAGTTTAGTTAGGTATAGCGGAGTGTTATATTGCACTAGCTTATGAATTAGGCCATGGTGCCATACTGTATCAAAACAGCCTCAATATCAAGAGTTACCAAGCCGATAGATTTCTTGCGTGTGAAATTATCTTTGATAAACGACGCAATTTTCTTTAGTGGGTGGATACAGCTTAGAGAGGATCTGAATCCGAATTGAATTGAAGGTAAGATGTTGTTTTCCTCAAAGTGGAGATTTAACCTGGCTTTGATAAGGCGTTCAAAAATTTTTGAAAACCCACAAAGCAGGCTCAACGGACAGTCGGGTGGTTTCCCTGGCTTGGGAATCGGGATGACTTTAGCTCTTTTCCATTGAGAAGGAAAGTAGCAAAGTTCCATGCAACTATTGAGAAGAATGGACAAAAATTTAAGTGCATTTTTTGGTAGATTTTTCAAGCAAATATTCGGAATATTATCAGTTCCGGGGGCTTTGTTGTTTTTTAGAGAGTTTACGACTGCTTTTAGTTCTTTTATTGTTATTTGCCTATCTACAATCGGATTATTTTGGCAAACAAGCTGGTTTTGGGTAAGTTGTACAATGTTAGATGTAGGTGGATCAGCAAAGGCATCAGTCGTATGATGCTTCGATTCGAAGATGTCGGCAAGTAAATTGGCTTTGTCGAGGGCGGTTAGATACATTTTATTATTATGACTAAGACTTGGAATAAATTGTTTTTTATTTTTAATGACTTTAGTCAATTTCCAAAATGAATTGGAGCTGTTTTCTAGGCTACACAGTTTCTGATTCCATGAAATATTGTTTTGATCAAATAATTTCTGGCGTATAATTGTGTTAAGGTGGTTTACCCTGGCCTTGAAGATTGGTTGTCTGATTCTAATCCATTGTCTTTGCGCTACATTTCTTTCTGAGATTTTTTCCGTAATGTGGGTAGGGAGTTTTTTAACATGATCTTTTATTCGCTTTTTTGGTACAAACTTATCAATGGATTCACTTATAGCTGATTGTAGAAAGTCCGCCATCTTATCAACTTCATCGCGATTTCTACAATTATTTGAATCAAGTAATAATCTGAAGTGAAATTTGTTATCTAAAGACCGGCTATAAGCTTGCCAGTTTGCTTTGGAGTATTGTAATTGATATTTTGTATTGACTGCTTTAATTTGCGAATTAAACTTGCATATAACTGGGAGGTGATCCGAAGAGAGATTAGTATGAACAACGGGGTCAGAAATATTTTGCGGGAAATTTGAAAGAAATATATCAAGAGTGGATGGTTTATTTTTGTAATTTGCCGGGATGTAAGTTGGCTTGTGAGGGTAAATAATGGCGAATTTTCCAGTGGACGAGAGTTCCTGTAATGTATTACCAAAACTATTGGCCCGAGATCAATTCCATAGTCTGTTTCGGCAATTTGGGTCACCTCCAACAACAAAACAGTCAGTGATACGTGAAATTTTGAGCAGATCGCATTTAAATAATTCTTTCCTATGTTTAGTTGAAATTATTTGGTTACAGTTTGTGAGGCACTTTGCCGAAGAACCAGGAAAGTATGCTGAAAAGATTTTTAGTGTTGTTGAATTATCAACTTTAATCTCTATTCCGACATTTTCAATAAAATGGGTATTTATACTTTCGATTTGTTTATGTTTAATTGACTTATGAACTATTATAGAGACTCCACCGCCTCTGGTGGAAGAGCGGTCGTTTCTATAAACTGTGTAATTGGGAATATAGAATTTCATATTATGTGTTAGCCAGGTTTCACTAACAAGTAGTAGATGAATTTTGTTTTCAGTGAGAAAATGAATTAATTCTAGTCGTTTACAATGAATGGCACGCGCATTCCATGCCATAATAGTCAGCTGATCTATACGTTTATTATTTGGAATAAACATATTTGAGTGCTAACTTAGTTATGACGTTAAATTGGTCACCTTTTGTTTTGCATACATCTAACTTAGTTATAAGCTCTGTCATAAGAGTTGTTATTTCTTCAAAAGTAAAGATATCAGATTTTTCTGAGTTTTTTGGTACCGCTTGTGTTGTTGTTTTCTGAGAATATGAATTTGTGAGCACCTGACTGAAACTAGGACTGCCATTATTATACATATAGTATGGGGTTTTTTGCGGAATAGGACCGCTAGCTGTGTATTGATAATTATTACGAGTTCTCTTGCCATTTTGCGAGGTTTCCCTGTTGTTGTTTTCTTCACTTTTACTGTTGAATTGTTTACCTCTGTTTGTACGCTTCATCAGTAGTGCCTGATAAGCAAGACGGCTTCGGCAACTTACATCGGTGGAGGGGTGATCACCGATACAATTTGCGCATTTCTTCTTTGTGTTGTCCGTACAACCTGATGTTAAGTGGGGGCCGGCACAGTGGGCGCAAGATGTTTTAACAGAGCACTTATTGGAACCGTGACCGAACAATTGGCACTTATAGCACTGTGTCAATTTATTTGGTGATTTTGTCTTGAACTCCCATCGTACTTTAGTGTGATTAAGATAAGAGTAGTTTTTACGGAGTTCGCTTAAGGTAGTACTTTTGTTTACAAAGTAAACAATGTATAATAACAGTTTGTGGTCATTGCGAGTGGTTTTTTCAATGGTTTTCACATCAATGCAGTTTAATCCCAGGTTGATAAGCATCTGCTTAACTTCAGGATTTGAAAATTTGTCTAGCCCGGAAAGAACAGCTTTGTAAGGCTTGGTTGTTTTGGTTTCGTATGAATAGAATTTACATTTAAGTGCTGTAAGCTTTAAACATATCTTGTCAAAGATTTCCTGTTCTTTTACAAATATCATAATACCAATAGATATTGCTTTTATATAGTATTCAGAGATATTGCATTCAGTAATGATTTTGTGAACGTAGGAAGGGTTTTGCTTGATAACCGTTATACGTGGTATTTTAACGGAGGCCTTGGCTGCCGACTCATCATTTGTCTTATCATCAATATCACTGATGCTATCTTCTTCATTGTCATCTACCGTTTGAAGTGGACGGTAGTAATTGTTGTATGCGCTTTGAGATGAGCGCGTAGCATTTTATGTGTGATCGGTGCTTCAGCACCGCCAAACGAGGGGGTTGTCGTTCGACGCTTAATTTTGATTTGTTGTTTTGTTTTGGGTTATTTTCTTAACTGATCGTAAAGCGAGATAAGAGTTTACTCGCTATAACGTAGCTTTACTTCACTTATTGTGTGGACACTATACCAGAAAACTATGACCGCTCACTATGAGAGTTGGGCGACGACTGACATAAGAATATAAGAATATTGATCGCAAAATCTTTATTATAGCCAAAGCTTTTGTATGGCATTGAAATTTTTGGAAAATGCGACGCTGCAAGCTTAAGGAAATTGAGGGTAGCGTTTAATAATGTAGCCCGTTACGTGTTTGGCCTCAAAAGGGCAGACCACGTAACGGGTTATGCTAACAGATTGTTTGACCTAGATCTAACGTCTTTAATTAATTTTAGAATTCTTCTCTTCCTACACAAAATTATAAATACACAAGAACCTGAGTATTTGTATGGCAACATAAAGTTTACATCGTCCCAACGTGTTAACAACCTTGAGAACCAAACTGGCATGTTGTGATAGGCAGTTCCTTATCTTTGCTGTTCGACTGTGGAACAATCTTCCTTCCAACATCAAATCTATATGCAGCGCATACCATTTTAAAATTAATTTAATATCCTATTTAAAAACTTAATTTTAACGCTTGAAACTGCATTACAGTCCAACTTACGCATAACTTTAATATGTAATTCTTTAGGTCCCATTCTATAAATATGAATAATTGTTTAAAATATATAATTTAGATTAATACTTTTACAATTTTACATTTAAATATTTGTGATTAACGCTTTAATTTATAGTAGCAATACTGTAGCATTAAGAATCATTCCATAATTCAATAAAAAATAAATAAATATACATATTTACATAGTTTCTTAGTTGAGTGTTAAATTATTTATATAGTTTTATATGTTTAAGTATATGTTAGTGTTTTTGAGATACTGTAGGATTCTTACCATGTTTGGTGGTGTGGGGTTAGAGAGGTATTGTAGTCGGTTGGTGGTTTTAAATATTGCCTGTTTTTGTGTTTTGAGGGAATTGCAGTTGGCAAGTATGTGTTCTATTGAGAGGTTTAGGTTGCAGTATGGGCATGTCCTAGGGGAGTGGTCGATGTAAGATTTGTGCGTGATTTTTGTGTGTCCAAGTCTGAGTCTCGTTTTTTTTTTTTGTTTGTTCTTCGCGAGTTAAGGAAAGTTGATTGTTTTTAAAGAGGTGGTAGCTATTGTATTTGTTGTGATTTATATTTTGGTACCAAGGTAAAGTTTCTGTATTTTAAAATGTCTTTTATGTTGTAGATATTTCTGGTTGTTAGTGGTTCCAATGTTGCGTTTTTTGCAGCGGTGTCTGCCAGTTCGTTTCCGGTTATTCCTACATGACCAGGTACCCATAAAAGTTTGAATTTGGGGGTAGTTTTTTGTAAGATATTGCGTATGAGTGAGCTGTAGTAATCGGTGTTGTTAGCATTGCCTATTGCGTCTATAGCGGAGAGCGAGTCTGAACAAATGCAGTATTTTCCCTTTTTGTTTTTATGGTGCTCTAAAGCTTCCGATATTGCAATAATTTCAGCAGAAAAGACGGACGAATAGTGGGGCAGAAGGCTTGAATTTATGTGATTTTTTTCGTATGTTATGGCGAATATGGTGGTTGAGTTGGTTTGGGATTCTTTAGTATATACATATGTGTATTTGTTTTTGTCTTTTGATTTTAATACTCGATACCGAAGGTAAAGAGTATATTGGGTTTGTGCAATGTCCGTCATGGTGTCTGTCCGTCTGTCCGTCTGACCGTCTGTCCGTCTGTATGAACGCAACTTTTTTCCACACCCTTCAAGCTAGAGACTTGAAACTTTGCAAATGTCTTTATCTATGGCATAGTAAATTAAAGTGTTAAGATAAACTCGATAACGCAAAATCGATAGATCCAGCTATTTCGCAAGCCCTTACAGCTAGAACTACCAAATTTGTAGAGAAAATAGCTGCTAACGATCCCCAAAAAACTGCATAAAAAATTTTGGAGCCACGCCCACCCATTCCGCCCCCAGCCCCCACTTAGTTTAACACTAAAAATTACCCTATCTTCTACAGTTTTTGAGCTAGAGCCATCAAATTTGATGCCAAGATAAATGTTGACGAACCCCAAACAAATTCATAAAATTTTTGGATGCCACGCCCATCTATACTGCCCTATCCGCCCCCAACCACCCCAACGCTTCGCTAAATACGGTAGTGCGTGTATCTGCGATAGTGTTTGAGCTAGAGTCACCAAATTTGGTAGGTAGATAACTGATAACGACCCTCCAAAAACTGCATCAAAAATTTGGAGCCCTACCTACCCATTCCGCCCCCGGCCCCCCGCACCTTAAAAACAGAAATGCTTATTTCTTTTACAGTTTTTAAGTTACAGCCACAAAACTTTGTGCCAAATTAGGTGATTATAGCCCCCAAAAAATGCATTAAAGCTGATGCCACGCCAGTAGATCTGCAGCTAAAATGTGTATGTCACGCCCCCCTCCCCATTCCTCCCCAAGCCTTCCATCCACCATATTCTTCTAACTTTGAGCTAGAGTCACCAAATTTGGAAGGAAGATAGCTTTTTGGCATCCCCATCTGCACCAGACAATCTTTGAGGCAGCGTACACCCCTGCCGTATCCAACCACCATTGCAATCAGCTCTCTTTTAATCTGTTTTACTACTGGTATCGAGTATACCGCAGTCGGGTGCGTCCGACTGCAACGTTTCTACTTGTTTGAGATTGAATTCTGTGCGGTATATTTCTGGAGGTGTGTTATTTTTGTTGAGTTTTCTAAGTGTAGTGTCAATGTTTAATTGTTTTGTGTTCCAGGGTGGTGTGGTTTGGGGTCGTAGGGTTATGGGCTGGAAGGGTAAGTTGTGGGCTTTGCTATAGTCTATTATGTGGTCTATTGTGGAGTTGTGTTTCTGTCCTTTTGCTGGTCGATATATTTTTAGCATTCTATTGATTGGCGAATTCTTTGCCATGATCAGGGATTTTACGAGGTTGGGTGTTAGGAGTTCTCTTATATCCTCTAATGTGGCGGCTCGTGCTTCATATAGGATGTTTTGGATGGGGGTTGTTTTAAATGCTCCGAGAGCGATTCTAAAACCAGTGTTAAGCGAGGATTTAATAGGGCGTAATGTTGATTTTGGGCAGTTTCCGTATATGGGGAGTCCGTAGTCTGCTTTTGAGGCCAGGAAGGCTTTGTTAACGTCTACTAGGGTGGATGTGTTGCAGTTAAATTTAAAGCTAGAGAGGCATTTTATTATGTTAGTTGCTTGTTTGAGGTTATTTGTGAGTTGTTTTGCGTGAGATTTCCATCTGTATTTGTTGTCGAAGTGTAGGCCAAGTATTTTTATTGATGTCTCGTTTTTAATTTGTATTTGTCCTGTGGTTAAGGTGCAGTTGCAGTGGTGTTTTCTGCAGACATGCATGTGTTTGCATTTTGTACTCGAGAGCATAGCGCCAGAGTAGTCGCCCCAATTAGTTATTGTTTCAAGGATGGGGACTATATTTATATTTATGTTTTTCTTGTTTTTTAGTTTTAATATTAGGTTAAAGTCGTCCGCGTATGCACTTAGGCTGATGTTTGGGTGTTGGGTGAGCAGTTCGGCGAGTTTGTTGTACGCTATGACAAATTGAACTACCGAGAGCGGTGATCCCTGGGGAATGCCGTTCGGGAGGGGGTGAAAGGATGAGATAGTTGTGTGAATGCGTACTGTTGTTTTACGGTTGGTCATAAAGTTTTTTACGTAGTTTAGTATTTTTTTTCCAGTTTTCCATTCTGTCAGTTGGTCGAGGATTGGGTGGATTCGAAGGCTAAGTCAAGCGATATGATTGATGTATGGTTTTTTTTGGATATACTTCTAACTAGTAGATGGTCTACTAGAAGTAGACTGTCTAGAGCTGATTTCCCCTTTTTAAAACCAGTTTGACTGCTATTTATGAGTTTATCATTAGAAACAAATCACCACAGTCGTTTTGCTACTATTTTGTCTAAGACTTTTGATAGTTCGGTAGGAGTTTAGTGAGGTTTTGTCTGAGCTAGGTTTTGGGATTGGGATTGTTATGCTTGGGGAATGTAGTGGTTTAGTATGGCGTTCTGTTTGTTTATAATTCTGTTTATTGTTTTTTTGTCGAGATTTTTTAGTATAGTATAGTATATAGTTAGTATAGTTGATTCTGTCCAGTCCGGGTGTGTTACCTTTGAGTGTGTTGAGTGCTGCTGTAAATTCTATAAAGGTTATTAATATAAAAATAAGAATAAAAGGCTTTTCAATTTCTAATGCTCTCTCTTTTGGGGTGTAAGTGAGGTTGTGTATGTTGTTCAGAGTTGTGTGTTTTGAGCTCGTGAATTTAGTGGTGAAGTTAAGGTCGGATGCTGCTTCTGATAGGGTTTTGCAGAAGAGTTCTGCAATTTCTTGATTGTCGGAGGAGTGCAGGTTTGTGTTTGGGTTAAGGATGCAGTGGATGTGTTTTTGGGGGTTAAGTCCGCAAAATCTTCTTATATTGGTCCAAATTATTTAAGGTGGTGTGTCGGGTGCTATTTGTTCAGTAAATTTTTTAGTGCAACTTTTTTTTTTGATTTTTTAAGCGTTAGTCTAAATAATGCGTTGGCTTTTTAAATTGTATGATGTTTTCTGTGGTAATTTCTCTTTTTAGTCTGTGCCATCTTCTTTTTTTTTTTTCATCTCTGAGTTTTTGTAGGTCTTTATTCCAGCAGGGGACATTGTGGTTGTGTTTCATGGGGTGTGTTTGGGGGATTGCTCTGTGCGCGCTCGAAATGATTATTTTGTGTATTGTAGCTGCTTCTTTGTTTATGTTTGAGCTTGTTGGTATCGGTGAGGAGTACTCTTCTGTAAGTTTTGAGAATTTTTCCCAGTTTGCTTTGTCAGTGATAAAGTTAGGTTTGGATGTGGTGTATTGTGTGCTTGTTGTTATGGAGGTGAAAAGGGATATAATGATTGGGAAGTGATCGCTGCCATATAGATCGTCTTCTGTTTGCCACGAGCTGTCAATTTTTAGTATAGGGCTGCTAAAGGCGAGGTCGACGTTTGTTAGTGTGTTCTGGGTGCTGAGGTGTGTTGGTGATCCGTCGTTTAATAGAATAAAGTTGGATTGGGCAATGTATTTCTCTATTAGCCTCCCTCTGGCGTTGTTTGTAGCTAAGCCGCAGTTTTTGTGCCAGCTGTTGAAGTCACCAGTGACTATCGTAGGGTGTGTGACATTTTTTGGACGTTTTGGAGGTTGACTAGGGAGAATTTTTGGGTTGGTGCGATGTATGCTGATATTAGTCTAAATTTTTGTTTTGATATGCATTCGACGCAAATTGCGTCGAAGTCATTGTTGAGGATTATTTCTTGGCATTGTAGCGACTTATGTACTAGTAGTGATACCCCTCCATAGGATAGGGCGGTGTTTTGTGTTACAGTTGGTAGTTGGTAGGTATGGGTGTGTGCTGGATGTTTAATTTGTGGGTTTCTTGTAGGGATATGATGTGTGGTGTGTGTTTTTTTTATTAATATTTGGAGCTCGCTGTAGTTGTTGACATATCCGTTGATGTTCCATTGCACTATTTTAATTGGCATTTATGTGGCTGGTTTTTTTTTGTTTTTTTGTTTTTTTGGTGTTGTTGAATGTTTATTTGGTTGTTGTTCCTACAGCGTGTGGGAGCACTGGGTGTTGGTGGGTGAGCGGCGTCCCCCCCTCCCACAGTGGGGACGCCGCCCACTCTTGGTTTTTGTTAGAGCTAAATGCTGTCGCTTTCGCTGTTGTTTTTGTATTTATTTTTGTGGGGCCTTTTGTTTTTAGTTGGTTAGGTTTTTGAGGCTTAAGGTTAGTTGCTAGGGTGTTTTTTTCTTTAGAGAAAATTCGTAGTTTTAGTTCTTGAGATTGTTCACATGCAAGGTCTTTTGTGAAGCCGGAGCAGTCTTGATCCATATCTTCAACGTGGCTGATTGCGAGTGTATGTTTTTGGGGTGTTGAGGTGTTGTGTGTGTGTGATGCAGTTGGCGGGTTTGTTGACGGATCGTGGTGTGTTTTGTTGCTCGTTGTTGGCAGCTTTTGGGCGTGAGATTGTGTGATTGTTGTTCCATTTGATGTAGCTGTAGGTTTATGAAAAGTTGTTGCGTTGTTTTCGTTTGATGGTGTGTTGGAGAGTGTTGTGGCGGAGCTGTTTCGATCTAGTGGGCTGTGTTTGTAGTCCACATCTGGGTTGTTAATGCAATTTTTGCAACTTTTTAAGTTCGTGCAGGTCTCTTTTTCCTCAGTGTGTACTTTTCCAGAACAGTTTTTGCAGATTTCTTCGTTGCTTTTGCATATCGGTGGTGGCTGGCCAAATCGGAGGCATTTTCTGCATCTCAGAGGCAATGGTATGTAAGGGCGGACTCTGACTCTTTCATACCCAATTCTTATTGTTTCTGGCACAGTGTGTGCGGCGAATGTAATTATTATGAGTCCAGTTTCTACTAGAGCTTGTTCTTGTTTTTTTTAGTATTTTTCGGATTTCGGTTATGTTTTGGGGCTTTAACTCTGTAAAGTAGTTACTTAGCCGGGGTACAGATCTCAGTCTGACCACGCTCCACGTCACAAGATGTTTGTATTTTTTATATCAGGGACGCTCGCGAAATGGAGGCAAACGTCGCGAGGGCAAGCGCCTCGACGGATAGGGGGACACGAGGTCGATTAAACTTTCTAATCGCGCGGCGGCGTTCTCGCTTTCCAAAGGCGTGACCAGCCGTTTTATTCGGCACACTCACAAATCACGCCCTTCTCATTACTTTATGACCTCGAACAAAACGCATGTAGGTTTGAGTCGTTTCATTTCTTTTTATTCTCGAATACCTTCGTGGTACTTACACTCCAATTTGTCTAACCTTATCTCGTATTCTTATTTGCTACTCCGCGATCGCGTCTGCTCAGTTACGTACTCTCCCACTAACTACTTTGCCGGTCTCGCACTTGCCGGTCTCGCGACAATTGGGTCGCGTGCTGCGAGCGTGCCTTCGCTCATTTTTCGCCGGCTTCGCTGCCCGGCTCTCTTGCTGCGCTGCGTTGTGGTACATTGTTAAACTTCGTTTGTTCTTCTTTTCTCTCGCTGGTGTTTGTCTCATGTTTATTAAGTGTACGTATTTTAAGTTAATTATATTCGTTTCATTTCAATGTCTTCCTATGTCCGTTAACTATGTCCTATATCAATTAATTGTCTTATATCTATTAATTGTCTTATATCTATTTATTGTTCATAATAGATGATAATTAGGCAAACTTAATAATTCATAATAGGAAACAATTCATAATCGGCATAATTCTTAATAAGAAACAATTCGTGATAAGTAATATTTATAATAAGTAATGTTTATAATTAGGCATAATTCATAGTAAGAAATAATAATTTGTGAAAGGTAATATTTATAATAAGTAATGTTTATAATTAGGCATAATTCATAGTAAGAAATAAGAATTCGTGATAAGTAATATTTATGTGTGGGAGGCTCGCCGCGGGCCTACCTCACCCCCCCCCCCCCCCTTTTCTTCGTGACCGTGACCCTGCCGTCCGGGTGTTCGGTCACGGAGTAAACCACTTCTCCTACCGTCACCCTGAGCCGGTCCCTCGATGTTCTCCTCGTAATCTCCTCGACGACCCGCTTGGTCACGATGCTTATGTCCGGGTGACACGTCCAGTTCTCTGGGACTGCGGTTGACGCTCCTATGTCCTCGTCGGGATCTGCCGGGGCAAGGTTCTCCTCCGACCTTGGGGTAAGGGGCACTTGGCGTCGCTCGGCTGCGGCGCTACCCGACGGTTTGTCGTCGTCGTCGTCCGTTGCCTCCGACCATTGTCCTGGGGCCCATACTCGGCGTGCGTTTGATTGTCGTGTTGTCTCCGTTATTATCTCGTCCACCCCTCTTCCCATCCAAGGATGCCTTCTTCCTCGGTTTCTTCGTCGTCGCTGGGGCTTGCTTCTTCCTTGGCTTTAATGAATGTTTTCGTTGTGACGACCGTCTGCATCACGTGGACATCTCCTACCGTGTTTGTCACCGTGTCCTCGTGCACATATTTCGTAATGGCTGGTCCGTTTGCGCCCGAAGCCTCTTCCACCTTCGTTAGTTTTTTCCGCCAGTGGGTGCCTTCCTCAAACTTCGAAACCGTTCCCTTGCTCATTTTATGTTGAGAGAAAAATAGTTGTTGGTTATTACGAAACTACTATTGAAATTTTTTATGTATGAAATTCATGTATGTTTTGAAAAGTTTTGGGTTAGTATAAGAGGTTTGCCGGTTTATTTTTTTTGTTTATGTTTTTTGTTAATGTTATGATTATGTTTGGCGGTTTATGCTTTTCGGAAGTTTTTCTCTGGTTACGCTTCTTCCTGACTCGTTTCGGCCTCTTCTCCCCCTTGCTGAAAAGGTTTTAGCTGTGCTACGCTTGCTACTCGGCTTTTCCGTTCCCCGTCTCTTGCAAAGCGCACTATATTTGGTGAGACGAACTTCTTCACCCGATATGGTCCCTCGTACTAAGGTGCTAACTTATACCCCGATTCCACTACAAGCCGAATGCAAGTATGTAATTGGAACTCGGGAATGTTGCTTCCGTTTGTATAAGATTCCCCTATGCACAATGAGAATCTTGTTCAAATTTCCCCGTTGGTCGGTTGCATTTCCCAGTTGGTCGAAAACCGACCATATCGGGTGAAGAAGTTCGTCTCACCAAATATAGTGCGCTTTGCAAGAGACTGGGAACGGAAAAGCCGAGTAGCAAGCGTAGCACAGCTAAAACCTTTTCAGCAAGGGGGAGAAGAGGCCGAAACGAGTCAGGAAGAAGCGTAACCAGAGAAAAACTTCCGAAAAGCATAAACCGCCAAACATAATCATAACATTAACAAAAAACATAAACAAAAAAAATAAACCGGCAAACCTCTTATACTAACCCAAAACTTTTCAAAACATACATGAATTTCATACATAAAAAATTTCAATAGTAGTTTCGTAATAACCAACAACTATTTTTCTCTCAACATAAAATGAGCAAGGGAACGGTTTCGAAGTTTGAGGAAGGCACCCACTGGCGGAAAAAACTAACGAAGGTGGAAGAGGCTTCGGGCGCAAACGGACCAGCCATTACGAAATATGTGCACGAGGACACGGTGACAAACACGGTAGGAGATGTCCACGTGATGTAGACGGTCGTCACAACGAAAACATTCATTAAAGCCGAGGAAGAAGCAAGCCCCAGCGACGACGAAGAAACCGAGGAAGAAGGCATCCTTGGATGGGAAGAGGGGTGGACGAGATAATAACGGAGACAACACGACAATCAAACGCACGCCGAGTATGGGCCCCAGGACAATGGTCGGAGGCAACGGACGACGACGACGACAAACCGTCGGGTAGCGCTGCAGCCGAGCGACGCCAAGTGCCCCTTACCCCAAGGTCGGAGGAGAACCTTGCCCCGGCAGATCCCGACGAGGACATAGGAGCGTCAACCGCAGTCCCAGAGAACTGGACGTGTCACCCGGACATAAGCATCGTGACCAAGCGGGCCGTCGAGGAGATTACGAGGAGAACATCGAGGGACCGGCTCAGGGTGACGGTAGGAGAAGTGGTTTACTCCGTGACCGAACACCCGGACGGCAGGGTCACGGTCACGAAGAAAAGGGGGGGGGGGGGGGTGAGGTAGGCCCGCGGCGAGCCTCCCACACATAAATATTACTTATCACGAATTCTTATTTCTTACTATGAATTATGCCTAATTATAAACATTACTTATTATAAATATTACCTTTCACAAATTATTATTTCTTACTATGAATTATGCCTAATTATAAACATTACTTATTATAAATATTACTTATCACGAATTGTTTCTTATTAAGAACTATGCCGATTATGAATTGTTTCCTATTATGAATTATTAAGTTTGCCTAATTATCATCTATTATGAACAATAAATAGATATAAGACAATTAAAAGATATAAGACAATTAATAGATATAAGACAATTAATAGAAATAAGACAATTAATAGATATAAGACAATTAATTGATATAGGACATAGTTAACGGACATAGGAAGACATTGAAATGAAACGAATATAATTAACTTAAAATACGTACACTTAATAAACATGAGACAAACACCAGCGAGAGAAAAGAAGAACAAACGAAGTTTAACAATGTACCACAACGCAGCGCAGCAAGAGAGCCGGGCAGCGAAGCCGGCGAAAAATGAGCGAAGGCACGCTCGCAGCACGCGACCCAATTGTCGCGAGACCGGCAAGTGCGAGACCGGCAAAGTAGTTAGTGGGAGAGTACGTAACTGAGCAGACGCGATCGCGGAGTAGCAAATAAGAATACGAGATAAGGTTAGACAAATTGGAGTGTAAGTACCACGAAGGTATTCGAGAATAAAAAGAAATGAAACGACTCAAACCTACATGCGTTTTGTTCGAGGTCATAAAGTAATGAGAAGGGCGTGATTTGTGAGTGTGCCGAATAAAACGGCTGGTCACGCCTTTGGAAAGCGAGAACGCCGCCGCGCGATTAGAAAGTTTAATCGACCTCGTGTCCCCCTATCCGTCGAGGCGCTTGCCCTCGCGACGTTTGCCTCCATTTCGCGAGCGTCCCTGATATAAAAAATACAAACATCTTGTGACGTGGAGCGTGGTCAGACTGAGATCTGTACCCCGGCTAAGTAACTACTTTACAGAGTTAAAGCCCCAAAACATAACCGAAATCCGAAAAATACTAAAAAAAACAAGAACAAGCTCTAGTAGAAACTGGACTCATAATAATTACATTCGCCGCACACACTGTGCCAGAAACAATAAGAATTGGGTATGAAAGAGTCAGAGTCCGCCCTTACATACCATTGCCTCTGAGATGCAGAAAATGCCTCCGATTTGGCCAGCCACCACCGATATGCAAAAGCAACGAAGAAATCTGCAAAAACTGTTCTGGAAAAGTACACACTGAGGAAAAAGAGACCTGCACGAACTTAAAAAGTTGCAAAAATTGCATTAACAACCCAGATGTGGACTACAAACACAGCCCACTAGATCGAAACAGCTCCGCCACAACACTCTCCAACACACCATCAAACGAAAACAACGCAACAACTTTTCATAAACCTACAGCTACATCAAATGGAACAACAATCACACAATCTCACGCCCAAAAGCTGCCAACAACGAGCAACAAAACACACCACGATCCGTCAACAAACCCGCCAACTGCATCACACACACACAACACCTCAACACCCCAAAAACATACACTCGCAATCAGCCACGTTGAAGATATGGATCAAGACTGCTCCGGCTTCACAAAAGACCTTGCATGTGAACAATCTCAAGAACTAAAACTACGAATTTTCTCTAAAGAAAAAAACACCCTAGCAACTAACCTTAAGCCTCAAAAACCTAACCAACTAAAAACAAAAGGCCCCACAAAAATAAATACAAAAACAACAGCGAAAGCGACAGCATTTAGCTCTAACAAAAACCAAGAGTGGGCGGCGTCCCCACTGTGGGAGGGGGGGACGCCGCTCACCCACCAACACCCAGTGCTCCCACACGCTGTAGGAACAACAACCAAATAAACATTCAACAACACCAAAAAAACAAAAAAAAACCAGCCACATAAATGCCAATTAAAATAGTGCAATGGAACATCAACGGATATGTCAACAACTACAGCGAGCTCCAAATATTAATAAAAAAAACACACACCACACATCATATCCCTACAAGAAACCCACAAATTAAACATCCAGCACACACCCATACCTACCAACTACCAACTGTAACACAAAACACCGCCCTATCCTATGGAGGGGTATCACTACTAGTACATAAGTCGCTACAATGCCAAGAAATAATCCTCAACAATGACTTCGACGCAATTTGCGTCGAATGCATATCAAAACAAAAATTTAGACTAATATCAGCATACATCGCACCAACCCAAAAATTCTCCCTAGTCAACCTCCAAAACGTCCAAAAAATGTCACACACCCTACGATAGTCACTGGTGACTTCAACAGCTGGCACAAAAACTGCGGCTTAGCTACAAACAACGCCAGAGGGAGGCTAATAGAGAAATACATTGCCCAATCCAACTTTATTCTATTAAACGACGGATCACCAACACACCTCAGCACCCAGAACACACTAACAAACGTCGACCTCGCCTTTAGCAGCCCTATACTAAAAATTGACAGCTCGTGGCAAACAGAAGACGTTCTATATGGCAGCGATCACTTCCCAATCATTATATCCCTTTTCACCTCCATAACAACAAGCACACAATACACCACATCCAAACCTAACTTTATCACTGACAAAGCAAACTGGGAAAAATTCTCAAAACTTACAGAAGAGTACTCCTCACCGATACCAACAAGCTCAAACATAAACAAAGAAGCAGCTACAATACACAAAATAATCATTTCGAGCGCGCACAGAGCAATCCCCCAAACACACCCCATGAAACACAACCACAATGTCCCCTGCTGGAATAAAGACCTACAAAAACTCAGAGATGAAAAAAAAAAGAAGATGGCACAGACTAAAAAGAGAAATTACCACAGAAAACATCATACAATTTAAAAAGCCAACGCATTATTTAGACTAACGCTTAAAAAATCAAAAAAAAAAAGTTGCACTAAAAAATTTACTGAACAAATAGCACCCGACACACCACCTTAAATAATTTGGACCAATATAAGAAGATTTTGCGGACTTAACCCCCAAAAACACATCCACTGCATCCTTAAGCCGAATGCAAGTATGTAATTGGAACTCGGAATGTTGCTTCCGTTTGTATAAGATTCCCCTATGCACAATGAGAATCTTGTTCAAATTTCCCCGTTGGTCGGTTGCATTTCCCAGTTGGTCGAAAACCGACCAACTGGGAAATGCAACTGATGTTAGAATTTAATATTACAGAGCACTGAACAGCACTTTTACATAGTCAATACTATGAAATTTCCTATCGATACTTGGTTTAAACAGTTCCATTTTGGGTAAAACAGCAGCTGGTCATCAAGTGCATGATAAAAAAAAAATAAACAAAACCCTTGTTAAAACAGGATGTGGATGAGTTGGATTTGTAGTGGAATCACCTACATCCGCGACTTGCTGTTAATGACGGATGCAACCTAATGGAATTAGGGTATTAACTGCGAATCCGTCGCTGGCTTTCGAGAGCTGGTGCGTCCTTAACAAGACAAGTTCGTTGATCGTCGGTCTCCATTCCCTTCGTCTCAGGTTGTAATTTCTACCTTGATCCTTTGAAGCTCGCTACTGGTTGCTTCGCGCTATGTCGAAAACCTCCTTTAGCTTGTTTGCCTTTTGTTCTGGCGTTTGCGGTGTGCTTCCTGTACCTGGCGTTTTTTCCTCGTACAACGTTGCTGGCAAACGAGGTTCCCTTCCTTGCATCAAGAATGCTGGGGAAAATCCTGTTGAATCCACGATGCTCGAGTTGACGGCTAACGATATTGGGGGTATCAACTGGTCCCATGAACTTTGATTCCCGGAAATATACTGCGCGATCATCGTCTTTACCGTCCTGTTGGTTCTCTTGGTCGGGTTCTCCTGAGGGCAGTATGGGGAAGTGTGTTCCATCTCTACGCCTAGGGAATTCAAATACGCTTTGAAAATCCGACTTGTGAACTGCACTCTGTTGTCGCAAACGAACCTCTTTGGCACTCCGAACCGGCATAAGATACGTTCTCGAAAAGCCTTTTGCAACGTGGCCGCTGTGCTCGTCTTATGGGAACCAATTCCACCCACTTTGTAAAAGCGTCATGAAACACCAACAACATTGTGTTACCTTGTTTCGATCGTGGTAGAGGTCATACGAAGACCGCGCACAGTATCGCCATTGGCTCCGCCACCTGTGTCCAGTTGGCTTCTTTTGTTCGGTCTTGAACAACTGGCATTTTTCGCAACATTTGACATACCTGGCTGCATCTCTGAACATCCCAGGCCAGTAGTACCGTTGGGACAGCCTCATGAACGTCTTGCGAACTCCTTGATGCCCAGCCGTCGGCGCGTCGTGGCATTCCAGTAGTACTCTCTTCCTTTGTTCCTCGCTGTGACCCAGGTGTCGGTATAGCTGTCCGTTTTCTTCCACGTAGTCTGTGTACTTCGATGGTTCCTTGGCTACTTTTTCCAGCATCTTTGGGATCCATACTCCGGGGAACTGTTGAACCACGGCTTGCTGGAGCTGCTCCAACGGGTCTCGTGACAAAGCGTCTGCCTCCACGTTGATCTTGCCTTTCCTGTATTTGACGTCAAACTAGTATTGCCGTTGCTCTAAAGCCCAGCGCGCTATCCTTCCTGTGTTGCTCTCAATTGAATGCAACCATTTTAATGCCATGTGGTCTGTGATCACCTCAAATCGGTATCCTTCCAGGTAGCATTTGAGTTTTCTGATCGGTCACACGATCGCCAAGCACTCCTTCTCTGTGGCCGAATAGTTCGACTTGGCCTTTGACAGTTTCCGGCTGGCGTACGCTATGACCTGCTCCTGCTGATCAATGGTTTGCTTCTTGTTTCTTCTCCTTCCACGACCACCTCCGGGATTTCTTCAACAGCTCTGTCATCGGTTGTACCACTGTTGTGAAATTGGGCACGAATCGGCGGTACCACGACGCCATCCCTAGGCATCGTCTAAGCTCTTTCAGGTTTGTGGGTGCCTTAAGATTTTTCATGGCTTCCACCTTTGAGGGGTCCGTCTGGATTCCTTTTTCGCTCACCAGATGCCCTAGGTCTACCAGCTTCTTCTGGAAAAACGAACATTTATTTTGAGATTGGCCTCTCTCAGCCGTCGGAATACTTCTCTCAAGTCTGCTGTGTGTTGCTCTTTTGTTGCGCTGATCACTATTATATCGTCTAAGTAGGCGAACGCATGCAGCTCCTTCTCCGGGCCTATCACCGTATCTAATGCTCTCTGAAAAGTCGCACCGGCCGAAGGCAAACCGAATGTCATGACTCGCCACTGAAACAGTCCTCGACCTGGTACTGTGAATGCAGTGTAATCCTTGATGCTTGCTGCGATTGGGATTTACCAGTACCCATGCTTCAAGTCCAGCGTCGAGATGTAACGTGCGTGCCTCAACTTTTCCAGTATATGATTTATCCTGGGTACGGGGTATGCATCCGGTAAAGAGTGCGCGTTGATCTGTCTATAGTCCACGCACATCCTCCACTCGTTCGTCTTCTTGCGGACGAGCACTGTGGGCGCGCTGTGTGGGCTGCGTGACGGCTCGATTGCCCCTGCCTCTATCAGTTCGTTCACCTGCTGGTCGATCACGCGTTGCATCGCCGGACTTTGGGGGTAGTACCTCTGCTTGATCGGCTTATCATCCCTCATGATGATCCGATGCTCGGCTACGTTGGATACGCCCTTCAATTCCTCGAAGAGTTGCAACTCTGTCCTTCAAAACTCCTGCGTGGCTGGTTCCAAGTCCGCTGGCCACACCGATTCCTGCGCGGCGTCTTCTGCCGATGATGGTCCTGTTTTGGGGTCTCCTCCTTGCGGCGCCTCGGCTCCTGCACTATCCACCTGGCCTAGCGATGGCTCCTTGACGACTGTAATTGCGTCTCGGCCGAACCCTTGCTTGGCTAGCGTGATATCGTTGCTGCGATGCGTTCCCAGGACAGTCTCTCGCTTCTTGCCTCCGGTGCCGCGTCTCTCTTGCTCTTTCTCCTTCTCCCCCTCTGGCCACGACTTGGCCCTTTCGATCGCCTCGGCTGGCACATGGGCGCACTTCAGAATTAGCATCGCCTTACTGCACTGCATAGTCGTCCCCATCTTGCATAGAAAATCCATCTCCAGGATAAGACTGCCTAACATGGATGGCATTACGAGCATGTCCATAGTCGCCTCTTTACTAATCAGCTTGACTTTGATTCTAATCAACTTACTAATCGCCACCTTCGATCCGTCTGCTAAGTGAGTATTCGCTGTCGCTGCGAACACTTCCCCCTTTGCCTCTATTTCCTCAAAAAATTTTTTGCACACGAAGCTTCGTGATGCCCCGGTGTCAACTGTCGCCTTAGCCATTCGGTCCCCGACCTTCACCATGGCGACTATGCGACTATTATCGACTCTGAGAGGACATTCTAATATCGGGACTGACTCGCGCCGGCGCCCATCCGATCCCGATCCGGATGACGCGGCTGCCCGTTTCGCGCTCTCCTACCGCAACATGCCAAATCACTCACGCCATGAGCACCACACTGTCTACAGAATAACACTTTAGGATTTGGGCATTCTCTAGCAAAGTGTTCCCCTTGTGAGCAGTTATAGCACACGCGACTCACGACTGCCGACCTAACCTGTTCATGCACCATCATGTTGTTCGAAATTTCATCGCACCTGGTAGCGGGGTAACTACCAATCTCGTTGCGCGCTAACTGTACCTGTGCTGGTGGGCTCCCGAACGGATTAGCCGGCTTGGCGGGTGTGTCCATGCCACCGGACCTACCCTGATACCCAAGACCCCTTGCCTGGTTGTACCCCGTCCCCCCTTGGATTCTCATATACTCTTTTCAGCTCCTGCTCAGGAGTATAACTGGCGTGCCGCATTAATCTCTTCAGGTTGACTAAGTATTCTTTATACCCTTTCCCTACGCGTTGTCGTCGGGCCCTGATTTCGTCCTCAAGCCTTTCAAAGGCAGAAAGAATTCTAAAAATTCCCTTTTGAACGCTCCCCACGTCACGTCCGTTAATCCGCTCGTTGAGAACCAACTACCTGCCATGCCTGTCAAAGCCTCGCTCATCGCTCTCGGTATGCGGTTCAGATCTATATCGTACGTTTGGGCGCGTTCCTCCAATGTCTCTATAAACGCGAGCGGGTCGGAATAACCATCAAACTTAACACCCCATTTCCTAACCTGATCAGGGACGACCATGTAATGCCGGTGACTGTTAGCGAGCTCGTACATTTGCCTGTAATCCGCCTGGGCCTCCTGGGTACTAGTCACGGGCGGTCCTACGGGCGGCACTACATGTATGTTCGGGGTCAATCCAGCTATATATCCGCCAACGGCCGGTGCAAACCACTCGTGGCTGGGTGGTGGTGGCAATTCACCGGGTGACCCTGTTAACGCCAACAAATCGGATTCCGATTCCCTTCACCGATGACATTGGGCGGGACGGGTGACCCTCGGCTCTTGGCGAACTTCCGCTCCCATTCGCCCAACCGGTTCCAGGTTGACGAGCTATGGCCCCCTAATTTTATTATATCACATACCCGTTTCCGCAACTCTTCTACCTTGCCGGCGCTTTCTATGCTGAGCTCCTGAGCGATTCGTTCCAGATCCTCCTTCCGGCAGTAGAACACCCATCCTAGACCCACGCCCGGGTTGTCGCATCCTTATTCTTCTAAACTCGTGTTGTGCTCCATGGTCGCTGCTCGTGATTTTTTTTTTTTCGATTTGTACGTTTTTATTTTAATTGTATTTAATTAAATTTTTATTTAAATTTTGTTTAATTTATTTAAATTTATTTTATTTTGTTTATTTTTATTTAATTTATTTAAATTTTGTTTAACATTTTTTTTTTTTCTTATTTTTTTTCATTTATATTTAAATTTTGTTTATTTAAATTTTATTTAATTTACTTAAATTTTTTTTTTAATTTTTATTTAAATTTTATTTAAATTTTATTGAATTTATTTAAATTTTATTTAATATCATTTAAATTTTATTTAATTTATTTAAATTTTTTTTTGCTCTCGTCCCACTGTATCGCAATGAGCTACCAAACCAATTCAATCTTCGGATATTGACGTGTTCTGCGCTTTCACAGTCAGCGCTCGCGCTGCTCATCTGTGATCACGTTTCCACCGCTGACTCTGTTCCCCGCGGTTTAGCCTTTTTACCGCTGAACGTTCACGCCTATCGTTTCGCCATTCCCGTTCGTTTAGTTGGTGCGTTTTCTTTAACCGTCAACTTCGCTGCACGTGCACTCTAAGCGTAGACCGATTCGTCGTTTAACACTTACAAAAAAATTATTTTTCGCGACAACTGTACGTTTGGGCAGTTTTCGTCAGCACCAAATGACCATCTGGCACCTTTTATTGCCCTCGCCGTTACTTTCAGTTTTTTTTTTTTGTCTCCAACGCGCGCGCGATCGCGTGGTATGACGGGGTATGCCCGACTTTCGTGATTCACTTTTAGTAGCACGTTTGGGGTTTTTGCTCCCAACTTGCACTACACCTCTTTCACGTCCAAGTCCCTGCTCGGGCGACACTTGTAAAGTAGTTACTTTGCCGAGGTACAGATCTCAGTCTGTCCACGGTCCACGTCACAAGATATTTGTAGTTTTTATATCAGGGACGCTCGCGAAATGGAGGCAAACGTCGCGAGGGCAAGCGCCTCGACGGATAGGGGGACACGAGGTCGATTAAACTTTCTAATCGCGCGGCGGCGTTCTCGCTTTCCAAAGACGTGACCAGCCGTTTTATTCGGCACACTCACAAATCACGCCCTTCTCATTACTTTATGACCTCGAACAAAACGCATGTAGGTTTGAGTCGTTTCATTTCTTTTTATTCTCGAATACCTTCGTGGTACTTACACTTCAACTTTTCTAACCTTATCTCGTATTCTTATTTGCTACTCCGCGATCGCGTCTGCTCAGTTACGTACTCTCCCACTAACTACTTTGCCGGTCTCGCACTTGAGGTCAGCGCGCTTCTTTCTGCCCTTGCTCGCGACAATTGGGTCGCGTGCTGCGAGCGTGCCTTCGCTCATTTTTCGCCGGCTTCGCTGCCCGGCTCTCTTGCTGCACTGCGTTGTGGTACATTGTTAAACTTCGTTTGTTCTTCTTTTCTCTCGCTGGTGTTTGTCTCATGTTTATTAAGTGTACGTATTTTAAGTTAATTATATTCGTTTCATTTCAATGTCTTCCTATGTCCGTTAACTATGTCCTATATCAATTAATTGTCTTATATCTATTAATTGTCTTATTTCTATTAATTGTCTTATATCTATTAATTGTCTTATATCTTTTAATTGTCTTATATCTATTTATTGTTCATAATAGATGATAATTAGGCAAACTTAATAATTCATAATAGGAAACAATTCATAATCGGCATAATTCTTAATAAGAAACAATTCGTGATAAGTAATATTTATAATAAGTAATGTTTATAATTAGGCATAATTCATAGTAAGAAATAATAATTTGTGAAAGGTAATATTTATAATAAGTAATGTTTATAATTAGGCATAATTCATAGTAAGAAATAATAATTCGTGATAAGTAATATTTATGTGTGGGAGGCTCGCCTCGGGGCCTACCTAACAATTCGTTTAGTATTTCTGTTTCGGCAATGTTGCGTAGTTCGTTGCTGTATATTACTCCTTTTGAAAGGTTAAGGGATTTGTGTTCAGAGGCTGTCACTTCCATATTTGCCATGTTTTATAGTTTGAGTAGTTTTGTTGCTTGTGTGTTGTTTTTCGTTTTTACTACTAAGAAGCCGGCGCGAGTTTTTTTGCAAGAGTCAACTTCTCCTCCGCATGTGTAGTCTATTGTTTTTTTAATTAGAAAGGGTGATACTTTTTCGAATGTTTCGCCGTCGTTTCTATTGATCACAATGTATTTTGGGTTGTCTGCGTTTGCATATTTGCTGTGAAATGGTGTTGTTGTAAGTCTGTGTATGTCTGGCGGTTTATCCATTGTTTTTGTTTTAGGGCTCGCGCCCTGCACTCCGCTGTGTTTTTGCTTGTGCTTGTTGTTTTTGTATTTTTCGTATTTTGTTATGTGCACTTGTTTGTTTTTGCTTATAAGCTGATAAGGTTTTGACTATTGCTCTTTGGGCACCTTGGTAATCGCAGAAGTAATACGTCTGATCTCCAAGAAGGTCAAAGTGAAACTGGTTTTTAATTTTAAATTCTTTTTAATTATTAAATTAAATTTTTTTTTGTATTAAAATACAAAATAATTATTATATTTTGATTTTTATAATAAAATTAAATCATAACTTTTATCGGTAACTTTTATTTTTATAAAAATTGAAAATAAGAATTACATTTTAATTTTTATAATAAAAATTGAAAATAAAAATTTAATTCAAATACCTGTTGAATTAACTTCGCAAAGCACTTGCTCACTTTTGAATGAGTTTTTAAATTCTATCTAGGTGGCCTCTGAGTCCGAAGAGTCTGAGGAAGAGGATGAACCGGAGCTAAAATTGGCGACAACGGAATCCCGGGGGTATTCGCCAAAGCCAATAAACTTAAACGTGGACATTTTGAGCTACTGGGAGAGCAAAAAGTTCACGTACCCTCGTCTGTATCGCCTGGCTTCCATACTTCATTCCGTGCCTGCTACACAGGTATCAGTGGAATGGGAATTTTCAGCACTTAAATAAGTTGTGAATGATCTAAGATGCAATCTTTTCGCTGATTCAATCAAGAAGATAATGTTTCTTAAATTAAATAAATAGAAATCGTAATCTTATATCGTATATCGTATATTATACCCGAATTGTTTTCATTTTGCAAGTTCCAACCTAGACTATTGTGTAAACATGCATATATGTATGTACGGCTGTACATGCGTTCGTACATACAAAATTATATATCAAAATAAAGGTATTGATGCGTATATTATATATATATATATACCGACATGTAATCTAGCTCCCTCCGTTTAACAGTTATATGAATTCGATTTTTATTTTCAATTTTTATTATAAAAATTTAAATGTAATTCTTATTTTCAATTTTTAAAATAAAAGTTACTGATAAAAGTTATGATTTAATTTTATTATAAAAATCAATATATAACAACTATTTTGAATTTTTATCAAAAAAAATTAAATTTAATAATTAAAAATAATTTAAAATTAAAAAATTGGAAATAAAAGTTTATCGTTTTTGCGAATATGCCATTCAAAAATAACATGTTTTTCTTAATCTAAAAATCTGTTGAGTGCAATGTTATAGGAACTGCGTAAACCTTCCCTGCGCTCTATAAATGGCAAGGACACTACACATCTGTTTCACTCGGTAAGCTTTACTTTAGACACAAAGTCGTGCTCGCATTGCTGATCTTCTGGACTCCAGGAAACAGAATCAGAGGCTTGAGGAATTTCCTCCCACTCCCAAAACCTTTGAACTATTTTGTGCAACTCTTCTGCCTCATGAGAAAAAAAGATAATACCGTAAGAAAATGTGTTGATTATCGCCCGCTGAACAAAATTACCGGCCGTGACCACTTCCCTATTCCGCTGTTAGAGGATTGTGTCGAACATCTGGGGGGTAAATCGTTCTTTACTGTACTAGATTTGGAAAGTGGATTTCACCATGTCAAAATGCACCCTGATTCGATAAAATACACTGCCTTTGTAACACCCGACTGAAAATTTGAGTACGTTCGCATGCCGTTTGGACTATGCAATGGTCCCCCAGTTTTCGCTAGATTTGTTTAATTTGTGCTGAAGGACTTAATCAACAGAGGTCAACTAGTGATTTATATGGACGACATCTTAATTGCGTCGAATGATTTTGAAACCCATCTGCAAGTGCTGAAGGAGACACTTTATACCTTACGAACGAATGGGCATCAACTTAAATTGTCAAAGTGTCGTTTTGCGCACAAAGAATTAGAGTATTTGGGGTATTTGGCGAACTCTTCCGGTATCACCCCGAAACCAGCTCATCTTCAAACCATTGAGAGTCTGCCAGAACCTCGGGATAGGAATGAATTGGAACGCTGTCTGGGTCTCTTTTCTTACTTCCGCCGTTTTGTACCCAACTTTGCCAAAATCGCTTATCCGATGTCGCGTCTGCTGAAAAAAGATGCCCCTTACGTTTTTACCGATGAGTGTTCTTAAGACCTTACGAACACTGCAGTCTAAACTGATCGAGTCACCTGTGCTGTCTATTTACAACTCGAAGTCAGAAACTGAACTACATTGTGATGCTAGTTCAACCGGTTTCGGAGCGATGCTCCTACAAAAACAAACTGATGATAAATTTCACCCGGTGTGTTACTTTTCAAAAACTGCTTCCGCCCCTGAATCTAAATTACACAGTTATGAACTAGAGACCCTGGCTATTGTATATGCCTTAAAGCGTTTTGAGACATACCTGAAGTTCATTCCGTTTAAGATAATTACAGATTGTAATTCATTAGCATTAACGCTTAAGAATGGTGGATCTTCCGCGAAAATTGCCCGCTGGGCATTACTATTGGAAAACTATAATTATACCATTGTACATCGGTCCGGTACTTGTATGCCTCATGTTGATGCACTTAGTAGACTGGACACTGCTGCTTATGTGGATGATCTAAACCTAGATTTCCTTCTACAACTGACGCAAAATCGTGACCCAGAAATTGTCAAACTTCGGAGTGTCTTGGAGAACCAAGAGCTAGCTGGTTTCGAGTTGCAAGATGGTGTCGTATATCGCCGATCGCCGACCAGCGTACTTCAGCTCTATGTTCCTGCCGAAATGATTAACAGTATAACACGAACAGTGCATGAGAAGTTAGGTCATTTGTACACTGAAAAATGCTGTACCCAGATTAAAAAGCATTATTGGTTTCCGTATATGAAATCTTACGTTAATAATTTCATTAAGAACTGCCTCAAATGCATTTACTATTCCCCATCCGCTCACAGTAATAAGGCTACTCTGCATGTTATTCCGAAAATCCCTCTGCCGTTTGATACTCTTCATGTCGACCACTTAGGACCCCTTCCGTCCATACGGTCCAAAAAAAATATCTGTTAGTCGTTATTGATGCCTTTACGAAGTTTGTCAAATTGTATCCGGCCGCTACTACTAGTTCCCTGGAAGCTTGTCACACCCTAGAGACGCAGTATTTTTCCAACTATAGTCGACCCCGCCGAATTGTTAGTGATCGAGGTACATGCTTCACCTCCGCCGAATTTGCTGATTTCTAGCAATTCCATAGTATAGTCCATGCCCAGAATGCCACTGCCTCCCCTCGGGCTAATAGTAGAACGTGTCAACCGTGTCTTAGGTCCCATGCTTGGTAAGTTGGCTGAACCATTGGATCATGCCGATTGGGTGAAACAACTTCTGAAAATTGAGTTCGCTTTGAATAATTCAGTCCATTCCACAACTAAATTTGCACCCTCTGTCCTGCTGTTTGGTGTCGAACAACGGGGCGCTGTTATAGACGAGATAACTGAGCATTTAGATGAGAGGTTTGCCGTGGAAGTTCTCCCAGTGGATATCCGTAAGACTGCCCTGCAGAAAATTGTAAAATCTCAAGGGTACAACACAAAGTATTTTAATAAATATCATCGCCCTGCCGTTGATTTTGAAGAAGGTGATTTTGTCGTTATCAAAAATGTTGATACGACGGCTGGTGTAAACAAAAAACTCATTAAGCGATTCCGTGGTCCCTATGTCATCCATAAGAAACTTCCGAATGAGCGGTACGTCATTCGGGATGTCGAAGGCTCCCAGCTCACCCAACTTCCGTACGACGGTTGCTGGAGTCATCAAAATTAAAATTGTGGCTTACTCCCGATGAAAAGTGTGTGCTTTTGACGTTTGACCGCAGGCAATACCCACCGTCTGAATGGCCATGACCCTTGGACGTGGAATCGAGGTCGATTCCGTTGTCAGGATGGCCGAGTTGTAAAGTATTTATGTTATGGTATTTATGTTATTTATATTAGTCCGCCCATTTTATGTTGGTATATCGATATATTGTAAAATAGTTTTAAAGTACCGATGTTAGTTTTAAGTGTTAAGTGTTTAGAAAATCTTAGCATATTTAACCATTAAATATCACTATTACAATTGTGATATAATTTTTGTGTGGATCTGACGCTTAAGCTGTAAAGTACCATATTTATGTTATTGCAAAGTGTTTATGTTATTTATATTGGTTGCCGATTTGATGTTAGTGTATCGATATATCGTAAGATAGTATTTAAGTATTGATGTAAGTGTTAAGTGTTATGAGAAAAGCGTGGTGTGACCACACTGATCGTCTCTCTGCCTCTCTTCCGGTCCCCCTGATGTCAAGCCAACGAGATGTTATACTTATAGAGGGTTCAAACAGCCATATTCCAACCAACCTAACATTTCTGGAATCTGTGGCGATTTTACTCTCTCGCGGGACTGCCGTTTGTTGCTTCGTGAATTGTGGGCGAATTCGATGTGTGTAGATGCAGTAGCTTCTGAAATTGGCAGCGATCGCGCTCACACACACAGTACGGCTGGGCTGTCTGGGCTGGCTGTGCTACGGCAGCTCATGTCGTAGCGAAACCAGCAAGCCGAATGACATCGAATTCGCCCACAATTCACCGCTTCCCGTGTCTTTGAACCTGGATAAGCATTTAGCTAACTTACGTAAACAGAAGGAAGTCTTGGAATTGCAACAGCAGATCGGTCTCCTGGCGTACCCAGTCAGCGGGTAACAGACATTAGTGTGATCGAGTCCATGGTCCCGCGGTTTTCGGCAGACAACGCTTACGATATCAACAAGTGGATCAGCGACTTGGAGGATGCCTTTGAGTTGCTCCAACTGGATGCCTGCCTGCGACTGGTTGCATGTCGCCGGTTGCTAGAGGGCACTGCAGCAATCCTCATGCGCACACTGACTGTGCGCACTTATGAACAACTGAAGGAAACATTGATACATGAGTTTGGACGATCAAGGGGAACACGAAAGAAGTGTATGCAGCCCTGCGAAACCGACGTATGAAGATGCAGGAGATTGCCATGAATGCGTCAATCCCTGAGGCTGAGTTGGTGGATCTCATCATCGATGGATTCCGAAACAGCTTGCCGGTAGTGGGCATGCTATATGCAGCCAGAACCATTTACGACCTGAAGATGCTCCTGGAGAGATATAAGAGACGACGAGTCCAATCCAATGCGAGCAGACAAGTGGCTGCTATGACCCAGCCTCTGCCTCGCCAGCCTGCCGTCATAAGTGATTCCCTTCGGTCCACGAATGCCGTCCCTGCCGCAAGAGATGTGCGGTGGTATAACTGCTCTTCATTTGGACACTAGTCCCAGTGCCCGAAGCCTACGACACCTGCAAATTCGTGTTTCAAGTGTGGGAAAACTGACCATGTGTATAGAAACTGCCCATTCAAGATTGTGAATGCCGTCGCCACCAATGCTTCCGCTGCCGACGCCGTTAACTATTCGTGTTGCGGTGATACCTAAGTAGATAAAGTAGAACATCTACAGATGGTGAGTGTTGCCTTTGTGTCAAATCAAGTGAAAAGCAGTGAGTTTACAAATATTTTCTGCCTCCTTGACTCGGGTATTCCTAGAAGTTCTATTCAGCAATCTGAAGTGCCTTCCGCCTGTAGCCCGAAGTCAACCCCGTTGAACTGCCGTGGTCTGGGAAACAATCGACTTGTGTCATTGGGAAAAGGCCCATGTGCCATAATTAGTCAAACAGTGTTACACACATTTGATGAACTGCCGAACAGTGCCACAAATTTGCCAATGATTTTGGGCAGAAATTTCTTTTGCAAAACATATAAAATTATGTTAATTTAAAATCAGTTATTCAAAAAGTCGATTGTTGGCCCTAAATATATCTCAAATAGATTGTAACGTGAAACTCACTGCTGTCCTTAATTCACTTGATTTGTGTAGAACAGACGTCAAACGCACAATAGCCCCAAAAGATTCAACCCGATCGTTTAATGATAATGAGCTTATGCCTGCCGAATCACAATCGTGTACCAAAGAGAAAAATTGTTCCGTCATGTCTGATGATTCGCTGCGTGATGCCATGGCGGCTATTAATGCAATTGAGTTACCTGCTGTTAATGAGGATGAATTTAATATAGAGTTACCCTGCCGTCAGGTCAAGCTGCAAAGTTGCAGTCTGTTATTTCCGCCTCTTAAGTTGATGTCCCTTTAGAGCTGATTAAACCGACTAGTAACGAAATGAAAATCGAATTGACAAGTCAGACCCCCATTTTCTTCCGTCCCTGTCGACTATCCCATCACGAGCGCAACGAAGTGCGCCAGATATGTGATGATTTATTAGAGGCTGGCATTATCCGTCATAGTAGTTCTCCTTACGCTTCCGCTATAGTGCCCGTGAGAAAAAAAGATAATGCCTTAAGAAAATATGTTGATTATCGCCCGCTGAACAAAATTACTGTCCGTGACCACTTCCTGATTCCGCTGTTAGAGGATTGTGTCGCACATCTGGGGGGCAAATCGTTCTTTAGTGTACTAGATTTAGAAAGTGGATTTCACCATGTCAAAATGCACCCTGATTCAATAAAATACACTGCCTTTGTAAAACCTGACGGACAATTTGCGTACGTTTGCATCCCGTTTAGACTATGTAATGGTCCCCCAGTTTTCGCTGGATTTGTGTACTTTGTGCTGAAGGACTTGATCGATAGAGGTCAACTAGTGATTTATATGAACGACATTTTAATGATTTTAAAACACATTTGCAAGTGCTGAAAGAGGAACTTTATACCTTACGAGTAAATGGTCTACGACAAAAATTGTCAAAGTGTCGTTTTGCACACATAGAATTAGAGAATTTGGGGTATTTACGAACTCTTTCTGTATCACCCCGAAACCAGCTCATCTTCAAGCCATAGGGAGTCTGACAGAACCTCAGGATGGGAAAGAATTAATACGCTGTCTGGGTCTCTTTTCGTAATTCCACCGTTTTTTTACCAAACTTTGCCGAAATCGCCTATCCGATGTCGCGTCTGCTGAAAAAAGATGCCCCTTACGTTTTCTCTGACGACTGTCTTAAGTCCTTCCGAACACTGCAATCTAAACTGATCGAATCACCTGTGCTGTCTATTTACAACTCGAAGTCAGAAACTGAACTACATTGTGATGCTAGTTCAACCGGTTTCGGAGCGATGCTCCTACAAAAACAAACTGATGATAAATTTCACCCGGTGTGTTACTTTTCAAAAACTGCTTCCGCCCCTGAATCTAAATTACACAGTTATGAACTAGAGACCCTGGCTATTGTATATGCCTTAAAGCGTTTTGAGACATACCTGAAGTTCATTCCGTTTAAGATAATTACAGATTGTAATTCATTAGCATTAACGCTTAAGAATGGTGGATCTTCCGCGAAAATTGCCCGCTGGGCATTACTATTGGAAAACTATAATTATACCATTGTACATCGGTCCGGTACTTGTATGCCTCATGTTGATGCACTTAGTAGACTGGACACTGCTGCTTATGTGGATGATCTAAACCTAGATTTCCTTCTACAACTGACGCAAAATCGTGACCCAGAAATTGTCAAACTTCGGAGTGTCTTGGAGAACCAAGAGCTAGCTGGTTTCGAGTTGCAAGATGGTGTCGTATATCGCCGATCGCCGACCAGCGTACTTCAGCTCTATGTTCCTGCCGAAATGATTAACAGTATAACACGAACAGTGCATGAGAAGTTAGGTCATTTGTACACTGAAAAATGCTGTACCCAGATTAAAAAGCATTATTGGTTTCCGTATATGAAATCTTACGTTAATAATTTCATTAAGAACTGCCTCAAATGCATTTACTATTCCCCATCCGCTCACAGTAATAAGGCTACTCTGCATGTTATTCCGAAAATCCCTCTGCCGTTTGATACTCTTCATGTCGACCACTTAGGACCCCTTCCGTCCATACGGTCCAAAAAAAATATCTGTTAGTCGTTATTGATGCCTTTACGAAGTTTGTCAAATTGTATCCGGCCGCTACTACTAGTTCCCTGGAAGCTTGTCACACCCTAGAGACGCAGTATTTTTCCAACTATAGTCGACCCCGCCGAATTGTTAGTGATCGAGGTACATGCTTCACCTCCGCCGAATTTGCTGATGTCTAGCAATTCCATAGTATAGTCCATGCCCAGAATGCCACTGCCTCCCCTCGGGCTAATAGTAGAACGTGTCAACCGTGTCTTAGGTCCCATGCTTGGTAAGTTGGCTGAACCATTGGATCATGCCGATTGGGTGAAACAACTTCTGAAAATTGAGTTCGCTTTGAATAATTCAGTCCATTCCACAACTAAATTTGCACCCTCTGTCCTGCTGTTTGGTGTCGAACAACGGGGCGCTGTTATAGACGAGATAACTGAGCATTTAGATGAGAGGTTTGCCGTGGAAGTTCTCCCAGTGGATATCCGTAAGACTGCCCTGCAGAAAATTGTAAAATCTCAAGGGTACAACACAAAGTATTTTAATAAATATCATCGCCCTGCCGTTGATTTTGAAGAAGGTGATTTTGTCGTTATCAAAAATGTTGATACGACGGCTGGTGTAAACAAAAAACTCATTAAGCGATTCCGTGGTCCCTATGTCATCCATAAGAAACTTCCGAATGAGCGGTACGTCATTCGGGATGTCGAAGGCTCCCAGCTCACCCAACTTCCGTACGACGGTTGCTGGAGTCATCAAAATTAAAATTGTGGCTTACTCCCGATGAAAAGTGTGCTTTTGACGTTTGACCGCAGGCAATACCCACCGTCTGAATGGCCATGACCCTTGGACGTGGAATCGAGGTCGATTCCGTTGTCAGGATGGCCGAGTTGTAAAGTATTTATGTTATGGTATTTATGTTATTTATATTAGTCCGCCCATTTTATGTTGGTATATCGATATATTGTAAAATAGTTTTAAAGTACCGATGTTAGTTTTAAGTGTTAAGTGTTTAGAAAATCTTAGCATATTTAACCATTAAATATCACTATTACAATTGTGATATAATTTTTGTGTGGATCTGACGCTTAAGCTGTAAAGTACCATATTTATGTTATTGCAAAGTGTTTATGTTATTTATATTGGTTGCCGATTTGATGTTAGTGTATCGATATATCGTAAGATAGTATTTAAGTATTGATGTAAGTGTTAAGTGTTATGAGAAAAGCGTGGTGTGACCACACTGATCGTCTCTCTGCCTCTCTTCCGGTCCCCCTGATGTCAAGCCAACGAGATGTTATACTTATAGAGGGTTCAAACAGCCATATTCCAACCAACCTAACATTTCTGGAATCTGGCGATTTTACTCTCTCGCGGGACTGCCGTTTGTTGCTTCGTGAATTGTGGGCGAATTCGATGTGTGTAGATGCAGTAGCTTCTGAAATTGGCAGCGATCGCGCTCACACACACAGTACGGCTGGGCTGTCTGGGCTGGCTGTGCTACGGCAGCTCATGTCGTAGCGAAACCAGCAAGCCGAATGACATCGAATTCGCCCACAATTCACCGCTTCCCGTGTCTTTGAACCTGGATAAGCATTTAGCTAACTTACGTAAACAGAAGGAAGTCTTGGAATTGCAACAGCAGATCGGTCTCCTGGCGTACCCAGTCAGCGGGTAACAGACATTAGTGTGATCGAGTCCATGGTCCCGCGGTTTTCGGCAGACAACGCTTACGATATCAACAAGTGGATCAGCGACTTGGAGGATGCCTTTGAGTTGCTCCAACTGGATGCCTGCCTGCGACTGGTTGCATGTCGCCGGTTGCTAGAGGGCACTGCAGCAATCCTCATGCGCACACTGACTGTGCGCACTTATGAACAACTGAAGGAAACATTGATACATGAGTTTGGACGATCAAGGAACACGAAAGAAGTGTATGCAGCCCTGCGAAACCGACGTATGAAGATGCAGGAGATTGCCATGAATGCGTCAATCCCTGAGGCTGAGTTGGTGGATCTCATCATCGACATAATATGAATTTTAAATCAAATTACTTATCCACATACGATTTTTCTGCAAAACTTTGACAAAATTTCCTTTGATTTTCAGCATTTGATACTGCTTTTCTTTTTTCATTTATTTTTTTTTTTAAACTATCTGACGCTGAGAATATGCCATTTGACGTTCACAATTTTTATTATTAGCTCTTTAAGATACTCTACTCTATAAAAAGAAAAAAGCAAGGTATGAATAATGGGTATATATAATTAGTTATAAATAGTGTTATGTACACACCAAACAAATTATTCGTTCAAAAATTTTGAACAAAAATAACGATATTAAGAGTTTGATCATCGAATTTCGCGCGATATACATTTACAAATATATATTTAAAATATCATATACATATATTTTCTCTGCGCGGCATTAATGTGTATTACCTACACAAAAAACATAGGTACTAGATACTACACTTGCTTGGTTTAATGGTTTCTATTAAACATATATATATATAAATATATAAGTATATGTATATAAATATATTCATTCTTCATTACAAATGTTTATAATTTAAACCATTAAACCACAAATAAATATATATATACATATAGATACATACATATTAAGAATTTAAATTGAGAACTTAAACTATATGTGTGTGCAAGGCATACTTGAGGTATACTTAAGTATACCTTGTGTGTGTGTGTGTTTGTGTGTATAAAAGAGGGCTACTTTTAAGATCGCTCATTTTAATATCAAATTTGTGATAATAATTACAATAAAATGTATGTATATTGAGTACTCACTCATTTTCTTTGACTATTTGTTCACCACTTTCTTCATTTACAAATGCACTTTGTTTGTTCATATTTAAATCACTTTTTTACAAATTTTAATCGTGCAGCTATTCACCGTTATATACATGTGTATACTTTTTCACAAACAGTTGTTGAGCTCCGATTTCGGAGCAGCGAGCTTCCTTCAGTCTTACCATATACATACAAGTTAGGCGAACGCTCAGCCGAGCTATTCACTGTTGTTCATAGTTACACCTATGTACACATATATACATGTATACTTACATACCTACATATATGTACCTACATGTATACTTACGAGGCGCACATGCGGTAAGTGTGGCATTAAAAAGATATGATAGATACCTATGGACCTAAATACTTTCTCATAAACAGCTGTTTACGAATTCGTCCGATTTCGGAGCTGCGAGCTTCGTACAGTCAGTATTGTGCATTTTTGTTACGGAAAGTTTTGCGTTTCAGAATTTCTTGATTCGGTCCCCACCCAAAGCCTGCGATAAAAGCTATGCAATAGCTTAAAATTATGTAAGATTACGTATTTAATTAAGGCTTGTTTTGAAATTCTGCTCGTTTTTGTTATGGTAAATATACCAATAAATGGTTAATGCGCTGCAGGCAGTACCTCTATGGTGGTGTGGAAAACTGCATTTATTGATAAGTTAGGAAATAATATATACTAATGTCGTTCCACTACATATTTACTTCTAAATTAAAAAATAATAAGATGTATTAATTATTATTTAATTTGTTTTGAATTTATTTTGATTTTATTTCAGCTGGTCATTATTGATAAGAAAAAAATTTAATAAATAAAATAAAAATTAAATGTATGCATAGCCTTGGCATTCATTGACCTGCTTCGATCATTATAAATGAGGACAATTTAAATAAAGGCAATTACATATATTTTTATATTAATAAAATATATGTATTTTAATTCAATTTCACCTTCTTACATTTAGCTTAAGAAACTTGGTGAGCAAGGTGCATATCAGTGAATCAAGTGTTTTGTGGAGTGGGATAAAATGTCACAGAATACGTAAGGCAAGCAAAACGGATTCAGCCTATACGAGGTCAGTTATGCCTTGCGTGCATGTGTGCATGTGCGTTTTGCTATTGCTCATATTACATACTCTTCCCAAATTTTACTCTATGACAGATTCTAACAATCCTTGCCATACAATTTGCAAAGATGTACTCGAATTACGAAAGTGTATTAAGTAGTGCATTTCTAGGTATATTCAGTTGCCGAAAACGCGGAATAAAGTAAAGCAAAATGCAATAATGTGCCGGCAGCCCTAGCCAGAGACAGTGTCCAAATTTGCTAAACGCTTGCTTTTTAAGCTGTGCGCCCATTGCTGGATTGTCTGGGTTGTATGTTCATGTATTCACAATTCAAGGCAAAGTAATAGAAAAATATTAAAAATCTAGACGCAGCAAGAAATGAAACAAACGTTTTTAGTATACATTGTATACAAATACTAACAAATTTGTTTACCGTTTTTGCTTTCCTCTGACCTGCCGCCTTTAATCGACGGGCCGCTGAACGCAAAGCGCATCTGAAACAAACAAGTCGGTGCTGGCTTGTCAATGCTCAGACGCTCACGCTGCTCTATGAAAAAATACCCTTTGTACCAATATTCAATAATTGTCGATGAAGTTTCTCACGTTTAGCTATGGAATTGCACATGGTTCACAAAAGTCGATAGAGCCCTTTCATAATGGGAAGCAGGAGGTATATTCAAGCAAAAGTCTAAATTTGCCAGTTTCACAATTTTATAAAATTTTGTGACAACAACAAGAGATATTAAGTTAGGCAACAATTGTTGGGCCCTACGCATCACACACTTTGCGATCACAACACAAAGCTAAACTATGATGGCTGCCAGCTATCGAGCATTGCTTCGTGCCTTTGCAAAGTCAAATTTTGTTCCGCCCAGAATCTAGTCCGCATATATATTTTTCGAACAAGTTTCACTCAAGAGCGAGTTGTCACGTCTATAGTTGTGTATGGTCTGTGCTCGCAGACAGTGTGAGCTGTTTGTTGATAGTGATGGCGCGCGGGGAGTAAGCAACCAACGGGCAAAATGCATTAGTAAATTAATACGTATGAGTTTGGTTGGATTGGGCTGCCTGCTTTGTGCTTTGCCTAGATTTTTTATATTTTTCTCTATGCCTTGCATTTGCATGTGTGTGTTCATGTATGTACATCCAGCTGGTTTGTATGAGTGGTAATTGTTCTGGCATTAACTGACCTGTCGCACTTTTAGGATTTTGGCAATTTATAAACAGGTTGAGGAACATAAATAGCTAGAGAAAAGAAGTGCAATGTTAACCATATATGTATATTTATTATTATTTGCTATATTTATTACCATTTATTACAGGTTTCTTACAACTATTGAAATAACTTAGAACTAATAAAACATGTACCAGCATAATTATATTAAAACCGGAAATATATTTAAAATACAATGATTTTTTGTTACATGGTACCTGTTCAATTACTATAAACATGCTGATTGCATATAAAATGTCTTATATTTGTAATCGAATCATATCAAAGCAATCCATGGAAGATAAAGTTTTTCTTACAAGCGGCAACTATGTGTGGTATGTATATTGTCTCATCACCCAAAAATCTATTAACGCATATGACTGCCCACAAACAACAAGTTTGTATGAGTGCAATGCAACAAAAATTAGCCTAAATTGTGTAAAGTATTTATGTTATTTGTATTGACCTTCCTATTTTATGTTAGTGTATCAATATATATTGTAAGATAGTATTTACCATAAGTACCGATGTTAGTTTTAAGTGTTAAGTTTTTAAGTGTTAAGTGTGGTTTGGCCACACTTAACAAATCTCGCTCTTCTTTCCGGTTACCCTTACGCCAAGCGCACGTATTAGTGCGGGCTGAAAGAATAATCAATGCGAAATAAGTAAATCATCGTTCTTTTAACGAATAATTATACCCATTATAACTCAGAAGTGGCATTCGCCCAACACCCAAGACAGATTTAACGCCTTCCACCACAATGGGCCAGACAAAAGAAGAACTATTGAAAGTGCTGAAGGCACATAACGTGGAGGTGCCGCCGCTCGCCACTTTAGTCCAGATCAGAAAATTAGTATCAGATTTAGCGAAGTCGGCTGCCACCTCGTCATCTGCTGTCCCAGAAGCAACCCGCTGTCAACCGTTTCCGCTGCTGTTTCGCTGCCTGCTGTTCCAGCGTCGATGTTGCCGTCAACCGGTTCTGCTGTCGTCTCACTGCTTGCCGTTTCAGCGTCAACTCTGCCGCTCCAGTGTCAACTCTGCCGTCACGGGCTCCTGCTGCTACCCCGCTGTCTGCCGTTCCAGCGTCACCCTGGCTGTCATACACGCCTGCCGTCACCTCGCTGTCTGCCGTCACAGAATCCACTCCGTTGTCGTTTTCTATTGCTGCTGCCCCGCTGCCTGCCATTCCAAAAGCAACTTCGCAGTCATATGCGCCTGCTGCCGCCTCGCTGTCTGCGGTGCCAAATTTAACGTTGCCGTCAACTATGTTGTCGCTAAGCCTAGACGAGCAATTAAACAATTTGCGCAAACAGAAGGAAGTTTTAGAATTGCAACAGCAAATTGCAAGTTTGCAACAGCAGATCGGCAGTTCTCCTGGTGTCCCAGTCAGCGAGTCACCGACATCAGTGTCATAGAATCAATGGTCCCTCGGTTTTCCGCAGACAACGCGTATGACATAAATAAATGGATCAGCGACCTGGAGGATGCTTGTGAGCTGCTCCAACTGGATGACCGCCTGCGACTGGTTGTATGTCGTCGGTTATTAGAAGGAACTGCAGCAGTCCTCATGCGCACATTAACGGTGCGTACGTATGAACAGATGAAAAGCGTTTTAATACTCGAGTTTGGAAGGGTCAGGAGCACCCAGGAAGTTTTTGCGGCGCTCCGAGACCGACGCATGAAGCCTGAAGAGGGATACCTAAGATACGCCATTGAAATGCAGGAGATAGCAATGAATGGCTCGATCCCAGAGTCCAAAGTGGTCGACTTAATAATCGACGGACTTACGGATAACTCGTCGGCAGTGGGTATGCTCTACGCAGCCCGTGCCATTGGTGATCTGAAGACGCTGTTGGGTCAGTATGAGAGACGGCGCATCCAGTCCAGCGCCAACCGACAAGCAAATGCGATAACCCAGCCTCTACATGGACCGCCTGCCGTCAATAGTGTCCCCCTGCCGTACACAACTGCCGCCCCTGCCGCGAGTGAGGTAAGCTGCTACAACTGCTCTCAGTTCGGGCATTACAAGTCTCAATGCAAAAAGCCGATCCGAGCAGTTAACTCGTGCTTTAAGTGTGGGAAGACGGGCCACATTTACAAGGACTGCCCGTTTAAGGTGATGAATGCCATCGCTTCGAACGCAGCCGCTGCTGACGATGTCACTCATTCGAGTTGCGGGGATACGCTGGTGGATAAGATTGAATATCTACAGATGGTGAGTGTTGCCTTTGTGTCAAATCAAGTGAAAAGCAGTGAGTTTACAAAGATTTTCTCTTTCCTTGACTCGCGTAGCCCTAGAAGTTTTTTTCGAGAATCCGAGGTGCCTTCCGTCTTTAAAACTAAAAAAACACCGTTGAACTGCCGTGGTCTAGGAAACCGTCAACTGGTGTCGTTGGGAAAAGTCCCATGTGCCATCCGCCTACTTAATCGAACAGTATTACTCACATGAAATGTACTGCCTAACAGTGCCACAGATCTGCCAATGAATTTGGGCAGAGATTTCTTCGACAAAATGAATATTAACCTATGTAAATTTAAAATAAAATACTCAAAGAGTCGACTGTTAACCTTGAATAAATCTCAAATAGATTGTAACAAGAAACTCACTGCTGTCCTTAATTCACTTGATTTGTGTAGAACAGACGTCAAACGCACAGTAATCCCAAAAGAGCCAACACGGTCGCTTAATGAAAATGAGTCTATGCCTGCCGAATCACAATCGTGTACCACTAAGATAAATAATTCCGTCATGTCTGATGATTCGCTGAGTGATGCCCTAAGGGCTATTAATACAATTGAGTTACCTGCTGTTAGTGAGGATGAGTTTAATATAGAGTTTACCCTGCCGTCAGAACAAGCTGCAAAGTTGCAGTCTGTTATTTCCGCCTCTTATAGAACTGATTAAACCGACCAGTTACGAAATGAAAATCGAATTGACAAGTCGGACCTCCATTTTCTGCCGTCCCCGCCGACTATCCCATCACGAGCGCAACGAAGTGCGCCAGATATGTGATGACTTATTAGATGCCGGCATTATCCGTCATAGTAGTTCCCCTTACGCTTCCGCTATAGTGCCAGTTAGAAATAAAGATATTACTTTAAGGATATGTGTTGATTATCGCCCGATGAACAAAATTACTGTCTGTGACCACTTCCCGATTCCGCTGTTAGAGGATTGTGTCAAACATCTGGGGGGCAAATCGTTCTTTACTGTACTAGATTTAGAAAGTGGATTTCACCATGTCAAAATGCACCCTGATTCAATGAAATACAGTGCCTTTGTAACACCTGACGGACAATTTGAGTACGTTCGCATGCCGTTTGGACTATGTAATAATCCCCCAGTTTTCGCTAGATTTGTGTACTTTGTGCTGAAAGACTTTATTAATAGATTTCAACTAGTGATTTGTATAGACGATAACTTAACTGCGTCGAGTGATTTTGAAACCCATTTGCAAGTGCTGAAAGAGGCACTTTATACCTCACAAGTGAATGGGCTACGACTTAAATTGTCAAAGTGTCGTTTTGCGCACAAAGAGATAGAGTATTTGGGGTATTTAGCGAACTCTTCACCCCGAAACCAGCTCATTTTCAAGCCATAGAGAGTCTGCCAGAACCTCGGGATAGGAAGCAATAGGAACGCTGTCTGGGTCTATTTTCTTACTTCCGCCGTTTTGTACCCAACTTTGCCAAAATCGCCTATCCGATGTCGCGTCTGCTGAAAAAAGATGCCCCTTACGTTTTCTCTGATGAGTGTCTTAAGTCCTTCCGAACACTGCAGTCTAAACTGATCGAGTCACCTGTGCTGTCTATTTACAACCCGAAGTCAGAAACTGAACTACATTGTGATGCTAGTTCGGCCGGTTTTGGAGCGATGCTCCTGCATAAACAAACTGATGATAAATTTCACCCAGTGTGCTATTTTTCAAAAACCGCTTCCGCCCCCGAATCCAAATTGCATAGTTATGAACTGGAGACCCTGGCCATTGTATATGCCTTAAAGCGTTTTGAGACCTACCTGAAGTTCCTTCCGTTTAAGATAATTACAGACTGTTATTCATTAGCATTAACTCCTAAGAATGGTGGATCTTCCGCGAAAATTGCCCGCTGGACATTACTATTATATAGATTACTATATTACTATTATGAAATCTTACGTTAATAATTTTATTAAAAACCGCCTCAAATGCATTTATTATTTCCCATCCGCTCACAGTTATAATGCTACTTTGCATATTATTCCGGAAATCCCTCTGCCGATTGATACTCTTCATATCGACCACTTAGGACCCCTTCCGTCCATACAGTCCAGGAAAAATATCTGTTAGTCGTTATTGATGCCTTTACGAAGTTTGTCAAACTGCACCCTGCCGCTACTACTAGTTCCCTGGAAGCATGTCACACACAAGAGACACAGTATTTTTCCAACTATAGTCGACCCCATCATTATGTCATCTATAAGAAACTTCCGAATGATCGGTATGTCATCCGGGATGTTCAAGGCTCTCAGCTCACCCTACTTCCGTATGACGGGTTGCTGGAGTCATCTTAACTGAAATTGTGGCTAACTCCTGTATAAAACTGTGCTTTTGATGTCTGACCGCAGGCAATACCCCACCGTCTGGTATGGCCCTGAGCTTAGTAAGTGGAATCGAGGTCTATTCCGTTGTCAGGACGGCCGAGTTGTACAGTATTTACGTTATTGCAAAGTGTTTATGTTATTTATATATGTTATTTATATTGCCGATTTGATGTTAGTGTATCGATATATCGTAAGATAGTATTTAAGTATTGATGTAAGTGTTAAGTGTTATGAGAAAAGCGTGGTTGGGCCACACTGATCGTCTCTCTGCCTCTCTTCCGGTCCCCCTGTTGTCAAGCGCACGCAATTGCGTGAACCCAAGGAAAGAAACTTAAATAATAAATATAATCGTTAATCGTTTTACGTATGAATAGAAAGTTTATAAAGCTGAACTTGTTCATGTACACCCCTAGCAAGGAAGTATTTTTGGAAGAATATTTAATTATGACCGAATATCTGAATGAAATTTCAACATTAACAAGATATCAGCTATGACCGCATATATATCAAAGTAAAAGAAATCAAGTCTTTTTCTATTGGAAAAATATAACTCAATATCAACGTTGAGTTTTTGAGCAATTTGCAGTTGAAAAAAATGTAGTGATTTTTGCACTGATCTTAAAAAGTTATATATTTAACTTAAGTTTTTATAATTTGAATGTGGGAATGTTTGTTTACCTCATCGCAACTTGATTTCTAAAAAATCAGAGTAATTGATGGGTTATTGAGATTGCTAGACCATTTTGTGTCCGCTACGAGGTTGCGACTTGCCTCCCAAGCATGCTAACATAAAATTTTCTTAAAATCCATCTTTCTGTTTACTTGTTTCCGGTAAAAGTTTCATCTGCCCGTGTTTGCCCCTTTTTATATTCGATACCGAAGGTAAAGAGTAGGTTGGGTTTGTGCAATGTCCGTCATGGTGTCTAGCCGTCTGTCTGACCGTCTGTCTGTCTGTCTGTCCGTATGTTCGCAACTTTTTTCCGCATAATAAATTTGATTGGAGATCTATGTTACCTCAAATCGACAAATCGATTAACGCGATAGCTAAAAATCGATAAGTCAACCTATTTCGCACGCCCTTACAGCTTGAACTACCAAAGTTAAAAAGAAGATAGATTCTAACAACCCTCAAAATACAGCATACAAAATTTTGGAGCCACGCCCACCCATACCGCTCCCAATCACCCCGAAATTTGGAATAAGAAACGATAAGATCTTCTGCAGTTTTTGATCTAGAGCCAACGAATTTAGTGCCAATATGGGTGATGAAGATCCCCAAACAATTTCATAAAAACGCCTTTCTATACTGCCCTAGCCGCCCCCAACAGCCACAACGCTTCGCTCAAAACGGCAATACATGTATCTTCCATAGTGTTTGAGCTAGAGACACCAAATTTGGTAAGAGTATAACTGTTAACGACCTCCAAAAACCTAAGTCATAAATTTGGAGCCCCGCCACCCATTGAGCCCCCAGCACCACCGCAATATAAAAACATTAATGCCTATATCTTCCACAGTATTTGAGCTAGACCTAGCTTAATTTAGTGCCAGGATAGGTGACGATGCACAAAAAATTAAAAATAAAACACTATGGATGCCACGCCTATCTTAACTGCCCTAGCCGGTACCTACCGCCCCAACCTTCGCTAAAAACGGTACTGCGTGTATCTGCCATAGTGTTTCAGCTAGAATCGCCAAAGCTGGTAGAAAGATAACTGTTATCGACCATCAAAAAACTGCATCAAACTTTTGGAGACAAGCCCCTCCGTTCACCAGCCACCTGCATTTTGAAATAAAAAACGCCTACATCGTCCACAGCTTTTGGGCTAAAGCCACCAAATTTGGTGTCAAGATTGGTATTGAAGAACCCCAAAAATTTCGGATGCTGCCCTCAACCTAACCGCCCCTAGCCTCCCTTGCACCATATTCTACTATTTTTGGGCTAGAGTCACCAAATTTGCTAAGATGATAGCAATTGACATCATACACAGATCTGCAGCAAAAATTTTGATGCCACGCCCCCCATACCGCCACCAGCCCCCTTCTCAAATATTTTACTAGCTTTGAGCTGGAGTCACCAAATTTGGAAGGAAGATAGCTTTTTGGCATCCCCATCTGCGTCAGACAATCTTTAATGCAGCGTACACCCCTGCCGTATCTGCACCCCATTGCAATCAGGTTTCTTTTTATCGGTTTTATTTCTTGTATCGAGTATAACGCAGTCATCCGACTGCAACGTTTTTACATGTTAATGTTCGACTCAGAAGAATTTTTATGGAGTAGAAAAATATGAGATAAGTAAGTATCTTGAGCTAAAAACTAGGCTTCTGCAAACACTTGTCCACAAAACTATTTTTCTTCCCCCTTTATTGCGCTTGAGTAAGAAAACAAGATTTTGTCTTCGAAGGCGGTCAAATATCAGTTTTGCTATTGCTGATCATACATAATCTTCCCAATTTTTACCCTATGACACTTTCTAACAATCCTTGCCATACAGTTATGCAAAGATGTACACAAATTACGAAAGTGTATTCAGTAGTGCGTTGGTACATATGTAAATGTAAGCGCGCGTTTGCCGCTGACACTGAAAAAGGAAAAATATCAAAAATAACAAAGACCTCGATAAGCAGGCACAGCAAGAAATATATGTATGTTTCAAACGCACTTGATTACAATATGTACCAACAACAATAATCGATCGAAATTTTTCAGTCAGTCCACGACAGCACTCTAAATTTGTTCGTAGGGCGTGATCAGCGTAGCACGCCACGCTGCATTCGTTTGCATGTATTCAACTGGCAAAAATAGATACCCAAGCCTATAGATGTTAACACATCAAAAATTGAATTTAGAAAAAAATAAGAAAACATGAAAGATTCCTATCAAGCTCTTATCACTCTTAGTTTAAATTCTGTAGACAGAATGTTTCCGAAATTATTATTAAAAGCGAGGGAGCATAAGGTGAAAGTATCTCAGAGATACGCCGTAACCAACAAGTGTGTTGGAATTGCGATAAAACTGGTCAACATTGTCGAGATTGTATGGAAGAAAGAACACCCGACAACCGATGAGGCTAAGGGGAAGCAAACCACCACAAGAATAACAACTCCTCTGAGCACCAAGGAGTAGCAAGTTCAACGGAACAACGGCTATTCGAGACTCCAAGCGACGCAACTAGGATACCTTGACACATCAACGCAACTGCAACTGCGCGGGATCATAGTGACACAACCGGGATACCCCAACGCAATTACATAACTGGTGTCAACCAATAAGAACCCACAACCTTTGACAGGAATTAAAAACTTCATGTCACATACAATGTAAGATCGTTTAAAAGTTTTTTCAAAGTCGTCAGATTTAGACTTTTTTTTTCCACACACCAAGTGGCATTGTGAGTGCATCAAGTTATTGAAAGAATATAACCACAAATAAAATTCAAAATATTTTTGGGTCTTATGCGTTAGCTGTTTATTAAAACAAAAAACATTTTTCGTAACACCAAAAACGCTGCGTGATCAAGTGCGTTATCAAGTGCAAAACATAGCAGCTTACAAAAGCCAAACACAAAACGAACTTATGGTCGACATGGATGCAAATCAAGTATAACAATTAGTACAAAGTTCTGTCAACCAAGCTTTGGCAGCGCAAGAACTAAGATTTCAAGAGCAATTTAATGCATTGAATGCAAAGGTTAATAGCCTATGCATCGAGACACGACAAATTAAGGTTTATCAAAGAATTTCCGGAAATCCAAAATCCAGGTTCGACATCCCACTCGATATTATCAAATCCGTCCACGAATTTAGTAGAGGATCAGACGAGTAGGTAGCGAGGAGGCGATCGGCCGTAGACGCGTACGAATTATTTAAACCCTTCAATGATATTTGAACACATGAACAAGCGGTAAAAATAATAAGAAACAAAATCGGGGGGCAGCTAGGGCAGTGCTAGTACCGCACAACACTGTTCTTAGTTTTGATGCAATCATAGCTAAGCCAGATTGCTCATATGCTGACAAAACTTCGCTGCGCTTTTTAAGGAAAGGCCTCGAGATAGTTAGACAGGGTGAGTCAACGCTAATGGAATATTATGACGATGTAGAAAGAGAGTTAGCTCTCGTAAGCAACAAAATTGTCATGTCACGCGAAGTCATGATGCAGTGTTTTAAAGATCGTTAACAGCTATCTTTCTACCAAATTTGTTGACTCTAGCTTAAACACTTTGGAAAATACACGCATTCCCGTTTTTAATGAAGCATTGGGGCGGTTTGGGGCAGCATGGGCAGTATGGATTAGCGTGGCATCCAAAGTTTTTATGAATTTTTTTGGGGGCTGTAATCACCTATCTTGGCACAAAATTTGGTGGCTCTAGCTCAAAACTGTAAAAGATATAATATTTTCTGTTTTTAAACTGGGGGGGCGGGTGCTGGGGGTGGAATGGGTAGGTTGGGCTCCAAAACTTTGATGCAGTGTTTTTGGGGATTGTTAGTAGCTATTTTCTCCCCGAATTTGGTAGTTCTAGCTGTAAGGGCTTGCGAAATAGCTGGATATATCGATTTTGCAGTATCGAGTTTATCGATTTGCCAGCCTCCTAGTTATCGTAGAACTCCAATCTTGACACTTCAATTTACTATGCCATAGATAAACCCATTTGCAAAGTTTAAAGTCTCTAACTTAAAGGGTGTGGAAAAAAGTTTCGAACATACGGACGGACAGACGGACGGACACCATGACGGACATTGCACAAATCCAATAAACTCTTTACCTTCGGTATCGAGTGTAATAAGCGAATGGTTATTGATTTTAAGTGCTAAATAAGCGAACTTTTGCCGACCGATACCCAATGCCAAGTATCCCCATGATTCTAGCGAATCTAGGAAAGTCAAATTTTTTTCAACCTTGTATCTAAAATCGAGGCATCATCAGATCTATCTAGCGGAACAAGACCACGAAAAAGCCTCATTCTCAGTGAATGGCGGGAAACACGAATTTTGCCGGCTGCCTTTTGGTCTGAAAAAGGCGGGAAGCATTGTTCAAAGAGCCATTGATGACATTCTGAGGGAACACATAGGGAAAATGTGTTACGTCGATGTCGATGACGTTATAATCTTTTCCAAGAATGAAGCTGATCATGTGCGACATATCGACACATTCTTAAAGTGTTTGTGCGACGTCAACTTGAGAGCACCTGAAGAAAAACCAAAATTCTTTAAAGAGAGCGTTGAATTTTTGGGTTTTGTAGTGACAAAAATGGTGCAAAAAGTGACCTAGGAAAAGTTAGGGCCATGAAAGAGTACGTCGAACCAAAAAACTTGTTTAGCGTGCGATCATTTTTTGGTTAAGCAAGTTACTACAGGGTGTTTATTAAAGACTTCGGGGGAATAGCGAAGCCATTGACCAATATTCTCAAAGGAGCAAACGGCTCAGTGAGCAAGCACATGTCTAAAAAGGTCATAATTGAGTTTGATGAAACTCAACGTAAAGCTTTTGAAAGTATGAGAAACATTTTGGCATCAGAAATATAATATTTATGTATCCAGATTTCAAACAGCCTTTTGGCTTAACTAGTGATGCCTCAATGGATGGCATCAGCGCAGTCCTATCCCAAGGAGGTAGACCCATTACCATGATTTCGCGGACACTAAAAACAAACGAATCGCACTACGCCACAAATGAAAGGGAGCTGTTAGCCATTTTATGGGCTCTAATCAATTAACATAATTACCTGAATAGGAAAAGTTAAATCAATTAAGGTGTTCAATTTGTGTTTCAAAAGTGTGAAAGTGCAAATTTGCAAAACTGGTGTCGTGAAAACTCAACTTGTGAGTGTTGAAGTGTTTTAATTTTGCACAAACAGCTGTTCGCTTTAGTTTTGAGAAATTTAACTTGCTGCAATAAAAAAATAAATCTCAAAATGACTTTTAAAAGCGTGACAGACTCTCTTATAGAATGGCCTGCATCCCAAACAATTCAGGAAATTGAAGCAATTGAAGGTATATAGGTCGAAATGCACTATGTGTCAATTTAAGTATATAAACTAAAATTTATTGCAGGTGTTTGTGACCTAGTCTTGGTTGACACTGCATTGAACGAAATCTGGGATGGTTTTGTTGATGACGCATTTGTTCGAGCCGCAGAGGCGACGGAACAAATGTACCTAGGTCCATTAGTTGGCGGGATAACATCTTTTCTCATAGCTGTCTTGAGCAAATGCTGCATGTGTCCCACCTCCGATTTGGCATGCTTTTGGAGCTTATAAAAGAGTATGAGACCTTTAAAACACTAGGCGGCCTAAGAAAACAATTGTTGATTGACCTACAATTGGCAGTTATTTTGATTATTTTGGGGTCCTCTGGAAGCAGTGCGTCAGTGTGAAAAGCTTGCACAATATTTGGAATTGGCGATGGAGGCACCTTGGGCTTAATAACAAAGCATCTGCATTTTTGCGGGTGATGCCCAAATATATTGAATGACCCAAAGCAGCGGAGCGCCAACGGCTTGTGGAACAAACATTTCATGAATAGCCTTACTGCATTGCATATATAGACGGCACGGAAGTGAACTTGTTTTGTGAAGCTGCAGGTAATATGCGACCACAAGTTAAGAATTAGGGATGCTGTTGTTGGAAATCCAGGCAGCTACCATGATTCCAAAGTGTTCAAGAACAGTACAATCGGGAAACACAGTGCACGTTTTTTTTACCGGAGAAGAGTGTATTGCGGGTAACTCCGCTTATCCACAGTCAACATTTCTAATTACTCCATTTAGGAACAATTCACGGGCAATGGACTTAGACAAGCGAGTTAAATTGATCAAGAGGCACAGCCAATACCGTGTCAGAGTCGAAAACTGCTTTGGTCTCCTCAAAGGAAGATTTAATAGTTTAAAGCTACATCGGATTCGCTTATGCGATGGCGAGAGAAGGTCCTTTCTTTGCGACTGGGTGCTCGTGTGCTGCATTCTGCATAATGTTTGAATAGGGGATCAAGATATTGTGCAGGAAGAATTTAACCAAACTGATGAGCAAGATCCATTGCCTGTTACAAATGAAAAAGGTACTTCGGCAGCTGAAAGCAAGAGATTGTTTATATTTGATATAATGTTTCCGAAAATAAATGCAACAAGTCAATTTTTTATGCTTTTATAATTTTATTTAATCTTTTTTGTGTATTTTAAGTCTCGTTCGTATTTTAACACACGTTCCTTTTGCTCAAGCTCCATTTGTCTTAGCTTGAACTCGTTTTCCAGGCGTATCTCTTCAACGCAAACGCGTCTCTCTTCGACTGACATTTTCTTTTGCTCTAATTCTTTCGTCCAATCAAATTTCTCCTTCTCAACTTCAAGCATATCCCTTTTCATCTGCGTTCTTTCTTCCTGGATCGTAGCCAGTTTTTTAAACTTTTGTGGAAAAGGGCGGGCTCGCGGCCGCGTCTGATGAGTCGGCCATAAAGTCGAAAACAACAAAGTCCTTGACACTCGGTGTGTCCAAAGCCGAAGAGGACTCTTCCTCTACAGGTGCCATTGTTTCGCGGACAACTGTTTCCATTTCTCTGTTGCTCGAAAATATATCGCTTAGTTGAGCGTAACAGGGGCATACTCTCCACAACTTTTCTTCAAATGTTCTAAGCCTGCACCAGTTGAATTGCTTAAACTTTCCGCCTTTTGATACTGTGACTTTATGTAGGACACCTTAAAACGAAGCGCGTTCTAGGTTGCAGCAATTTTTGTCTCTTCCAGCAACTTTTTATAATATATTTGTGCACTTGGTTCCAAAACATCCACAACCTCCTTCTCGCTCCACTTCTTAATTCCGTTGACTAGCTTACGTTTATTTGCGATATTTCCTTTCACTGAAATTAAATATGAATAAACCATAATGAATAAACCAGTTTTATTAACGAAAATTAGCAAAACCACCCATTATTTACTTTTAGCAGACGCTCACAATGAACAGCTGTTTGTTTCGATTTAGCACCTAAAGCACAAAATTACGCCAAAAAGACCAGCAAATTGCTTGTATTGTGCAACACTTTTTCACTTTTGTATAATTTTTAACACTGAAATCGTTGCGACTTTGCAACGATTTCTTAGTCATAGGCAGGGGTGTTGCAAAAAGTGCAAAATGGTTTCAGTACAAATTGTTGCTGGGATAGTTTGCACTTTAGCAACACAAAGTGAATACCCTAATTATTTTTACTGATCACCAGACTTTCTCAGACAGTAGCACAAATGCAAAAATCAAAAGATTGACGAACACAATGCAAAATTGTTCTACAAACCAAGCAAAGAAAACTTCGTGGCAGATGCCCTGTCAAGACAGAATATAAATGCTTCACAAAACGAAACCCAGTCAGACGCTGCAAAGATTCACAGCGTAATATCACTAACATACACGATTGAAACGTCTGAGAAACCTGTGAACTCACACAAAGCAACATTACCAGAGGGTGAACTGGATTTAATAACTCAAAACACACAACATGAAGGGATACATCACATACATTCAATCTACATATGGCAAAAACTCGGTACTATACATTAAGTCATATTTTAAGTGTCAGAAAAAACTAGCTTAACAGAGGAGTAGACTGAAATACTTATTAGAGTGTAAGAATTTCATATGAAAGTTGCCGAAAAATGTATTGCGCTTAAAATTTCATTTACTTATGGATTCAAAAACTTTATATGTAGCAGTATTATACTTTATATACTGTTCGAAAGCTAACAAATTCAGTTTACTCCTATATAAATGAGATTCCATTTGGGTATGTTTAAAGTATAAAAAAATCGAAATGAACGCGGCGAAAGTGGTCGCAAAAATTTTTACTTCGCATTGCACTCCTAACCTGCCGAATAACGTATTCTACGTTAAAACTTCAAAAACTAGAGAACAACTTTATACTTAAAATATTACAGCTAGAAATAGAGGAAACACATCGACACATACACAGTATAAATAGAACACAAACACACATCATAAATGAACTTAGAAAATACCTAAATCAACACGACATTGAAGAATTACAAAAAGATCAAAAACTAGCTTACCAAAGAATACGCACTAACACAGAACAAATAATTGAACGAAAACTACACAACGCAAAAAATGAAATAGCACAACAACTCAACTTAAGACTAAACGAAGAGTGGATTACTAACATGACCGACGTTTTCATACCAAATGAAAGCAAGTAGCTTTTATCGCTGGGACCCAAATTTGGACTACCGACAAACGGACAGAACATATCGCCAATACACGTAATTGCAGACTTAGAACAGGGAATAAAAACGATTGAGAACGAGAAACTAAGAGATTCGATCAGATGGAACTTAGCGTCGAGACTAAACAACTACAAACAATCTAGAAAACTAAACCAAAAAGAAAAATTTATTCTCAACATAGCAAACAACACAGAAAAACTTTTAAAGGAACATAACGACAAAATAGTTATTACACAAGCAGACAAAGGAAACAAAACTGTTATACTATACAAGAGAGAATATCATGATAAGATACAACAACTTCTTAATGACAAAACAACATACAAAACAATAAGAAATGACCCCACAAAAAACTAATCACGAAAAACAACACAATAGTTAACTATTTGTATAAAAACAAATTCATTACACCGCAACAAAAAACATAATGGACAGACATATCAATACACACATCCATTCCTAAACAGCGAACTTTTGCCGACCGATACCCAATGCCAAGTATCCCCATGATTCTAGCGAATCTAGGAAAGTCAAATTTTTTTCAACCTTGTATCTAAAATCGAGGCATCATCAGATCTATCTAGCGGAACAAGACCACGAAAAAGCCTCATTCTCAGTGAATGGCGGGAAACACGAATTTTGCCGGCTGCCTTTTGGTCTGAAAAAGGCGGGAAGCATTGTTCAAAGAGCCATTGATGACATTCTGGGGGAACACATAGGGAAAATGTGTTACGTCGACGTCGATGACGTTATAATCTTTTCCCAGAATGAAGCTGATCATGTGCGACATATCGACACATTCTTAAAGTGTTTGTGCGACGTCAATTTGAGAGCACCTGAAGAAAAACCAAAATTCTTTAAAGAGAGCGTTGAATTTTTGGGTTTTGTAGTGACAAAAATGGTGCAAAAAGTGACCTAGGAAAAGTTAGGGCCATGAAAGAGTACGTCGAATCAAAAAACTTGTTTAGCGTGCGATCATTTTTTGGTTAAGCAAGTTACTACAGGGTGTTTATTAAAGACTTCGGGGGAATAGCGAAGCCATTGACCAATATTCTCAAAGGAGCAAACGGCTCAGTGAGCAGGCACATGTCTAAAAAGGTCATAATTGAGTTTGATGAAACTCAACGTAAAGCTTTCGAAAGTATGAGAAACATTTTGGCATCAGAAATATAATATTTATGTATCCAGATATCAAACAGCCTTTTGGCTTAACTAGTGATGCCTCAATGGATGGCATCAGCGCAGTCCTATCCCAAGGAGGCAGACCCATTACCATGATTTCGCGGACACTAAAAACAAACGAATCGCACTACGCCACAAATGAAAGGGAGCTGTTAGCCATTTTATGGGCTCTAATCAATTAACATAATTACCTGAATAGGAAAAGTTAAATCAATTAAGGTGTTCAATTTGTGTTTCAAAAGTGTGAAAGTGCAAATTTGCAAAACTGGTGTCGTGAAAACTCAACTTGTGAGTGTTGAAGTGTTTTAATTTTGCACAAACAGCTGTTCGCTTTAGTTTTGAGAAATTTAACTTGCTGCAATAAAAAAATAAATCTCAAAATGACTTTTAAAAGCGTGACAGACTCTCTTATAGAATGGCCTGCATCCCAAACAATTCAGGAAATTGAAGCAATTGAAGGTATATAGGTCGAAATGCACTATGTGTCAATTTAAGTATATAAACTAAAATTTATTGCAGGTGTTTGTGACCTAGTCTTGGTTGACACTGCATTGAACGAAATCTGGGATGGTTTTGTTGATGACGCATTTGTTCGAGCTGCAGAGGCGACGGAACAAATGTACCTAGGTCCATTAGTTGGCGGGATAACATCTTTTCTCATAGCTGTCTTGAGCAAATGCTGCATGTGTCCCACCTCCGATTTGGCATGCTTTTGGAGCTTATAAAAGAGTATGAGACCTTTAAAACACTAGGCGGCCTAAGAAAACAATTGTTGATTGACCTACAATTGGCAGTTATTTTGATTATTTTGGGGTCCTCTGGAAGCAGTGCGTCAGTGTGAAAAGCTTGCACAATATTTGGAATTGGCGATGGAGGCACCTTGGGCTTAATAACAAAGCATCTGCATTTTTGCGGGTGATGCCCAAATATATTGAATGACCCAAAGCAGCGGAGCGCCAACGGCTTGTGGAACAAACATTTCATGAATAGCCTTACTGCATTGCATATATAGACGGCACGGAAGTGAACTTGTTTTGTGAAGCTGCAGGTAATATGCGACCACAAGTTAAGAATTAGGGATGCTGTTGTTGGAAATCCAGGCAGCTACCATGATTCCAAAGTGTTCAAGAACAGTACAATCGGGAAACACAGTGCACGTTTTTTTTACCGGAGAAGAGTGTATTGCGGGTAACTCCGCTTATCCACAGTCAACATTTCTAATTACTCCATTTAGGAACAATTCACGGGCAATGGACTTAGACAAGCGAGTTAAATTGATCAAGAGGCACAGCCAATACCGTGTCAGAGTCGAAAACTGCTTTGGTCTCCTCAAAGGAAGATTTAATAGTTTAAAGCTACATCGGATTCGCTTATGCGATGGCGAGAGAAGGTCCTTTCTTTGCGACTGGGTGCTCGTGTGCTGCATTCTGCATAATGTTTGAATAGGGGATCAAGATATTGTGCAGGAAGAATTTAACCAAGTTGATGAACAAGATCCATTGCCTGTTACAAATGAAAAAGGTACTTCGGCAGCTGAAAGCAAGAGATTGTTTATATTTGATATAATGTTTCCGAAAATAAATGCAACAAGTCAATTTTTTATGCTTTTATAATTTTATTTAATCTTTTTTTGTGTATTTTAAGTCTCGTTCGTATTTTAACCCACGTTTCTTTTGCTCAAGCTCCATTTGTCTTAGCTTCAACTCGTTTTCCAGGCGTATCTCTTCAACGCAAACGCGTCTCTCTTCGACTGACATTTTCTTTTGCTCTAATTCTTTCGTCCAATCAAATTTCTCCTTCTCAACTTCAAGCATATCCCTTTTCATCTGCGTTCTTTCTTCCTGGATCGTAGCCAGTTTTTTAAACTTTTGTGGAAAAGGGCGGGCTCGCGGCCGCGTCTGATGAGTCGGCCATAAAGTCGAAAACAACAAAGTCCTTGACACTCGGTGTGTCCAAAGCCGAAGAGGACTCTTCCTCTACAGGTGCCATTGTTTCGCGGACAACTGTTTCCATTTCTCTGTTGCTCGAAAATATATCGCTTAGTTGAGCGTAACAGGGGCATACTCTCCACAACTTTTCTTCAAATGTTCTAAGCCTGCACCAGTTGAATTGCTTAAACTTTCCGCCTTTTGATACTGTGACTTTATGTAGGACACCTTAAAACGAAGCGCGTTCTAGGTTGCAGCAATTTTTGTCTCTTCCAGCAACTTTTTATAATATATTTGTGCACTTGGTTCCAAAATATCCACAACCTCCTTCTCGCTCCACTTCTTAATTCCGTTGACTAGCTTACGTTTATTTGCGATATTTCCTTTCACTGAAATTAAATATGAATAAATCATAATGAATAAACCAGTTTTATTAACGAAAATTAGCAAAACCACCCATTATTTACTTTTAGCAGACGCTCACAATGAACAGCTGTTTGTTTCGATCTAGCACCTAAAGCACAAAATTACGCCAAAAAGACCAGCAAATTGCTTGTATTGTGCAACACTTTTTCACTTTTGTATAATTTTTAACACTGAAATCGTTGCGACTTTGCAACGATTTCTTAGTCATAGGCAGGGGTGTTGCAAAAAGTGCAAAATGGTTTCAGTACAAATTGTTGCTGGGATAGTTTGCACTTTAGCAACACAAAGTGAATACCCTAATTATTTTTACTGATCACCAGACTTTCTCAGACAGTAGCACAAATGCAAAAATCAAAAGATTGACGAACACAATGCAAAATTGTTCTACAAACCAAGCAAAGAAAACTTCGTGGCAGATGCCCTGTCAAGACAGAATATAAATGCTTCACAAAACGAAACCCAGTCAAACGCTGCAAAGATTCACAGCGTAATATCACTAACATACACGATTGAAACGTCTGAGAAACCTGTGAACTCACACAAAGCAACATTACCAGAGGGTGAACTGGATTTAATAACTCAAATTACACAACATGAAGGGATACATCACATACATTCAATCTACATATGGCAAAAACTCGGTACTATACATTAAGTCATATTTTAAGTGTCAGAAAAAACTAGCTTAACAGAGGAGTAGACTGAAATACTTATTAGAGTGTAAGAATTTCAACAGAATACCAAGACACTTACAACGGAAAACAACATCACTGAAACACAACTTGACGCTTCACGAATCAAAGAAAAAAAAAAATCGACGGTCTGTGCTTTCGGCTTGACCTACGGGCTGTGTCTCTAACACGGCCGCTAAGATTTTACGTAGAATACGTTCCATTTCAAATTTATCAAACAAAATAGACGTAATGACAAAACAATGAAATTAAATTAAGTGAAATATATTTTTAAATGTATGCTGCAAACCATATCAATGCAGGTTAAAGATTAAATATAGTTTCCATAAGTTCCTAGAAGGGTTTGTTTTCTCTCCTGATAAATATTATACAAATGTAAATAATATAAAAGTATGTTCTACTCACACTCATTTCTTCTTACTTTTAAAATATTTTGTTAAATATAGGCAGTTTTTAGGAGGCATTTTATTATATTTTTATTCTATTTTGTATATTGGTAGCGACTGTTTTGCACTGGTTTATTTTTTGTGAATACACAAACAACAACACGGTCTGGCTTGTCGTAGCTGAGACCCACAAAATGCACAAACTAAAAATACCCCTTGTACAAATATTTAATAATAGTCAATAAAAAAACTCAAATATATAATTTAATATATAAGACAATAAAATTTAATTACTTACAAAAAAACGTCGATTTAAGTGCTAGTTTATTAAATTATATATAACATGTTTTATTGATTCTGAACGCCCTACCTTATTGCCAAAATATAAACCAACAGTATATAAACAACACAACCAACAACACAGATATAATATTGAAATAATCACGTTTTGCTATTTAATTGCACAAAGTTCATATTGAGATTATACAACCCTTCTAAGTTGGTTTGCATTAATTAGTATAAGTCAAATGTTGAGACGACATGAGAAATGAAGCGCGGTTGCTTCTTTTTCGAACACACACAAGCTTTTACCGTTGTTTATTGCTGCTGCACTATGGGGAGCTTTGCCAAAAAAAACTGTCATATATTTATTTTAACATGTCCTAAAATTAACTACTTGTTTATGCAAATCTCTAGTAAAAATTATATAATTGGCCGATATCGATGATTTTTTAAAAAATTTTTTGTATTATATTAACATGCTTGACTCCCAGATTTCGACCTGATATGTTGAAAACAAACGGCGGGAACATGCCAATTTTATTAAAATGATTTTCCTTTGGTTCTTACAAACCTAACGCAAAAGACCAAATAAAAATATCTTGCGTGGTTTGCAAGCCATTAATTAATGCCAGTTTTTGGTAAAATGCCCACAGTGCGTTGGCACGCCGCTTGCTTCGAAACACCACTGAGCGCAAGGGCAACTGAAACAACACTATATGCACAGTCTATCCGCTATAGCTATCATTATCGCGCCCGCTCGCACTTATTGCTAATACATGTGCACATAAAACACGCAAATGAAAATTGCCGAAAAATGTATTGCGCTTAAAATTTCATTTACTTATGGATTTAAAAACTTTATATGTAGCAGTATTATACTTTATATACTGTTCGAAAGCTAACAAATTCAGTTTACTCCTATATAAATGAGATTCCATTTGGGTATGTTTAAAGTATAAAAAAATCGAAATGAACGCGGCGAAAGTGGTCGCAAAAATTTTTACTTCGCATTGCACCCCTAACCTGCCGAATAACGTATTCTACGTTAAAACTTCAAAAACTAGAGAACAACTTTATACTTAAAATACTACAGCTAGAAATAGAGGAAACACACCGACACATACACAGTATAAATAGAACACAAACACACATCATAAATGAACTTAGAAAATACCTAAATCAACACGACATTGAAGAATTACAAAAAGATCAAAAACTAGCTTACCAAAGAATACGCACTAACACAGAACAGATAATTGAACGAAAACTACACAACGCAAAAAATGAAATAGCACAACAACTCAACTTAAGACTAAACGAAGAGTGGATTACTAACATGACCGACGTTTTCATACCAAATGAAAGCAAGTAGCTTTTATCGGTGGGACCCAAATTTGGACTACCGACAAACGGACAGAACATATCGCCAATACACGTAATTGCAGACTTAGAACAGGGAATAAAAACGATTGAGAACGAGAAACTAAGAGATTCGATCAGATGGAACTTAGCGTCGAGACTAAACAACTACAAACAATCTAGAAAACTAAACCAAAAAGAAAAATTTATTCTCAACATAGCAAACAACACAGAAAAACTTTTAAAGGAACATAACGACAAAATAGTTATTACACAAGCAGACAAAGGAAACAAAACTGTTATACTATACAAGAGAGAATATCATGATAAGATACAACAACTTCTTAATGACAAAACAACATACAAAACAATAAGAAATGACCCCACAAAAAACTAATCACGAAAAACAACACAATAGTTAACTATTTGTATAAAAACAAATTCATAGACATAAAAACAAAACTAAGGACATTCTGCTCTGGAGGAAACGCACCACGACTGTACGGATTACCAAAAATACATAAAGCCGGAACACCACTGAGACCCATATCTGCCTCAACTGAAGTTCCGTGCTACAAATTGGCCAAACATGTAGGTGACATTATTAAGAACATACAATCAACACAGTGTAACATAAGGAACGCAACAGAATTGAAGAACGATATAAAGGACTTAGAAATCGGAAATGAGGAAATACTAGTCTCATTTGATGTCATCTCACTCTTCACTAACATACCCATTTACACCGCAACAAAAAACATAATGGACAGACATATCAATACACACATCCATTCCTAAACAGAAATTTAAAGAACTCCTAGACTTTGTATTAATTGAAAATAATTACTTCAAATACAATAACATTACATACAGTCAAGTTTTTGGCATGCCAATAGGGAACCCGCTGTCACCGACAATCGCAAATATAGTTCTAGACAAAATCTTAGACGACGCGATTGAGGAGCTGAAACAACAGAATATAAAAATCAAACATATCTCCAAATACGTTGATGACATTTTTCTGATCATAAATAAGACCGAAGCAAAAGTCATATTAGAAACATTCAACAAACAGCACAAAAGAATACAATTTACAATGGAAACAGAAACAAACAATAAAATTGCCTATCTTTATATGGAAATAGAACGAAGGGAAAATAGACGCACACTTGACTGGTACACTAAAGGAACAGCATCGGGACGAATAATAAACTACGACTCAAACAGCCGATGACACAGAAAATAAATACAATCAAGAATATTATAAGAAATACGTACACCCTAAGCGACATACAACACCGACCAAAAAACTATATAAAACTCAAAACGATGCTTATCAAAAACAGCTATCCGATACATCTGATAAACAAACTAATAAATGACGTCACAGCTAAACCTGATAACACAAAAATTCAAAAACCAATAACCCAAGATAAACAATACATCAGCATCCCGTACATCACATATGCTTACAAAGCTCACAAAACAACAAGAAATTTGTTTACGAACACGAAAGACAAAATTGACAGATACAAGCAAAATAACGTCATCTACGAAATACAGTGCAAAGGAAACGAAGGAGAAGAGTGCAGCAGAGTTTACATTGGAACAACAAAAAGATCACTCGCTACACGAATAACAGAACATAAAGGGGACGCAAAGAACAGAAAAACCACGACAGCATTAGCGCAACATTTGAGTGAAAATGACCACTCAGCCGATTTTGATACGGTAAAAGTTCTTGACGTAGAGAGGAGAAAGAGAACGAGACTAACGCTGGAGAGCTTGCGCATACAGCAAAGAGGGGACGACGCACTTAATCATAAAGAAGACATTGACCAGACAAATTATATTTACGCGGCTGCAATAAGCAAAACGAACTGCAGCAGACAACATCATAAACAGCTGACGAAAAATTAGGATTGGGACTGACGCAACCAAAATAAGATGACTTAACTAAAATGTATGTATAATATAGAAAAGGTTTTTATGTATTATGTAGTGAGAATTGAATGTAATCTCGAAATATGTTTTTTTACGTAAAATAAAATATCAGACTCCCTGAAGAAGGCGACAAAGACGCCGAAACGCGTAGGAGGAAAATTTAATTTAAATGCAAGAATTTTAAATTACAATGAAACTACTGGCTCAAACAACCCAACCACAGCAACAACACAATCCTGTGAACTGTTTTAAAAATCAGATAATTCTCCAAGAAGCCAAATTCCCATAGAGCCGGAACATTATACTCTTTGGCCAGAAAATACGCCATCTAATAAACTTCACAGATAAAAACACTCTATTCGAGACAATCAAGCCACTCGTTAATAAAGACGCACTAAACGCGATACACTGCTATTTACCGACATTAGCCAACAGACAACACAATTTAGTATAACATTTTCCAGCTACTAACTCTGGCATTGCAAAAATCTTGTAGTAGATATTTACGACAAAAAGAAACAGATCGAAATTATTACCACAGAACACAACCGAGCGAATAGGGCCGCTCAGGAAAAATTTCAACAGATCCTTCACGATTATTATTTTCCAAAAATGACAGACAAAAAATCATTCCTCACTTTCATCGACAAGTTTTCAAAATTCGCTGTCGTTCAACCACTGGCGTCTCGTACAATAGTGGATGTAAATTTGTTTTCACAAACCAAGACAATATATTGCGATAATGAGGCTTCTGTCAATTCAGAAACTGTAAGAGCGATCTTAAAAAATGGATATGATTTTGTCATTCCATAGCACACTTGCGGACATAGCAAAGCATTTAGTTTAAAAAAAGTGTTTGACGACCCAGTTGAGTAAATATTACGGGCAACAGCTTAAGTCGATCGATACACAAAACAAAAGCCAATCGATATAATACACGCGGCGTCTAGAGAACTTAGGCAGAGAATTATAAATAAAATCGCAAAAGCCCAACATAATAACATCGAACGATCCAACCCAAAAAGACAAAACAGAGTATAAGTTAACACGCGCAAGCTTGAGTTTGCTGACAACGTCGTTGCGCCGGATGCCGTCGCGACGGAGTTGCAGTTGAAACCGGAGCCGCACACGCGCAAGCAGCCTGATCGCCCGCTGGAGACGTCAACTCAGCATTCTGCTGACATTCCGGCCGACAGCGGTGGCTTCATGGTGCGCTGCAGTCTGACTTAGCTTTAGTTTTAAATTTGTTCTCTTAACGTTCAAACGAACGTATTAATAAAAACAAATCGTAATAATCCTTTAACTAATAAATAAAGAGTTAATAAAGATAATCCTTTAATTAATTAATAAAGTGACTTCTTTTAATTTATATAAGGAAGGCGAAAAAGTATTCGCAAAAAACAATAAAAGGTTAGGAAAAAAGTTAGCCCCACTTTGCACAGAAGAAAAGAAAGAAAATTCAAACAGACCTGGAATCGTCTGTTCTTATTGAGGGGAGAGTGCTCCATAAGGATAACCTCAAATAACAGTTGTTTGCACGTGAACGAACCGCAAAGGCTAAGACTAATACATAGTTTAGGTTAGGTTGGAGCGGTAATGAGAAGTTTGAGATAAACCCTCCACTCACATAGGCCATATATTGGCCCGATGTGATGCCGTGTCTTGGACATAGTCCACAGGCACCTTCTACCCAGACGCAGAGTGTGTCAAGGGCATGGTCCCAGCCCTGGGCTCGAATAAAGGACAGGATATTTGTCGGTTTAGTTTCCGCCAGTTGAGAGAGGTCCGATACGAAGAAAGAACCAAGGTAGCGATTTCTGTTCTTGCAGAAAGCTGGACAGTCGTAGAACAGGTGGGAGACCGTTTCCTCTTCCTCCACGTCTCGGCAGCTCCTGCAGAAATCATTTAAGGGGTCTAGAAGTCTCGCTGCGTAATGGGCCTGGTTACGGCAGCAAAACCTAATCTGTTCAGGTGAATAAGGCCTGAGGACCACTTTTTACAGCGCGTTGGCCAGGTTTGCCTGGCAATCCTTCCCATGGCGGTGGTAAGTTGCCATCTCTTGTTTACTTCCAGCTCCAAGTGCGATCGGACTCTAAACTTGCAGCTGGCTATGGGGGTACCCATGCTCTCCTTGTCTGTGAGGTACCATCGTGCGTTTAACGTTTCTGCACCATTTGGGTCTATGTATATCAAGGGAGGACTCTGTGTCGATATACCTGTGGTCGGAGAAGGAGTGCTCTACTAGCACCTTCCTTTTTGTTAGTCGTTGATAAAGGGAGGGTTGGCTGGCGTCATGTCTAATACCTTTTCCCTATTCTTAATAATAAAGGTCACGTCGTTACCTATATTACAAATGTTTAAGTTTGTTGTAAGGATATAATTGAAGAGTAGCTCACCCCTTTCATTTATATCCGAGCTGCCCCACTGATGGTGCTGAGCGTTGGCGTTGCAGCATTTTACAAGCTCGTTGTGAGTTGATTCCGCGATTAACGCCCGTAGCAGTTGTTATGTTAGGGGCCCTTGATGGTGGACCATGCAGGTAGAGCTGAGTCTGACCTGTCCCGACATCAGCTCAAGGCATACAGCCGTGTTGACACCATTGCTGAAATTGGGAAGCAGAAAAATTTTTAGGTGTTTTCTTGCTAGAGTGCAAGTGCGGACTTTACCTTCGTTGCGGGCTACAAATAACTTGCAGTCCTTAGTCCCCAGTACAGAAACCTTGTTAGCACAGACCCAAGGTTCCTGGATGAGGACGATGTCTGCTTCGCATTGGCTTATGCGGATCAGAAGAGCGCCTGCAGCCGCTTTACAATGGTGGAGGTTGATCTAGAGGAGTGTCAGAGTTATCTGCCGTTTTCCACTCCACCACTGTGAGATCAGCCTCCTCGTCTGTATCCTTCTCAAGGCTGATAATTTTGGCCACTTTAGCAAGTTCGGATACTTCCGAATGCTTACCGGCCTGGCCGTCCCTCACCTAAGCTGCCGGCGCTTAGCTTGTGTTCATACCATTGGCGGTGGGTGTTGTGCTAGGGGGGCAGCAGTGCGTTCTTTAACGCGGACGGCTTGCTGGCTGCATTCAAACGATACACCCGTATCTTTATCGGCTTAAAGCCATAGTGTGCCGCTCCGTTGGCTACTGCCAAGGTCTCGGCTGACTCATCGTTGCTGACGAGGATCACCTGTCGGCTAATGCCTTCCACCTTGGCGATCCTCCAATTCTGGGAAACCAGGTCGGGGTGACTCATTCGTATTAGCTTGGGTATTTTCTCGGGCTCCTCTGGCTTAGCAGAAACCAAAACTCTCGCTCTGGGTCGACTTGGCACGGGGTAGACTTCCCCCAGCAAGGACACCGCTTTTTATAAAGCTCTGCGGATTTTCGTCCTCGCAGGCGTTGATGCTGCCCTGATGCCAACCAGCATCAGAGCAACGAGGAGGCGGTCCACCAGACCACTCCATAAGGTCAACCACCTTATCCTGCAGTTCATTCTCAATGGCCCCCCACTGGTTCCACGGGATATGGCCCTCCTTGTGGCCCCTGTCCAGGACCCCAATTAGAACCTTCTCCCTTGCGGCTTCAGCGAAGGACCGAGTGAGTGGCTTCTTGACTTGCGGAGCCTGCTCCTCTACGGAGCGTTGACGCTTCTGCTTGGCTTTTGCAGTAGCCGGGATTGCATGCTTGAAGTCCGGCAGTATGGTCTTGGCCCACTCGACGAGTTTGATCTTATCGGGAGACGACTGCTGGCCGCTCAAGTTTTGCTGCAGAATTTCTGCAGCCCGCCTCCGGTCTTGGATCGCCGGTTTATTTGCCGCCGTTGAAGCGGACCCCTGTGTGATCGCCTGCGTCGCGGAGCTGGAAGCTGGTGTTACAAGCTTATGTTGCAACCTCCAGGAGCCGTTCCAGGTCGGCGTCCGGGGTGTGAGGACGAATGGCTTGTTCGTCCTGCATCAGTGCCGCTTGCAGCGTTGCGAGCACCTGCTGGCGTAAAAGGTGTAGAGGAAGAGATGCAAGCACCTGTATAGGGATTAGCGTTTCCCACCGGGATTTTGAGTGTCCTGGACACTGGAATTCTTTTTATGCCTATGAAAGCCTAGTTAAAATGCAAGTCGGCAGGTATCCAGAGTTCGCAAAGTAACGACTGAGCTCCCTATCAGCCACGAGTCCCTCGGCACGATGCTGTTCCACCTAGGACTTAGGTAATGTTAAAGAGTTTTCTTTTCTCGCCCGACAACCATTAGTCAGCACCCTTGGCAGAGTCATGATCTTACCACGGGCCTGCTTCCAGCCGCCCTCGCGTAAAGAGTGTAGCACTACCAGAGTGAGCCGCAAGGACGGCACGCACCGCACGGGCGCGCACTCATTTAACACCTTAGCGCAAAACAATTTTCATTTGTATGTCTCCTTCCATTCTTGCAGGATTGGACTGGCAATCCTATCACAATTAGGGGTATTACATGGTCGGATCATCGACTAATCTCCTGCCAATTACATTCAGGTAATAGACGGAAAGGTTTTGGTATGGGAACAACGTGACTATCTAAGGCACTCGAGCAACTTGACAGAATTCGTTAGCATAGCAGATGAAACCTCGAAATTAGCTGAATTATTTCCTTAGTCACATATTAGATAACTGTAGACGTAGATACAAAACAATTTGGAAATTTATCGTCCGTATTAAAAGTGCACGACAGAATGGCAAGAAGTCTAGATTTTTTGGCCCAGCACTCAAAATAATAGCAGGCACACCAGATGCTTCTGATTTCGATAAAATGAGGTGGTCCGAGTCAAACTTAATTGATGCAAATAAGAAGCAGATAGTTATTGATACTAACACACAAACACCAATAAATAAACTCACCGACACAGTAAATGAAATAATAAAACAAACAAAAAATGAATTAATTGATACACCGCATTTGTATGAAACATTGTTAGCAAGAAACAGACTATTAATAAACCAAATATCAAACTTGATACTCACAATTACACTGGCTAAAACTGACGTTATTTATCCCACTATTTTTGACCATGACGATATGAAATCAATTTTAAATGAACATCCCGTAGAAATTCCCATAGTTAGCCAAACCGAGGCATCTGAAATTAAGCTCCTACGGTCTAAATATATTGTCCACATATAAGTAGCGTATCTTAGGGTCAAATTTATCTCTAAGAAAGTCACCCAGTCTCACAAAGCCACGTAACAGTACAGAAAAAAGACGACACCATAGCCGAATGTAACGACGATGACCTACGCCTCCATCTGTAAACTGGGAGCTCAAGACACCTGCGCACGAGCATTACACGCTGGCAGCACAGCCTTTTTCCGCACACACCCAAGCCACCTGAAGCCCATCGTATATGTCGATGACGGAGCTACCATCACCAACTAGAGTGCAGCAAAAATCAGCACAGGCGAAGGAACGGAGATAGTCACCAATGGGACACATCTCGTCAACTTCCGCTTCTCTGCAATCAAAAATGGTACAAAATATGTAAGACAGAGCGAGATACTAAATAGAGCGCCAGGCGTAGCGGGATCACCTCTGCTTAGCATCATCAGTTACGACCCGGTACTAAGCTTATAACTCCATAGAATGAACATCCAAAATATTCGTGTTATACAAGACTTCAGAGAGAAATTGGAGTTTGCTAAATCACATAAAATTTGGTTCCCAGGCGGCCTCGCTTTTAGCGTCGTTTGTAGCGTCTTGATTATCATCTGGCCAACTTCGAGGGAGGCGTAGAAGGCCATCAACAGCTATAAAATAACCGAGGACGGTCATAAACTTGAGGGGGGAGTAGTTAACACATAAACATTGAAAAATTATATTTTGTTTATAAGAATCATACAATGTACAATTGCTTATAAGAATCCGCTGATGCATGAGTTCAGTGCCCAGCCACAACACCCGGCGAAGGTGACGTTATTCTTGCCTTTGTCGCAAATAGCTGTGTTTGTCGCTTATGCTGATTCGGCTTGCCGAATGCAAGCGCCAAGCTGTCGGCTTTGATTTTATATTTTGAAGTTTCTAGTTTGATTTTATGCGCACACAATATAAAAAGCCTCAATAAAGACACATCTCCGACATTCGTTGTTAAACACATATCTATTATTGTTGACTAAGTTCATGACTAGCAACAGAAGGTCAACCTTTCAACATATTCTTCCCTACAAGAAGAACAACTCAGCTGAGGACCAAAGAATAGCAAGTTCAACGGAACAACGGCTACACGAGACTCCAAGCGAAGCAACTTAGATACCTTGACATATCAACACAACTGCAGCTCCGCGGGATCAAAGTGACACAACCAGTGATACCCCAACGTAGCTACATAATTTACATACGTTTCCCAATTTGCACTCTATGGCACTTTCCAATTTGTTTTTGCCATCGCAACGTCCAACTTCCTTTGCCGAAAACTTGGCAGAAAGTAAAATAAAATGAAGTGCCGGCAAAAGTTTCGCAAGCACAAACATATTGATACACACATATATATATATATATATATATATTTATATATATGTCGTGTCATTGCTTGCTAGAATGTTCTAGCAGTAGCAGACTGCTACAAGCAGTGCTGTTATGTTGTTGTTGCTATTATGTTGAGATTGCGCGAAATACGAAATACTAAGAAATATTTCATCATCTTTACATTGTCCTCTTTCATGCAATTTTGTAGTTTTGCAAGAACAGTTAGAACGCGGCGTCAGAATGACGCCGAGTGTGGGTCGGTGCGAGGTAGAAGAAAGACCGAGAGTCAGTATAAATTGTAGTGGCCTACCGTACGCATCGAAACTCGCTGCGTTTTTTTTAAGAAAATATAAATGGAAAATAACTCGTCTTTAACATCAGAAGTGGGATCGGCACCACACCCTGCATTCTCAGAGGATCAATGGCGCATAATTCTACAGATGCAAAATCAAAACCTGCTGGAGCTTGTAAAAACAATGCAAGCGTCAACATACGATCAGCAGCAGACACGTAGTATCACTCTGCCAACATTTTTTCCTGATACTGCATGCGCAGATGCCTCGAAATGGTGTACTACAGCCGACATTATTTTAACAGAGCAGCCTTTGGAAGGAAGCAAGCTGATCATGGCGTTGAGCGAGGCTTTGGAGGGCAGTGCTTCACAATGGTTAACTCAAATTTCATATCCTGGCATTAAGTGGAATGAATTCAAGGAATTATTTCTTCGCCGATATGAAAACAATGAGACGCCGTCGGCAATGTTTTTAAATGTGTTAAATAGTCGCCCAACTAACGGCGAGTGCCTTGCGGTTTATGCTAGCCGCTTGGTGACAACCTTAACTTCAAATTGGCAAAAGAAAAACATCGAGGAGATAGCTGTATCAATTGTACTCGCGCATTTGGCAAACGTGGACAACCGCTTACAGCGAATTGTGTTTACATCGAAGGTGCAAACTAGAAGCGAGTTACAATCTGAACTTAGTGCGTTCACCTTTCAAAAACACCGCAATGCTGACCGTGATGACGAATCTGGACCAGACGCCAAGAAGAAGAGATTGTCAAAAATAGTATGTCATTTCTGTAATAAACCGGGACATAAAATGGCTGAGTGTAGAAATAAAATGCGACAAAATGCCTATGGGACACCTCAACAAGATAAGCCGGTTGTTACCTGCTATAAGTGCGGCCTGCCTGGACACTTTGCAAACAAATGCTCGAAAAACGAATCATCTAACAAACAGGGAGTGTTTCAACAAAAGACTGTAAACCAGTGTTACGTGCCAGAGCCAACTGGAACTATTATGCAGCGAGGTGAGGTTTACCCAATTTCTTTTGACTCAGGTGCAGAATGTTCAATTATAAAAGAGAAGATCACCAGTAAGTTGTCTGGTAAGCGCATTCATAGTACAATCATGTTAAAAGGCATTGGCGATGCTGGTATTTACAGCACCTTAAAGATTTTAAGCCAGGTTAATATAAATGAAAACGCACTTCAAATATTGTTTCATGTAGTGCAAGATAGATATTTAAAAAGCGACATTGTGATAGGTCGCGAAATTCTTAATCAGGGATTTAATGTTATTATATCACCAAATAAGTTTGAAATTGTAAAAGCCAAAACTGTGAATGTTTCTTCAGTAGATATGGAACCAGTTGACCTTACGAATCTTGATACCGAATTGTGCCAAACTGATAAAGACAAGTTAATAAATTTACCTAAGAATTATTCCACTGCACTCATTAAGGGGACGCCATCTACACGCGTTAGTACAGGAGAAATGAAAATTCGATTGATTGACCCTAGAAAAACTGTACAACGCCGACCCTATAGACTTAGCCCTGAGGAAAGAGATGTTGTCAGAGAAAAGTTAAGTGAGCTGTTAAAATGTAATATTATTCGACCCAGTTGCTCCCCCTTTGCAAGTCCTATATTGCTTGTCAAAAAGAAAAATGGTGCAGATCGCCTTTGTGTCGATTACAGGGAGTTGAATTCTAACACGATTGCCGACAAATATCCTTTGCCTTTAATAAATGACCAAATTGCTAGGTTGCGTGGCTCCAATTACTTCACCTGTCTCGACATGGCAAGTGGCTTTCACCAGATTCCAATTCACGCTGATTCCGTAGAATATACTGCATTTGTGACTCCGGATGGCCAATACGAATTTTTAACTATGCCGTTTGGACTCAAAAATGCGCCATCTGTTTTTCAACGCGCAGTTATGAGAGCTTTGGGTGACCTAGCCTATTCATATGTGATTGTCTATATGGACGACATTATGATTGTGTCACCTACAATTGAGTCAGGCTTGGAAAGATTAAAAATAGTGCTAGACATCCTCACAGTAGCTGGATTTATTTTTAATGTCAACAAATGTAGTTTTCTCAAAACAGTTGTTCAGTATTTGGGGTACGAGGTGAGAGCAGGAGAAGTTCGACCAAACTCGCGAAAAATTACTGCGTTGATATCTTTGCCACCGCCACAAACAGTTTTTGGTGTGCGACAGTTTCTCGGTCTGGCATCCTATTTCCACAAGTTTGTACCCGACTTTTCCCAAGTTATGAAGCCATTGTACGCTCTAACATCAGGAAAGGAAAGTTTTGCGTGGAATGCAAAGCTAGAAAGTATTCGAAAGAAAATTGTGACTATCCTTACAAATAAACCAGTTTTAGTAATATTTGACCCACAATACCCTATAGAACTGCACACTGACGCTAGCTCAATCGGATTTGGTGCTATGCTTTTGCATCGAATTAACAATAAACTTCACGTTGTAGAATATTTTAGCAAAACAACTTCCGCCGCTGAGTCTAGGTACCACTCCTATGAGCTAGAAACTTTAGCAGTAGTTGCATCAGTAAAACATTTTCGGCATTATTTATATGGAAGAGAATTTAAGATTGTAACTCATTAAAGGCGTCACGCACTAAAATAGATCTTACTCCTAGAGTTCACCGTTGGTGGTCTTATTTACAATCTTTTAATTTTGAAATTCAATATAGAGAAGGGAAACGTATGGCACACGTAGATTTTTTATCCAGAAACCCAGTTCCTCCGAAACCACAGTTGGTTTTGGATAAAATACCCGAAAAACGAATAAACATATCGGAAATATCAAGTAATTGGCTGTTAGCCGAACAGCAACTGGATCCCGATATTGTCGAGATTGTAAACAAGCTGAATTCTAACGAGTTGCAAAACAATATAATCAAAACATATGATTTAAGAAAAGGAATGCTGTTTCGTAAAATACAGAAAAACGGTAAAACACGATGTTTGCCAGTTGTGCCCCGAAATTTCAGATGGTCAGTAGTGAATCAGGTACATCAGTCGGTCATGCACCTAGGGTGGCAAAAGACACTTGACAAGGTCTATCAGTACTACTGGTTTGACAAAATGATCAAATATGTCCGTAGATTTGTTAACCATTGTATAACATGTAGGACAGCCAAGTCACATTCTGGTAAAGTTCAAGCAGAGCTGCATCCTATCCCAAAGGTCAGCATTCCGTGGCACACTGTGCATGTGGACATTACTGGTAAATTGAGTGGCAAAAGCGATTTAAAGGAATATATCATTGTTCAAATCGACGGTTTCACAAAGTTCGTATACCTATATCACAGTCTCAAGATAGATACAGAAAGCTGTATCAAGGCCATGAAGTCTTCCATTTCCTTGTTCGGTGTACCAACACGCATTATAGCTGACCAGGGTAGATGTTTTTCAAGTGCACAATTCTCAGAATTTTGCTGTTCAAACAGCATTAAGCTTCATTTAATTGCAACTGGGGCAAGTCAGGCTAATGGGCAAGTTGAGCGCCTAATGAGTACGCTCAAGAATCTGTTAACTGCAGTTGAATCAAGCCAAAGATCTTGGCAGGAGGCTCTTGGCGAGGTGCAGCTGGCGTTGAACTGCACTACTAATCAAGCAACTGATGCAAGTCCGTTAGAGATGTTAATAGGAAAAGAAGCTCGACCTCTTGGACTAGTGCCTCCATTGGACACGGAGTTAGAAGTAGACTTAGACTCCACAAGGGCTCGAGCCAGTAGCGTTATGAAATCCTTAGCCTCTTACAATAAAAATCGATTTGATAAATCCAAGGCCGTCGTTGTAAGACACAGTGTTGGTGATTATGTCCTTCTTAAAAACGAGGAGCGACACCAAACTAAACTAGACCCAAAATTTAAGGGACCGTTTTTGGTAGTTGAAGTCCTAGATGGTGATAGGTATACGTTGAAGTCGTTATCAAGCAAACGACTATATAAATATTGTCATGACGACATTAATAACTTCCAGAGGGAAGTGTTCCCCAAGAATTGGACATTTACGATGAAGATTCAAGCTCACAAAAGGGTCAAGAGGAGACTGAAAGTTATCCGTCCAAGTGAGACGATGGTTATCCGTCCAAGTGGGACGATGGTTATCCGTCCAAGTGAGACGATGGCTATTCATCCAAGTGGGACGATGGTTATCCGTCCAAGTGGGACGATGGTTATCCGTCCAAGGGAGACGATGGTTGAAATAATGAATTAAGTTAAAAATTTTGGTCGAATGAAATGAAAATCTATGTATTGGCAAAAGATTATTTAATTATTGTAATTAGCATAAGTGAAACATTGAATTATATTGAAAATGTTAATATCAAGAATAAATGTTAATAATTGGTATGAAGGAAAAGATGGATTCAATGTTTCATCAAATGTTGAGTACACGAGGACGTGTAAATGTCAGAATGGCCGTGTCGTGTCATTGCTTGCTAGAATGTTCTAGCAGTAGCAGACTGCTGCGAGCAATGCTGTTATGTTGTTGTTGCTATTATGTTGAGATTGCGCGAAATACGAAATACTAAGAGATATTTCATCATCTTTACATTGTCCTCTTTCATACACTTTTGTAGTTTTGCAAGAACAGTTAAAACGCGGCGTCAGAATGACGCCGAGTATGGTTCGGTGTAGAAGAAAGACCGAGAGTCAGTATAAATTGTAGTGGCCTACCGTACGCATCGAAACTCGCAGCGTTTTTTTAAGAAAATATAAATGGAAAATAACTCGTCTTTAACATATATATATATAGTGACATATTCAGTTCTTGCAGAGCTCTCTTGTCAACCTCCACTCCACTCCACATATAACAACATAGAAAAGACAAACAATGCACAAGCATTGTCCTAAAGAAAAAACACTTATGTATAAATTTAAGCATACGCACATGTCATATTCTAAGCAATCAATACCAGGCGAACAAAACTAATAACATAAAACTATGCACCCGAAAAAGGGCAAACCATTAAAATCAATCACACCACTTGATCACGCCACTTCTGAAATAGCCGACCAAAGTCCAAATGTAATCTGATCCTTGTGCGAAGCCCAGTCCACGACTTCCCAAAATATTCCACTCTAAATAGCTGAGCATTCATAAATTGAAACAAAGGGAACGTCGCAATACGAGGTTTCCTCAATGATCAAAACACTAGCATAAGTAGAGTTAGAATTTACACATTAGGTTGTAAAGACGCATTTAAAAAATACGAATAAAGACTTTTTTTTGTGATTAAATGACTTCAAACTTCTAATTGGCGCAGCCGGTAGGATTCGCTTTTGAAATCATGAAAAAAAGTCTTAGTAACAAAGGATCAAAAGATCCTTAGCTTGTTCAAGAGTCGCGAACTAATCAAAAAAGTGATATCCGCATAAGGACCTCGTGAATCCTTAAAATTTTTTTTTATTATTAAAAAAAAAAAAAATTTAAATCTACGAAAACGTTTATCGGCATAAACAAAATTTTACTGCGTAACATTTTACAACACAAGTAAAAACTTTTAAAATAATAATAAAATAATAAAGTGCAACAAAAAACAAAATAAAAATAAATTCAAACAAGATGGCTGTGCGAATTCTATCTGATAGCAACTTAAGCCAAGCGCTAAACCAAATAAGACAAATACCAAGATTTGGAGGAAAAGTAGAAGATCTAAGCGCCTTCGTCAGCAGAATCGAATTCATCATTAAATTATACCCAACCGAGGACAACAGACAGCAAAACGTGCTATTCAGTGCAGTGGAAATGCAGTTACATGGAGATGCACAAAGGACATCATTAAGGCACATGGCTTCAGACTGGAACACCCTAAGAGATACCCTCATCAACACTTACAAGACACAGACACAGTACGAAGAACTACTAAGGAAACTATACTACACTCAATACGGAGGAAGTATCCGTAAGTTTATCGAAGAATTAGAATATAAGTCCTTTGTTATTATAAATAAACTAATACTAGAAGGCGATCAAGCTAATACATCATTATATACAAATGCAATGAACAATACAATAAAGGACGTGATCAGTAAGAAGTTACCAGACAGATTGTATATGCAGTTAGCTAGATATGACATAACGACAATAGATAAACTAAAACAAGTAGCTCAAAAAGAAGGAGTTTATGAAGATTATGTATCTGAGAGAACCAAGAACAATAATAACACTACATTTCCTAAAAGTAACAAAACCAATTACAACCCTAGATATCAAAATTATAACAAAAACTCCAGCTATAAAAACCAACAGAATTTCAATACAAATTTCCAAAACAGTAGAAACCAACAGAGTTTCAACCCAAATTTCCAAGGTTATAGGAACCAAAACCAAAACCAAAATCAAAATCAAAATAGAGCAGCATATGACCCACCACTATTCAGGGAATTTCAACAAAAATTATATCAAGGTAGAACCGAAAATCCAATCAATTACCAGCAAAATCAAAATAGAACTAATGCACCAAATCCACCAGTAAAAAGAACCCCCAAGGTTATAGCGAGCAATCAAAAATGGATACGTCCGAAAATTTTCATCAAACAGCCTCGGAATAGAAAATAAAACACCGTTCATAATAATAATTATGAATGATATTCCTCTAAAATGCTAAGTAGATACGGGATCATCAATAAATTTAATGAGCAAAAATTTCCTAAACTATAAAACATCAAAAGAAAATATACACCATAAGTGGTAAAGTAACTTTAGCTAACAGTATATCATTGGAACCCAGTAGACTCTGTCCGACCGATCAAAAATTTTACAGTCATGAATTCTCAAAGAAATTTGATACTCTATTAGGCCGAACGTTCCTAACAGATTGTAAATCTAAGATCGACTACGAGGAAGAGTTTATAAAACTTGGAGATTTTCAATTCCTATTCAAGTATGGTATCAAAGAAGATAGTAAAACAGAAGCAGATTTAGATGAAACATAAGAAAAATGGTTAAATGAAAACTTAGAAGAATGTTTAGATCCACCACTAATAAGAGATTTATACATAGCATACGCATTAGAGAACGAATTAATAGAAAGCAATCAGTTCAGATTAGAACATCTTAACACAGAAGAAAAAAAGGAATTAACTAAAGTTTTATTTGAATACGGAGATATTCAGTATAAAGGAGCCGACAATTTGACTTTCACTAATACTATAAAACACACAATCACAACAAAACATGAAGACCCAATTTACAAAAGACCATATAGATACCCACAGAGCTTCGACGAATAAGTAGAAAAGCAAGTAAAAGAAATGATGGAACAAGGTATTATTCGTGAATCAAGTTCACCTTATTGTTCACCTATCTGGATAGTTCCAAAGACGAAAGACGCCTCAGGCAAAAAGAAATATCGCATAGTCGTAGTTATCGCAGTCTCAACAAAGTTACTATTAGCGACAAATACCCAATACCTTTAATGGATGAAATATTAGACAAGTTAGGAAGATGTCAATATTTCACAACCATCAATTTAGCAAAAGGATTTCATCAAATCCAAATGGACGAAAGATCCATACCAAAAACTGCTTTCTCAACAAAAAACGGCCATTTCGAATATACACGTATGCCATTCGGATAAAAAAATGCACCAGCAACATTTCAACGTTGTATGAACAATCTTCTAGTAGATTTAGCCTACAAAAATTGTTTAGTTTATTTGTGTGTTTTGCAATTCATTGGAAGAACACATATTATCATTGAGAAAAGTTTTCAAAAAGCTAAGGGAAGCGAATTTAAAATTACAATTAGATAAATGCGAATGGATGAAAAAGGAAACAGATTTCTTAGGTCACGTTATAACAGTAGTTGGTATTAAACCAAACCCAAATAAAATTGAAGCTGTAAAAATATTCCCAATACCAAAAACACCAAAAGAAATAAAGAGATTTCTAGGATTATGTGGGTTTTATCGAAAATTTATACCCAACTTTGCCAAAGTAGCAAAACCAATAACATTAAAATTAAAAAAGGGAGAAAAAATAAACATAATTGATAAAGAATACAAAGAAGCAGTTGAAAAATTGAAACTACTTATTATATCCGATCAATATTAACTTATCCCAACTTCAAAAAAAAATTTTCATTAACGACAGACGCAAGCAACTATGCACTAGGAGCAGTATTGTCGCAAGACCACAAACCAATATGTTTCGCAAGTAGGACATTAAACGAGCACGAAACGAAGATAATCAAAATTATATACAAATTACAGAAAGACCTTTAAACAACTACAACCACCAAATTGAATTTATTAATAGCAAAACTGACGATATCAAGACATTAAATTACTTTCACAAAACAAAAACTATAATAAACTACACAGAAATGACAACAGAAAGAGCAAAAGAAATAATAAAAGAATATTTATGTGCGAAAAATAGCGTAGTATATTTCTTACATAATGCGACTACGAAATATTCAAAAAAGCTTATATAGAAATAATCAACATAAATAACCCCATCAGAACAATGAGAGCAACACCAAAATTAATAGACATCCAAAATTATTCAGAATTTAAAGAAATTATAATGAAAAACCATAAAAAACTACTATACCCAGGGATCGAAAAGACAATAGCTATGTTCAAGACAAAATATTACTACCCAGATTACCAGAAATTAATTCAAAATATTATAAATGATTGCGAAGTTTGCAATATATCTAAAACAGAACACAGAGATACAAAATTCACTTTCGAAATCACACCAGAAACTTACAACCCAAGAGAAAAATATGTAATAGATTTTTACATGATAGATAACTGTTGATTAATACAATTATTTGCTGCGGTTCAGTGTTTTTATTTGATTTCTTAAACAGAGTGTCACGGACACGTCTGCTTAGATCTGTCGTCAAAGAGCAACTACTCTAATGCGCACTTACAAGTGACACCGATACATATAAAATTCGCTGAATTCTAGTCAGCGCTTAAGAAGTAATACATAAGAAAAAAAGCGATGCAATTGCAAAGCAAAACAAAGAATAGAACTGCCAACTTATTTCGATGATAGACATGCCAACTTACAAGAATGATCGTTAAATTTCAAATTAAATTAAACAATTGCATATATGTAAATTCATTGTAAATCCGTTTCCCAACATCCCGCGCGGCGCTGAAACAACGTTTCGGAATTCAGTAAAACTGCAATCTTTGTGATTGGGCGCATCATTTCTCCAGTTTGTGTCTTCAGCTTCACTGTGCGTACCAGCCCATCAGGACCAGGATACGTTTCGTTAATTCGTGCTAAAATCCATGCGGCTGGTGGAGTATTTGAATCCTTTACCAGTACAATGCTGTCGGGCTCCAGATTTGGCCTGTGCGTGTTCCACTTGTGACGATTTTGCGTCAGGTGCTGTGAACAGTGGACGAGAGTTTACCACTGCTTCAATTTGTGCTAGGAGCGTGTGCATCTGCCCGAACGTGAGCATTGTCTTCGAGAAGACTCGCTGAAGATTACGTTTGACTGAACGAACAGCTGATTCCCATTTACCACCCCAGTGTGGTGCATGTGGCGGTATGAAGCTCCACTTAATGGCTTCATTCGCCAGTGACTGTGTGACGATACTGTTGTGCAACTGCGAGTTGAGAAGCTGCTCCATTTCATTCAATGCGCGTCTGGCGCCGACAAAGTTTCTTCCATTGTCGCTGTAAATTAGCGCACATTTCCCACGGCGTGATATAAAGCGTCGAAATGCCGCTAAAACGGTCTCAGTGCTCAGATCCGTAGCTAATTCCAAATGAATAGCGGAGGTGGCCAGACAGACGAACAGGCAAATGTATCCCTTCTCCTTACGTGGATTGCGTCCCTTGCGGACCTTAAGCGTAAGTGGCCCAGCGTAGTCGCAGCCAGTATTCTCAAATGGTAGAGCTTGTCGTACTGGAACTGCTGGTAGATCAGCCATGAACTGTTGATTAGTATTTTGGCGCTGCCTGAAACAATTTAAACAATCATGAGTAACCTTTCTGATCAAATTACGGGCACCCAAAATCCAAAATCGTTGACGAACAATAACAAATAGTGCCGATACTCCTGGATGCAGGTTAGTCCAGTGCTCATGTTCCAAAATGAGTTTTGTTATGCGGCGTGACTTCGATAAAATGATCGGATGCTTGGCACCATAAGGTAAAGTCGAGTTATGCAGACGTCCACCAACACGCAGTAGCCCCGAGTCGTCAATGATTGGCGAAAGCGTACGTAGCTTGGAACTATTTCCCAGCGTTAGCCTGCGAAGTAGGGCCTTTCTTTCAGTACTAAAAGTGCCCTGTGCGTAGCATAAGCATAATGAGCGTGCCTCATTAAATTCGATGAATGTCAGTGATGCCAACCCTGATGCGGGTTGCAATTGTCTCGTGCGTCGTATGAATCTCAAAACATACGCCACAATGCGTACAAGTTTTAGCCAGGATGAAACGCGTTCAGCTAGCTCGTCTAATATGGGTGTGGCAGGATGAGTTTCTGCCAGTAATATCAATGCGTTAGTCTTTACTTCTTCTGTCACGAGATGATCTGAAATCAACGCATCGCTTGTTTTTAAGATTTCAATATCCTTGTCGTATAACCAGGGCGGCCCTTTCCACCAAAGTCCAAAGTTAGTCTTTACTTCTTCTGTCACGAGAAGATCTGAAATCAACGCATCGCTTGTTTTTAAGATTTCAATATCCTTGTCGTATAACCAGGGCGGCCCTTTCCACCAAAGTCCAAAGTCAGTCAATTTTGAGGCCAGCATGCCTCTTGAAGCGCAATCGGCTGGATTCTCCTTTGTGTTAACATGGTGCCATGCGGATCTAGGTATGATGTCGAGAATCTCAGCTGTACGGTTGCCTACAAATGTTTTTAATTTGCATGGTGGGTGCGACAGCCATGCCAATACGATGCTGGAGTCGCACCAGGCATATATTTTGATGTCCATGTGTTGTAGAGCAGTTGTGATGGATACAATTAGGCGGCTGAGTAAAACTGCGCTACATAGCTCCAGGCGCGGCAGCGACCGCTGCTTGGGTGGCGCAACACGCGTCTTTGTTGCAATGAGAGTAACCTCTATGTTACCATCCGGTTGTATAATGCGACTGTACACTACAGCGGCATATGCTTTGATTGATGCGTCTGAGAATGCATGTAGTTCAATTGTACCTCCAGAGTAGCCCATATATCGCTTAATTTTAAGCTGCTTTAATGCAATTAGATCAGTGCGGTACTTCTGCCATAAGTCCGCCAATTTATGGGGAAGTTGAGAGTCCCAACCCAAATCCAGAAGCCACAACTCCTGGAACAGTATCTTGAACTGAATGACCACTGGTGCAAGTAGTCCGAGTGGATCAAAAATACGTCCCACATCTGATAGTATTTGTCGTTTTGTACTATCTGCACTTGTAGACAATGTTAGGTGAAACTGAAGTGTATCACGTTCTGGTTGCCAGTGAATCCCAAGAACATTCACAAAATTGCTGTTGTTATGTTTGCATCCTGGTTTTGCATCTTCTGTATCCGTTGGCTGTTGGATACCCATTTTCCAAGTTCCAGTTGTGCTTGTGACATAAGTTGCATTAGCTCGTCTCGCAATTGTATCAGCTCCTCTTCGGTGTGCGCGCCAGTGAGCACATCGTCAACATAAAAATCCTCCATCAGGATTCTTGCAGCGTTCGGATATTCTGCGTGATCGGTTGCAAGTTGTTCCAGAACTCTGACTGCTAAGAACGGCGCGCATGCCGTGCCATATGTGACAGTGCATAGCTGATAGTGCTTAAGCTGCTCAGAAGGATGTCTTCTCCATACAATTCTTTGATAATTGCGGTGTCTGTTTGCCACCCAAATTTGCCGAAACATTTTGACTATGTCGGCAGAGAATACATATTGATGAATTCGAAACCGCAAGCATACAGCCAAAAGGTTTCTCTAAATACTTGGGCATGGCCATCGATGTCCTGGTATGATCCGTCGAAAAAAACACGCAGCTGGTTTCCAACAACTGGGTGATGTGGCATATAAAACACTTGTCATCATGAGCAAGAACCTCGTCGGGTGTGAGTTCCCGCATATGGCCAAGTGCGATATAGTCATCTATGAATTTTACATACCGTGTGCGCAGGTCTGTATCTCGCTGTAGACGGCGCTCTTGATTAATTGATTGATTTATTTGTTGATTATTAATCCTAGTGCTACAAGTAGACATACTTATGAGTTAATGCACTAGTCACATTTGAAAATTACTGTTTAAGATAACAAAAGATAAAAATACTTATATACTAAGCGTTATATACTTAACATTTGAGAAGAAATTTGCAATTAAAAAGAAAATATTAATCGTATTGACTATTAAATACCTTAACTAAAGTTGCTATTGTTATTATTATTATTTATTATTATTAATATGCATTATGTATCTTTAAACATGTTGCTGTAAATATGATTTTAGCTTAGATCGAAAACCTGATGTGCTTCTAACGGTCTTAATTTCAAATGGCAGCTGATTCCAAAGTCGAGCACCCCATACAAAGAACTGCCTGTCGAAGCATGCAAGCTTAGTTCTTGGACAGACAACATTACAGGTTCTTAATGATACCGCAAAGCGTAATTTGTCATATAAATAGTCAGGCGTTCTTGTGTATATTATTTGGTGTAGCAGATTCAAAGTCTTGTACTTCGTCCAGTTTTTTAAGTCTAAGTCAAAAATACGATTTGCAAAACATGTAACATGAACATACCTACTAAGTCCGAACGCGTAACGTGCTATACTATTAAAGGCTACTTTAAGCTTATGCTGACTAGCAATATCACAATTTGAAAATATTTCTATGCCATAAAATAGTATGGCGGTAAGAAGAGTTTTGGCAATGGTTAATCTTGTTTTAACCGGTAGCCAGGGCTGTGTGAGTGCTAGCTGCCGAGGAACGCCATAGGTCTTTCCAACAGCCTTATTGACCTGGTCTTTCTATGTAAGTGCATTATTGAATGTTATTCCTAAATTGTCAGCCTTATCCACATACTTTATTTCTACATTATCAACGCACAGTTTACCTAAGTTGCCAACATTAAGTTTTTTCTTATAAATAACAATACATTTAGACTTAGAGGGGTTCAAACAAAGGCCATTGTTACTTGCCCATCGAGATACACGTAACAGATCATTATTACAAAGCATGACACACTGGTTAATCTGACTTAAAGGACGACTCACATATAACTGGACATCATCAGCGTACATATGAGCTTCACACATAGACAAAACATTTGGAAGATCATTAACATAAATTGCAAAGAGAAGAGGACCAAGAATTGACCCTTGTGGAACACCCCGGGTTGTTGTTATGAGATCGGAGTTGGCGTGTTGTACAACGACGGCCTGTTTTCTATTGAACAAATATGAGGACATAAGCTTAACTGCCGTGTTAGAAAAGTTATACAGTTTGCTTAACTTTGTTGTCAAAATTTCGTGGCTTACCGTGTCAAAAGCTTTACTAAAGTCAAGAAGAGTTAGAAAAGTAACTTCCCTAATGTCCATATGACTTCTTATGTCGTCAACAATTTTTAAAACGGCGGTTGTACAACTTTTCTTTTTCATAAACCCGGATTGCTTGTTACTAAGAAAGTTGTTGGTGTCCATGATTGTTGAGATTTGTGTTGCCAACAATTTTTCAAAGGCTTTGGATAAAAATGGTAGTATAGCTATGGGTCTATATTCATTTTTATTTTTAGGGATGGGTGTAATTTTCGCAATTTTCCACATCTTTGGGAATGTGGATGTGGTTATAGCATTATTCAAAATATATGTTATGTGTCGTAAAACAAGTGGTAGTAACATTTTAATAAACTTTGGACAAATTCCATCTCTTCCACTTGCATTTGACTTGATTGTGAGGATTGCATTCTACAGGTTTAAATCGTGATTTTGATCCATGAAGTGTGTTTGAGAATTCCGCGTTCTCCTGCTTAAAGGGTAGCTCAACAATATATCTCCCCTGGGAGTTTCGTGTATGTGCGTTGTAAAAATGCTCTTCAACTTGCACATCCTCGGGTTCAGGTTGCAAGCACGCATGTGATTCCAGTTCCCAAAACTTCTTTAGCGTTGCGTCTATATCCAATGCTGACATAAGTGTTGTAGCAACTGGTGTGTTTGTTATCACAATTGATGTGATCACCCATCCAAAGATTCTTGATATGGCAATGATGTTGCCCTTGTTGTCCAGTTTCTTGCTGCCGGTGAATGCAGCCCATACATAGTCTGCGCCCAACAGAATGTCTATTGGCGAAGACGAACAAAACTGTGTATCTGCCAGTGGAATGCCGTCGAAGATTGCCAATGCGGATGCGTCGACCTTTTCCCTGGCTAATGGAACATGCGCCTTTACTTCCAGCTTGTGATGTGAAAGACGTGATTTGAGCTGCCGGCAGCTTTGGATATGTTTGTTGTTATTGTATGATGTTGCCGGCGGCTTCAAGTGTAATTGTTGTTATTGAATGCCGCTGCCGGAGACTTCGAGTGGCATCAGAGAGGCGGGTGTTCACTCCTCCCAACCACAAGATCTGCGTCCCGTAGATCATTTAAGCCGTCAATACCTCGGGTGGCTTTGTCGCGAATCCCAAAGCCAAATTAGCAGCTTTTGGGATTCCTTTCGTTGAGGTTAATTTCCGCCATATAACGTACAAAGAAGCTGCAATGAGTACGGTAAGCATTATTTGCGAAAAGTACGAGTACAAGATCCCATTGGACATGCTTGATAACTTTCTGAGATTTTGTAAGCTGAAGTCGTGGACATAGTTTAACGACAATTCATATCCGGTTGCAGTCAAGGCAGCTGACATAGCCATCAAATGCGTTATAACATGGCTACTGTAGTTCCTCCCTTTAACCATGATTGGATCGTTGGAGTATTGAATGATGAAAGAACCGACCAATTGGTGTTCTTTGGCGTTTTCCAATAATGTTCCGTTGAAGTTTGAAAGGATCAAGGTTCCGTCATCAACCAATTTAATGATTTTCTGGTTGTTTTTAAGGTATCCACAGGAAGCTTGCCCACCTTTTAGCAAACGCGGGATGCAGCTGTCCTCTTCTAATTTTAATAAGTCTCTATCCTGGCAGACTGTTGTATTGCCTATAGACAGACAATTTCCTAGAACGGCATACGTTTCCTTTGCATTCATAGCCAATTTGTTAAACTTTAGTGACAATTGGTTACCGTTCAATATGGTGGGTAGAAGAAACATTGATCGGTATCTTTTTTCCGTGACCTTTGGCATTGAGATGACGTATAACAAGGCTGTCCTGTTGGTCAATACCGATGGCCGAGAAAATTCGACCGCCTCTATGGCGTTTTGATAAGGCAAGTTATCCACTTCTGTGAGTATGGTTTCGACTTCCGTGTGGTAGAGCAGGTTTGTATTGACTACACCACTTTTAGCCAGTTGACAAGCTCGTGTCATTTCTTTGACCTGGTTTGCTATTATAATTGATTTGTGTAGGATCGTCGTGGTGGTGTGTATATCGCCATCAATGGTATTTACTTTACTGATGACATTGTTAAGCTGCTGAATTGAATCGTGCTCAGTCTCAAAGAGACGTGTGTTTATTTTTATTTGTTGATCGTTGTTTTTGGTACTGTTGGCATTTTAAAATTTGACCCCAGTCGGAAGTGTCTGGTGATCCTGCTACCCATTTCCACGCTGACCCTATCCAGTCAATAGAACGTGGTTTTCGTGATGGCGTGTTGATAATCTTGGAAATTCCTTCCGCTGTGTCCTGGAGGTAGTGCTCTGTTAGCACCCTGATCCGGGAGTCTGACATCAAGGTGGCCTCCTTTTGTAGCTCGATGATCATATTCCTTACTCATGCCAGATTGATCACGTGGGCTAGTTTGAAAGCCCCATTGACGTGCCATATGAATCCCTGTTGTAGGGGAACAACGGGTGCTTCCTATTTGAAAATGTGCACCGCCGTTGCTGCGTGAATCAGGAGCATGCTTATGAAATAGTGTACAATGGATTATTTTATATTTTTTATTTTTAAGTTAGTTTGTAAATAATTAAAAAAAGAAAACAAAAAAATGTTGTAAGAGAAAGATATCAAAACTTTCAAAATAGGTAAAACTATTCTGTGATTTAGCAAAGAATTTTTTATTTTTATCCTAGTGTAATTCATTGGAACGACGCAACCTTGCAAAGGAGCCTTGTGTAAAGCTGAGTGTACGTTTTGTTTTTAGTATATAATGCGATTTTTTGTAAATATGTAAAGGCAACCTTACAAAGGAGCTGTGTGTAAAGTTGTATATAATTGGAAACAAAGTGAGTATATGTCCGAAGGACAATGTATATGTGGTGTTTTTTATACTCGATACCGAAGGTAAAGAGTATATTGGGTTTGTGCAATGTCCGTCATGGTGTCTGTCCGTCCGTCCGTCTGTCCGTCTGTCCGTCTGTATGTTCGCAACTTTTTTCCACACCGTTCAAGTTAGAGACTTCAAACTTTGCAAACCCCTTCATCTATGGCATAGTAAATTAAAGTGTCAAGATTGGAGTTCTACGATAACTAGGGGGCTGGCAAATCGATAAACTCGATAACGCAAAATCGATAGATCCAGCTATTTCGCAAGCCCTTACAGCTAGAACTACCAAATTTGTAGAGAAAATAGCTACTAACAATCCCCAAAAAACTGCATCAAAAATTTTGGAGCCACGCCCACCCATTCCGCCCCCAGCCACCCCGCAGTTTAACACTAAAAATGCCTATATCTTCTACAGTTTTTGAGCTAGACCCACCAAATTTGGTGCCAAGATAGGTGTTGACGATCTCCAACCAAATTCATAAAAACTTTGGATGCCACGCCCATCTATACCGCCCTATCCGCCCTCAACCACGCCAACGCTTCGCTAAAAACGGTAGTGCGTGTATCTTCCATAGTGTTTGAGCTAGAGTCACAAAATTTGGTAGGTAGATAACTGGTAACGATCCCCCAAAACCTGCATCAAAGTTTTGGAGCCCCACCCACCCATTCCGCCCCCAGCACCCCCGCAGTTTAAAAACAGAAATGCTTATATCTTTTACAGTTTTTGAGTTAGAGCCACCAAATTTTGTGCCAAAATAGGTGATTATAGCCCCCCAAAAAATTCATAAAAACTTTGGATACCACGCCAATCCATACTGCCCAAGCTGCCCCAAACCGCCCCAATGCTTCACTAAAAACGGGAATGCGTGTATTTTCCAAAGCGTTCAGGCTAGAGTCACCAAATTTGGTAGGAAAATAGCTATTAACGATCGTCAAAAAACTGCATCAAAGTTTTGGAGCCACGCCCCCCGTTCCCCAGCCCCCTGCATTTTGAAATCAAAAACGCCTATATTTTCCACATTTTTTGAGCTAGAGACGCCAAATTTGATGCCAAGATTAGTGATGAAGAAACCCAAAAATTTTGGATGGCGGCCCCCACCCATACCGCCCCCAGCCCCCCTTCACCATATTCTACTAACTTTGAGCTAGAGTCATCAAATTTGGTATGAAGATAGCAATTAACATCATAAATAGATCTACAGCAAATGTTTGGACGCCACGCCCCCCATACCAGCCCCCAGCCCCCCTTCCACCATATTCTACTAACTTTGAGCTAGAGTCACCAAATTTGGTATGAGGATAGCAATTAACATCATAAATAGATCTGCAGCTAAACTTTGGACGCCACGCCCCCCATACCAGCCCCCAGACCCCAGCCCCCCTTCCACCATATTCTACTATTTTTGAGCTAAAGTCTCCAAATTCGGTTTGAGGATAGCTATTGACATGATACATAGATCTGTAGCAAAAATTTTGATGCCACGCCCCCATACCGCCCAGCCCCTACCTTTAACAAATTTTGAGCTAGAGTCACCAAATTTGGAAGGAAGATAGCTTTTTGGCATCCCCATCTGCATCAGACAATCGTTGAGGCAGCGTACACCCCTGCCGTATCCACACACCATTGCAATCAGCTCTCTTTTAATCTGTTTTACTACTGGTATCGAGTATACCGCAGTCGGGTGCGTCCGACTGCAACGTTTCTACTTGTTTTTGGTTAATTTTGTATGACGGAATACGATAAACGTTCCCCATCCAACACTCGAGTCTAATTACGCAAGTCTGATTTGTGGACAATTTTACCTGTTTTTGTTTTAATTGTCACTTTCCTATCTTCTTCTACTACCTCTCGCTTGAATCGCTGTTTTTCTTTTGTTTTTATTTGCTTGTTTGCTACAAAAACTTTTTCACCTTGTACATATTGCAACGGCGGGGACCTATCATTATTGCGAGCTATATTTGTTGTAGTTTGTTTGCTCTGAATTAACCCCCTTATGTCTTCCAAGGTTTGCTGTTTAAAAGCAGCTAATCCTTGGTAGTTGATTCTAGAAAAGCGATCGAAAAAGACGTCCACGGGTTTCTTGTTAGTTACTGAATGCACGGAATTGTTGTACCTGTCCACAGAGATTGGGCCCAATTCGGTATTTTTGAAATTTGGATATTCGCTTTTCAAACATCTAAATATTTCTAAGAATGTTGAGTAGAATTTCTCCATCTGCCCATTGACTTCACTTTTTTGAGTTGGGGTATAGCATAACTCTATACCTAAGGTTCTGAGATAATTAAGAACAGTGGGGCACAGCAAACCCCTTTCATTGTCTGACACAATCATTTTTGGGTCCGTAAAGTAGTGAAGGGCTTCCAACAATGTTTCACGTAAATGAATTGCTGATTTAGATTCTTAAGTGAAAAGCTTGGAAAATTTTGTGAATTTGTCTATGCAACTCAGAAAAACTTTTTGTCCTAATGTGAAAATATCAATGTGAAGGATTTCACATGGGTAATTTGGTATAGGAGTTGGTTGGAATTGTGGCTTATTAGGGTGCCTATCATACTTGAAGAGTTTACAACATTCGCAAGAAGATACTTGAGCACGAATGATGCTGGCCATTTTATGGAAGTAAAATCTAGAATTTGTAAATGGACTTCCCGCGGTCCTCTATGTGCCCTGCGATGTTCCTTTTCAATTGTCTCACTTATTTCATCAGCATCAGATAAATCGATGACCAATCTTTGTGTTATTCGAATTTTAAAAAGACTAAAATTACAAAAACATTGGGATTGAAAAAATTGTAAATACGATTCTGGTATTTTAACTCCATTAACAACTAAAGTTTTAAGATACTTCTGTAAGGCAGTACACCTATCCCTACACGGATGATCGGTTCCAGACAAAACCGTGTAAAGTGAAATCTTCGTTTTTCCTATATAAAACCGTGTAAAACGAAAAAACTACCCAATTCAGTCATTTATTTAAATAAAACAAAAGTAAAACATCTCAAAAAACTTAAAAAATGGTATTCTTTACCCAAAAAATGCCGTAATATAACTAACTCACGTAGTAAACTTATTCTAAATTAGAAACAAAAAAAAGACACAAAGAATTTTGCAGAAAACTTTTTAAATTAATATATTTAGGTATTAAGTTTATTCGGATTCGGTATCATTTTCAGGAACTATCATCAGCCTTTTTTTCTTGATCGTATAATATCACTTCCTTCGCTTGAATATTCCCGGTCTGATTCTATCAGTTCAACAGTAGCTGACGAATCTGGGAAGATCCGAAGATCGGAAGATTGAGAAGATTGAGTGGACTTCATAATGAAATCTGTAATCAACAGTTGCGTTGGTTTTTTGGCTAAATCCTTATAAACTTCCTCATATTGACTTAAGCATCTGTTAATATCACGTTGGAAACGAAGAGCTCTTTCAACATTTGTGTCAATTTGTAGAAAATGGTTTCCTTATTTTCTTCCCAACTCAAGGCCCTCGCTAATGACTTTCGCTGTGAATGTAGCTCGTTCTGACTGTTCCTTATCTGTATCTGGCTTGTCGGCTTCATATATCATATTAACTAAATCATCTTCATTTAGTTCTTTATCGGCCATTATTTATTCAATATCTGCCCGAGCAAAATCTTCAAATCCTTCTCCTCCTATTCTCTGAGCTAGTTGAGTGATTTGGGAATATTCATGCTCTATCGGATGTTCTTCGTTTCCACTTTCAACAGCTTCTGGCCATAACGCTTTCCAGCAAGCATTGAGCGTTGATTGTTTGATCTGAGTGTACGATAATCCAATATGTTTGACGCAATCCAAGATTGTGAATTTTTTCCACGCATCCATGAGAATCAAAGAGTCAAGATTCTCCATTTGTTCCAAAATGTACTTGAATGATTGCTTTATGTAAATAGCTTTGAATGTCGAGATTATCCCTTGGTCTAAAGGTTGTAACAAGGAAGTTGTATTTTTTGGTAGAAAAACAACTTTCACATTTTCGTGTTGCAAATTTGGAGGATGACCAGGTGCATTATCGATCAATAGAAGTGCCTTGAAGGGCAGTCCTTTCCTATTCAAATATCTCCTGACATCTGGGACAAAGAAGTCATGGAACCATTCATTGAAAGCCACAGCAGTGATCCATGCTTTCTTATTCGCCATCCAATAAACAGGAAGATTGTTGATATCTATTCCTTTGAATGAACGTGGACGTTTAGATTGATTAATAACTAATGGTTTCATAAGATAGTCGCCTGAAGCATTGGAACAGAAAAGAACTGTTATTCGGCTTTTTGCTGCTTTATGCCCACTGGCTGATTTGTGAGCTTTGGTTAGATATGTTCTTTCAGGCATTTTTTTCCAGAACAACCCGGACTCGTCGGCATTGAAGACCTGATCAGGAGTGTAAGAATTGGCGGCAATTATTTCGGCTAACTCTGCGGGATGTTGTTCTGCTGCAACCGAATCGGCGGATGCACTTTCACCTTTCATCTTAAGATTATGTAACGAATGTGTCTGTCTGAATCTTTCGAACCATCCATGGCTTGCGGGAAACGATACGTTTTTTCCATCTGAAGAAGTCGCAGGTGACTGATTCTGGAGTCTTCTAAAAATGCTCAAACCCTTAATTTTAATAGCATTGGTGTCAACTGGAATCCTTTTCTGGGTTTGGTCTTCGATCCAAATCATTAGGGCCTTCTCCATATTTTCCATTGTAACATCTCTTACATATGATGTTGAGCTCATACTGGTGCAAGCTCCAGCTGCGACACTTTTTCTAATGGAATCTTCACTTTTTCTTATTGTTCGTATTGTCGCCTCATTCATAGAAAAATGTCTCGCAACATCCTTTACTCTTCCTCCACTACGAAGACGATACAATATTTCGATTTTTGTTTCCAAAGATATAACTTTTCTTTTGGTCTCATTTTTCTTCGAAGTTTTTGGCATTTTAGAAACTTGAAAAATTAACACAGATAACATAGTCATGAAAGGTTCCGGAAAAGATATTGAATAGATAACTTACCAGTTCAAATAAAAAAACTCACAATAATAGTAGAAATTATGATTTTTTGTTAAATTTTCCATCAAACGATTTTCCTTCCACATAAACTACTCTGCGTTTGGTTATGTACATACATATTTCACAATAAGGGGAATCCCTCAATATTGCAATCAGTGTGGCCAAATGAAGGGGACTCAAAAAGGTTTTTAATGATTTGTGGATACGACTATGCAACCAAAAATACATTTTTCGGAGTTTTTCAAATTTCGTTTAGTTTATGAACCGTGCAAAAGCGAAATCGTGTAAAACAAGTACCGTGTAAATCGGGGGATAGGTGTATTTAAATGTGACACTTCATGGTTATTAATAGGAATAATGTGGCGTACAAATCCAGCGTGTGGGTGTTCGCATGAATATTCTAAGCGATTGTGTTCAAAAATAAGTTGATTTCGGAAAACATTGATAGGCGATTCAACATGAGGAATTAGTTGTGAAGCATCTTGAATAGCACTGCGAACGGTGTCACCTGATTCTGAACCAGGCTCAGAGGCGGTAGCGGTATCAGATCCCATGTAATTTAAGTGCATATTAATGCGAGAAAGTGCAACTGCCACAACATTGGACTTTCCTGGTTTGTTGAATAGTGAACAATTGTATTCCTCAATGCGAGATTTCTATCGTTTTATTTTTGCATTGAAATTTCTATTACCCAGTGCAAAAGTCAAGGGTTGGTGGTCTGTATAAACTTTAATGGAACCCGCACCATACAAATAAGATCTAAGATTGTCTAAAGCCCAAACTATTGCAAGCATCTCTTTTTCAACAGTTGCGTAATTTTCCTCTGTCCTATTTAAAGACCTTGATATGTAGGCAATGGGGCGATCTTTACCTTGATCGTCTTGTGAGAGAACTGCCCCTATGGCATAATTTGAAGCGTCAGTTGTTAAATGGAAAGGTTTTTTGAAATTTGGGAATGCTAATATTTCTGATGAAGAAGTATAGTTTTCAGGTTATTAAAAGATCGTAGAGCTTTTTCGTCAAGTTCTACTAGAACTTTGCTGGATTGAGACGCTTTAATATTTGCGAATTTACCCCTTGTCAAGTTGGTGAGAGGCTTTGCTACTTTTGCAAAGTCTTGTATGAATTTCCTATAATAAGAAGTCATACCCAGAAATCGCTTTAGAACCTTTACATTGGAAGGAGGTTCCATTCTAGTTATACCCTCTACTTTTTTACTGTCTGCCTTTATACTATCTGGTGTCACGATGTACCCCAAGAATTCGCCTTGCGTTGACAGGAATTGAGTTTTCTCCAGGTTGACCTGTAATTTCGCGATCTTCAAGCACTCAAAAATCAGTCGAAGATTTTTGAAATGCGATTCGTAATCTTCACTAAAAACGATAATATCGTCAATGTAAACATAGCAAATTTTTCTTATATGTGCCCTGAGTACATCGTCGATCATTCGTTGGAAGATCGCTGGCGCGTTTTTCAAACCAAACGGAAGACGCAAGACTTCATATTTGCCGTTTAATGTAGAAAACGCGGTTTTGGGTGTATCATTTTCCTTCATGAAAATTTGATGAAACCCTGAAGTCAAATCAAGAGTTGTAAAGTACTTGGCATTGCCAAGGCTAGCCTAGGTTGAATTAATATCTGGTATAGGATAAGTGTCGGATATGGTTACCGAGTTAAGTCGTTTGAAGTCGATAACCATTCTGTATTGTTTCTCCCCGTTAGGTTTTGGTTTTTTTGGAACCACCCATACCGGAGAGTTGTAGGGGCTCTAAGAAGGGTTAATTATTCCTTCATGTAAGAGTTCTTCAACTCTACCTCGCCCCTCATATTTGATGGGTATGGATAACTTCTTGTATAATCGGGTTCTTGGGAAGTCGTGCGGATTTCGGCCCTAAAGGCAGTATCTACTGCTTCCCCTGGCGAAAGTGGTTGAAAAATTTGAGAATATTCCTTGATGAGACTACTTAAAGTTTGTCTTACGAAAACAGGATGGTCTAGGCTTACTAAGGTATGAATGTAAGTAGATGATTTCGCATGTAATTCCTGGTGTAATGAATAGAAGATCATTTTTTCGGTCAATCAGCGCTTTGAACTCTTTCAGGGTGTCATCACCTATAATACCATCAAACGATATTAAACCAGGGAGTATAAAAAATGTTACGATTGAGTCGTTGCCGAATTGTTTGAAAAATTGACCCGTGAGACAGTGTGTAATCTGAACTTTACCAGTGGCTGATTGAACCAGGAAATGGTCCGACAACCTAGTACTTCAGGCAGCAATTTTTGGGCTTATAAAATGTTTATTAGCGCCGGTATCTATTAAAAACTGTAGCTTAGCCCCTTTTGTTGCGTACTCTATGTAAGGTACACTAGAGAGGCGTCGCTCATAAAATTTGCCTCTCCTTCGTCTACACAATCTATTTCTTCTAAAGTATTATCTAGATCCCCTTCGCGTACCTGGATCTCTTGTTCAATGTTGTTGCTGATATGCGATACATTGTCGTAGCAGCTTTCCTGATCTTGACCTTGATTAATATTGTTCGTAGCAACAGAATGTGAAGGCAAGGCCGTAGACATGTGGTATTTCGTTTGAGCCTTTCTAAACGGGTTCAATGTTGAAGAAGCGCTAGGGCTTCGTTTGGCACTCCCCTCGTCTTGTCGACCTGGCTACTATTTTGATGTGAGAATGTAGTCGGAGGCGGTTTTTGGAAATTTTGGAATCTAAAAGTACTGGCTTGGTGGTATGGTTGCGGGGAAGGCGTAAACGTACCAGCATTGTTTGATTGTTGTAAATTACCCCTGAATGAAACATTCTGCAATTCCAAACAAAAAGAATATGCCTCTGGCAAATTTTTCGGACTACGAATTATCAATAGTTTGGAAAGATCCCCTTCGAGTCCCCTTATGAACACATCCAATGTCCTGACCCTGTGGTTCGACACGAAGGCATCAAGGACATTAGGAGCATTTACTTCTGACTTTAATTTGTTTAGAATCAGAGAGAACTGATTATTGACCTCCATGTAATATTCCTCTAAGGTTTTATTACCCTGCGACAACAAGCTCATTTGGTGTTCCAGTGTATGAACATCCCGCTTGTCTGCATAATGGAGTGCCAACACTCTCTTTATCTCTAACCAATCATCGTCTTTAACGCTATAAGACCCAAGCGCCAAGTCGGCACTACCCCTAATTTGTTGTCTTATGTGTAAGACTATAGACCTATATAAAGGCTTATCCTTCACGATCTCGTAGTCGCTTAGGATAGACTGGGCCCTATTTAACCAAGAAACATACTGTCCGGGTTGGCCTTCAAACGGTTGAAGTTCCTTGACGCAATCGGGAAGAGTGTACGTTTCTTTTAATTCGTATTCGTTGCGTGGTCGGGCTAAGGGTGAAGGTTGACTTGCAACCGGATTTCGTTCCTCAAAATCGGTCTCAACTACGAGGAGCCTATTACTAATTTTCCTAATATCTTCCTTTACCCCCATCATTTGATTAAGCAATGCCTTAAGCGAATCATTGAAGTTATTAGGAGTTTCTTTAATATCTTCCATTTTATAAATTTTCTGACAAATTATATAATAAAAGTGACAACTTTATCAAAAATGAATACAAAAAGATAAAAGATATTAATTTTTTAAGAACAATTTTTTTTATATTGTCTCTGATAATATTATTATAATTATTTATTTTTTATTATTAATATTTTTATTTTTTTATTTTTCAGACTTGTTTTAGTTCGAATATTAGAAAAAAAACAAACGTTTCACTCACTCTGTTCCTTTAGTTGTGTTGTGTAGTGTGTTTTGGTGTTTGTAGATGTACTTGATTGTAGTTTTTAATAAATTCTATCGGAAAGAAAGAAAATAAACTTTAGTAATGTCAATTTTTTTTTAAAAGAATGAATAAAAAAAATATAAAAATTTCATTGAATGTGATAACAGTGAGAGCGTTGCCTTCGTATGTCGATCCGTGTTGTGTGTTTTAGTTGCAAGAAGGAAAAAATAATTAAAAAAATTATAGCAAAATATTACAGGCCACCGCGCCTGTATTATTATTCCGTTTTAGCATCGTGCCTACTAAGGTACGGTTGCCACACAACCCACTAGGCAGCTTTTTTGAGTGCATTCCAAACTTCTTAGCCTTTCTAGCAGATTGCGGAGTTATTTGGTCAACTTGTTTCAATTATTATGCGCGTTAGTAGTGAATTAAACAACGTAGATGCGCCCGCGAATAAGCTGTAAACATGCACAGACAAATCGCCGCGGCGGGTAATTGTTTTTACTTTAACTTTATATGTCAACAGCTTGTAACGCTTTAGGAAAATATGATATTCTATTTTTTTATATTTTATGCATTTTATCAGTTGGTGAAGAATTTATTATACTTGATACCGAAGGTAAAGAGTATATTGGGTTTGTGCAATGTCCGTCATGGTGTCTGTCCGTCCGTCCGTCCGTCTGTCCGTCTGTATGTTCGCAACTTTTTTCCACACCGTTCAAGTTAGAGACTTCAAACTTTGCAAACCCCTTTATCTATGGCATAGTAAATTAAAGTGTCAAGATTGGAGTTCTACGATAACTAGGGGGCTGGCAAATCGATAAACTCGATAACGCAAAATCGATAGATCCAGCTATTTCGCAAGCCCTTACAGCTAGAACTACCAAATTTGGGGAGAAAATAGCTACTAACAATCCCCAAAAAACTGCATCAAAAATTTTGGAGCCACGCCCACCCATTCCGCCCCCAGCCACCCCGCAGTTTAACACTAAAAATGCCTATATCTTCTACAGTTTTTGAGCTAGAACCACCAAATTTGGTGCCAAGGTAGGTGTTGACGATCTCCAACCAAATTCATAAAAACTTTGGATGCCACGCCCATCTATACTGCCCTATCCGCCCTCAACCACCCCAACGCTTCGCTAAAAACGGTAGTGCGTGTATCTTCCATAGTGTTTGAGCTAGAGTCACAAAATTTGGTAGGTAGATAACTGGTAACGATCCCCCAAAACCTGCATCAAAGTTTTGGAGCCCCACCCACCCATTCCGCCCCCAGCACCCTCGCAGTTTAAAAACAGAAATGCTTATATCTTTTACAGTTTTTGAGTTAGAGCCACCAAATTTTGTGCCAAAATAGGTGATTATAACCCCCCAAAAAATTCATAAAAACTTTGGATACCACGCCAATCCATACTGCCCAAGCTGCCCCAAACCACCCCAATGCTTCACTAAAAACGGGAATGCGTGTATTTTCCAAAGCGTTAAGGCTAGAGTCACCAAATTTGGTAGGAAAATAGCTATTAACGATCGGCAAAAAACTGCATCAATGTTTTGGAGCCACGCCCCCCCCGTTCCCCAGCCCCCTGCATTTTGAAATCAAAAACGCCTATATTTTCCACATTTTTTGAGCTAGAGACGCCAAAGATTGGTGATGAAGAAACCCAAAAATTTTGGATGGCGGCCCCCACCCATACCGCCCCCAGCCCCCCCTTCACCATATTCTACTAACTTTGAGCTAGAGTCATCAAATTTGGTATGAAGATAGCAATTAACATCATAAATAGATCTACAGCAAAACTTTGGACGCCACGCCCCCCATACCAGCCCCCAGCCCCCCTTCCACCATATTCTACTAACTTTGAGCTAGAGTCACCAAATTTGGTATGAGGATAGCAATTAACATCATAAATAGATCTGCAGCTAAACTTTGGACGCCACGCCCCCCATACCAGCCCCCAGACCCCAGCCCCCCTTCCACCATATTCTACTAACTTTGAGCTAAAGTCTCCAAATTCGGTTTGAGGATAGCTATTGACATGATACATAGATCTGTAGCAAAAATTTTGATGCCACGCCCCCATACCGCCCAGCCCCTACCTTTAACAAATTTTGAGCTAGAGTCACCAAATTTGGAAGGAAGATAGCTTTTTAGCATCCCCATCTGCATCAGACAATCGTTGAGGCAGCGTACACCCCTGCCGTATCCACACACCATTGCAATCAGCTCTCTTTTAATCTGTTTTACTACTGGTATCGAGTATACCGCAGTCGGGTGCGTCCGACTGCAACGTTTCTACTTGTTTTTTCTTTATTTTTTTCAACTTGTTTTAATTATTATGCGCGTTAATAGTGAATTAAACAACGAAGATGCGCCCGCGAATAAGCTGTAAACATGTACAGACAGATCGCCGCGGCGGGTAATTGTTTTCACTTTACTTTTTTAATAATTATTTGCGCCAACAACCGTTTCACTTCGCCGCAACACACAACTCTATCACCACGAAGAACACTCTGCTAATTTTTTGAACATTCTTGATCTTTGATTTTATTTTAGTATTATTATTTTAGTGTAACACATTTTATTTCTTTTATGAATTTTTTTATTATTTATTTCTGCAATTTTATTATTGCAGGGTTCAACTCGCAAAGAGAGGCCTGCCTCGGGCGCCAGTTATGGCAGTCTCAATGACTGCCATGAACATAATACTACCTTAATATCTTATTCTGCATTCTCGTGCGTGTTGGTTGAATCCTGGAAGGCAATAAAGTTCCCTTTTCAATAGAAATTCCAAGTATGTTCTGAACTTATGATTTTATTATGTTTTGGGTATGATATTCAATAATTCGTTGTGAATGAGTTCGGCTTCCAAACTGGAGTGACAAGTCGCGCAGCTCAGCGAGCGCGCGTTTGGTGACGATCCATGGCTCGAAGTGCTGACTCCGCAAGCTGAGTCGACGCGCATGCATTGGCCGCTTTGGAATGTGGATCGGCATATCCGCTGGCGAGCGGATCATATTACATTGCCAGCGACATAGTTGCAGTCATGCTGACAATGTAAAACGTTGTTGTTGTTATTTTGTCGCTGTGGGCGACTTCAAGTACGTTTTTGCTATAGGTTGACGCTGCCGGCAGCTTTGGATATGTTTGTTCTTATTGTATGATGTTGCTGGCGGCTTCAAGTGTAATTTTTGTTATTGAATGCCGCTGCCGGCGACTTCGAGTGGCATCAGAGGCGGGTGTTAACTTGTATGTACATATGTTGGTACACATACGCGCTTGAGTTTTGGTGCTGATGAAGGGTGCTTGGCTATTAATAAATATCAAAACAATGACAAACAGCTGTTCCATAATTTAATGTTCAGGATAATCAGTTCAATTTCTTGTTCATGTACACTATCAGGATCAAGCTTAGTTCACGTTTAAGTAATCGATTGGTTTTCATGTATCGATTCACGTTCACGATCATTTAAAATTCAATTCAAGACAAGTTCGGGTAACTGGGTCTGTAGCACAGAACCTTGCCGAATAGCATAGCGACCGTATGTGTATACCAACATGCATATATGTACATTTGTATATAAATATGTGTATGCCTGCGAAACTTTTGCGGTCACTTTATTTTATTTTACTTTACTTTATTTAGAGCAAAGCTCGCAAACAAGTGTCGACACTTTTAGACTGTCCGAAAAAAGTATGTTACACTTTGACGTAATGAAAAGAGGGAGCGAGAAAACACACTCGGATGTAATTGTGATGTGAATTTTGGGCAAGTGCATTTTAGTTGCACCTGCGCTGGCGTAACTGAGCGGCTTTGGTAAGAACTGTCGGTAACTCCTTCCTCTTTAAACGCAGACGTCCTCGGATGCAATGCAGAATCGTTTTTGTGTTTTGTTGTTTGCCAAGTTTGTCTCCTTTATCTCTATATGGAGGTCGTCTGATGGTTTTTTGGCTGATTTTTTGCTCCATATCCATACTGCGATTACGGCCAGTATCGTCAACAGGACTCCGGAGAGTGACAGGCTTATCGTGGTTGCTTAAAAATTTGCCGTCTTTAACATCTCCAATCTTCTTGTGTTGTTGATGTTTATTTCTTTGAGCATCTGTAGAGACAGTACTTCCTCGGTCTTGGTGTTTTCTGCCAACATTTGAAAAAGTGGGGGAATAGATTTCGCGTATACCGAATCTTTTGCTTCGTAGTCGTCTTCGGCAATTCTTACTGTCGAATTTAGAAACTGTATTAGGTAGGTCCCTTGCAGTTCCGTCTCGTCTTGGTCTATTCGAATCTTTCCCTCGTAGTCGTTCAGAAGTATCGTACCGGCAACTATTTCCTTGTGATCTAGGATGTGTTGAAAATTTATAGTTTTACAGTGTGGTTTGCGGTTTTGTAAAAGTGGAGTTATTTGTTATGTTATTTCTATTACAATTGTTTTATCGCTATGGGTCTCACAATTGTCTATTTGGGCGAATACAGTTTTGTTGCACATTATAATTTTCTCGAATTTGATTTCATTTATTGTATTGCCCTGTTATTCTTGGTCTAAAGAACTTGTGGGATAGTTCGGAGGGTTTCGGATAGCGAACGGCCTCTCTTTGAGGTTAGCTGCGAATAAGCGAGAATCCTTGCAAATAAGCAGTCCCGGACAAACAGCAGGTGCGGTACCATTCACCGTACTGACAAGACGCTTGTGTTGCCGTCTTTAAAGCATAACCTCACACACTCCCAACTCCCTCACACATACCTACTTCATTCCTACCCCCCACATCTCACTCCGGGCTGGACTAAGGTGTTACTCGAACCGTGCTGAGAGTCAACTTGGTTGGGGGCCCGGATTAAAAACTAGCCCAGTCGCTTACGGCCCAGCCTTACCCGGGTACTGCAGATCTCTGCCCGGGTAGACCTCTTATTTCTCTGCAACTCGACAAAAACAAGAATTTAAAGTGCAGCAGGATATCCCTGCTGCCAATGTCGCGAGGCACTTTGAGGACCGCTTGCTTGACGGTGAGCGGCCCTCAAACGAGGGAATGCCCCCACGGCAACAACGAAGTAGGCCGCAGGCGGCGGTAAACACAGCGCGCACAAGCGACGAGGGAATCCCCACGTCACCGTGTCCCAGCTGCACGAGGAGGAGGAAGCATGGCTGGACCATCCCAGCCGATGCGACCGAATCTAAACGCAATTCGGCGACATGGCGTGCAGCGCCAGCAGCCCAAGGCGCAGATGCCAAAATTGGGAGAGCCGGGTAGTTTGGATGACCCAAACCGGAAAAAACTGAACGGCTCAAAGACCAATTGTTACTTAATGTACCAGCAGGGACTTCCCCTAGCTGAGGCACTGCGCAGGGCAATGGCAGGGAGGGTTTTGGCGAGCCAGGCACAGGGACCAGCCCCCAAACGTCCCAGCAGTACGCTGACGCCACCCACTGACCCACGTGTCGTCGAGACTGCGATCGTGAAAAGGTTCTCCACTGCATTGCAAGATAGGTGATGACATTCCATCACCTCACAACATCACAATCTTCTGCCCAAGAAGCGCGGATCGGTCAACCGAATCCGTGTTGGCTCTGCTGAGGAACCAGAACAAGATCGAGACCAACTCGTGGAAGGTGCTGTCGAGGAGGACGGAAGGCGGAGATGCGCACATGATGATCGGCATCGATGAACCCTCCAAGGACGAAATTGTGGTGAAAGACCACCAGATTTCATTCCGCTACGGGACCATCCCCGTTAGCGGTCTGAAGAAGAGGAGTGTTGGCGCGAGATCTGCCTCCGCCAAACAGTCAGCCCCGGCAGCCGCATGCTCGGCACCCACACTTCCACTGATCATCCGGCAAAGGCCGTTCCCCCAGAGGATCTGGCTGAGGATGAGGAGCTGGCCGACATGACGCTCGGTCCAGGAGAGATGGAGGGGATGGATGGGGTGGTACAAATGCCATCACAGGAGCTGGCGGGGGAACTGCTAATTGCAGATGAAGTAGCTGACGTCACCATGACGGGCAGCGGTGATGTGGGTAGCTCCCAACCTGCATCACTAGGAGCTGGAGCGGCGGATGTGTGATGGTGACGCTAAACGTCACCGCCACTGGGCTAGCCCAGATAAACCTCCATCGTGCTAAGGCATCCTCGGGTGTCTTAGCCAAGATGTTTATCACCCAACATTTTGGGCTAGCCCTGGTGCAGGAGCCATTGGTCAACAATGGCATTAAAGACCTGTACACCGCTGACTCGAAGGTAATCTGGGATCAAAGAGATCCTCTACCTAGAGCATGCATCGTGGTAAGAGAATGTATTAAGTTACTATTCTTTCAAAATTCCTCACAAGGGACTGCGTTCCGATTGCCATAAGGGCAAAAGGAAACGCCCCCCCTATTGTGGTGGCATCTGCCTATTTCGCCGGTGATGTGGACTGCCCGCCACCCAAAATAGAGAAGCTGATGGGCCACTGCAGGAGAGAGAAGCTGCCGGCTATAATCGGTTGCGATGCCAATGCGCACCATATGGGGTAGCACGGACATCAACAAAATGGGTGAGTGCCTTACCAACTTTATATTCAAGTTTAATTTAGAAATCGGCAATGTCGGATCGACACCGACATTTGTAACTAGAGTTAGAGAACAGGTGTTAGACATTACTCTGATTAGTCGGTCTCTTAGGCCACACATCAGGGAATGGCATGTCTCTTCAGAAGAATCCATGTCCGATCACAGGATCATCCTATTCAAACTTTAGGTTAATACGGAAAGTAGCGTACCAACTCGTAACCCCAGAAAAACAAACAGGGAAAAATTTAGGTCTACCCTAGAGCTAAACCTAGCCACCGAAAACTCTGGAACACCCAGATACACTGGTGAGCTAGAAAGAGTTGTTAGAAATCTAAATAGTAGCATCGGAAATGCATATGAAGAAAGAAAGGCACGACAGTCTTGAGAGACTGCGGCTCACCACTCGTCACCTTTTCAATAAAGCCAAAAGAGACGGGTCATGGGATACATACGGCGAAAGCCTCACCTCCTACAGCAAGGAGATAAGAAAAGCCAAGCGTAAGATTTATAGAGAATTCTGCGAAAGCATAGCAAGTACGACAGAAGGTGCCCGGCTGATTAGAGCATTATCAAAGCGAGCACCGGAGGCTAATCTAGCCCTAAAGCGAAGTGATAATTCATACACGAGCAAAAGTATGCAAAGGCTAGAGCTTCTGTTTGAGACGCACTTCCCAGGGAGTATCCCCTGGCAACAGAGCGAATCATATGAAACAGGAATTCAGCACAGACCAACGGCCAGCGACTGGACATACGCCAAGTCGGTGGCAACGATGGAGAAAATAAAGTGGGCAATTGGATCCTTCCAGCCTTACAAATCTACTGGTCTGGATGGCATATTACCGGGTTTTCTTCAGAAGGGACTGGAAATACTCCTACCCACTCTAAGGAAAATCGTGGTCAGTAGCCTAGAACTTGGGGTAGAGCTAGGGTGGTCTTCATCCCCAAGATTGGGAAGAAAGATATCACCAACCCAAAGTCCTTCCGACCCATAAGCTTAACATCGTTTTTGTTGAAAACGTTGGAAAAGCTGGTGGACTATTATATTAGGAGTACTCTTCTTACATAGAGTCCACTGCAGGCAGCGCAGCATGCATACAGGACAGGTAGGTCTACGGACACTGCCCTGTATGAGCTGCACCGCACTTTGCGAGCCGCAGTAGTAAATAAAGAAGTAGCAGTCTGTGCATTTTAAGACATTGAAGGTGCTTTCGACAACACATCTCACGATGTTGTCAAAGACACCTTGATAGAAGAGTGGAATAGAAGAGGGCTGGACAGCACAACCTGTAGATGGATTTCATCCCTACTAGGGTCCAGACAGGCTACGACATCTTTTCAAGATAGTACCGTAACAGTTACAACCACAAGGGACTAGGGAAGTTAGTCTTAACCTAAGCCCTACAAAAACAATCATCGTTCACGAGAAGATACAAGCTACAAAGGATGAGGGAGATTAGCATCGCAGGGAGTCCAATAGAAACAAGCAAGGAAGTTAAGTACCTTGGGGTCACTATTGACAGTAAATTTAACTTTGGCACCCATGTTCAGAATATGATTGCGAAGTGCTGCAGAGCGCTGTATACGTGTCGTAGCAGGGAAGTCATGGGGAACATCACCAAAGATAATAAGATGGCTATACCTTATGGTAGTAAGGCCCATGCTCACATACGGAGTGATTGCATGGGGGGATAAAGCACAGCAATAAGCATAAGCAGATTTAAAAGCTACAGAGAATGGCATGTGTAGGAATCACGGGAGCGATGAGGACCTGTCCCACATCAGCGTTTCAGGTTCTGTCGGAGATAACACCACTCCATCACACAATTAGGCTACAACAGAAGGCAACCGTTTTAAGAATGTCCGTTGAAGGAGTTGGGAGAGGACATATTCTTAGTCGAGTAGAGGCAGATATGCTATCGGGTGAACTTTCCCTACTGGCACAGCCAAGTAACGAAATGAAAGCCGAACATATAATCGCGCAAAAGTTTCAAGTTCACCTGTGCAACAAAAAGGAGTCGACATCTCTAGAACTGGTCGACAACATGAAGCCGCACTGTATTAAATGGTACACTGATGGGTCCCTAACACAACAAGGCTCCGGTCTTGGTGTGGTGGGCCCTCGGCTAGTTTACCATGACGCCCTAGGTATGCAGCATATTCCAAGCAGAGGTATGTGCAATAGGAAGGTTGGTGGACTTTAATTTAAAGTGCAACTATCGGAATAGAGATATAGCCATCTTATCCGATACCCAAGCAGCTATAATGGCACTTAGTAAGACTGAAATTAGGTCAATGGTAGTTCGTGAGGTACGAACCAAGCTAGACACTCTGGGATCACAAAATAGGATTGCCCTAAGATGGGTCCCAGGACATGTCAACATAGCGGGGAACGAAGAGGCAGATAAGCAAGCAAGACTTGGGGCAGCGACGCCCCTAATAGGACCCGAGCCGTACTGTAGTGTAAGAAGAAGCATAATACTTGAGGAGATTAGGAGCAAAGAGAGACGTCTACGCAGAATGAGCTGGGCAAGGACCCCAGGACTCAGACAAGCAAAGCTTCTCTTGGGCACAATAGATCTATCTGGTCACAGTGTATTCACCCCAAAGATAATAATATTGCCCTGTTTGACTGGTTTTATTATCATTGATACGCATGGTTCTTTTCCAATAAAAGGTATGTTTACCATGTAGAGTAAATTTTTGCCATTTGTGGCTATTTGTATTTTTGCAAATTCTAATAACTCTTCTACATTGATGAACATGCCTTCTTCTACTTTAGTTACCTCTGCTTCTGATAATAATATAGAGTTTACAGTATTTGTCTTTGCCCAGTTTAGGGCATGATTTAAGTTTGTTAGATCATCTTTCAAAGTTAGTAATTTAAATTTTAATACAGTTGTTGCTTCTTCTATTAATGTCTTATCTTCTTGAGTTGATTTTATTATAGTACTGGTTATTCTGCTTAATTCATTCATTCTATTGCTTAGAACTTTGTTAAAAATTACTTGTCTATTGTTGTTTTCTAATTGCTCGTTGATTTTTGCTGTTAGGATATCGTGGTAATTTTTGTCCGGCGTGCTGGCCAACCATTTCCATGCTGTCTCTAGTGCGTCTATAGACCTAGTCGCCCTTCTGGGTGGCTTAAGTCTACGTAAGTCGCTTTTTATCGTTCTGAGTTCGTACTCTAAAAATGGGTACAACTAGTGTGAGTGTCTCACGTTTCGTACGGCTTCTTCTAATTTCCAGATGGCGTTTTCGTACTCTTTCATGTTAAAAACATGAATGATTCTGAATTCGCTATTCTGAACTGCTGCGATTCCTGTTTTTATTGGAATTAACTGGGAGTGCGATTAGTGAGAACTTATGCGAGCCCATGGCAAGAAAAACCTGTGAACGGATATTATGATTTTATATTATTTTTGTAGACTATTTTGCCTGATCGTGTTTTAACTGTTGTTTTTTGGTCTATTGCAACTGTTTCTTTTTTATATTTTGGCGTTAATTTCGAACCGAGCCTTTTATCTATTCTAACGAATATGATTTCTCCTTCTTTATATTCTTTAACTTGTTTTCTTTTCCGGTTATGGTACGTCAAATCTTCGTTCTGTTTTTCGCTGATATTCTTACTGTTCTGTTCTCTGGCTGTTTTTTTAGTTCTTAAGGATCTGATATCGTTTGATTTCCGAAAAATACCTCTATAGGCTTTTTCTTAGTGGTAGAGTGAATTGTCTGGTTGTATTCTTGTACGGCCTTGAAGATTAAATCTTCGAAACTAGCAGTGTCGTCATCTCGTTTAATACACCTCATTATTGCAGTGATTGGTCAAACTAATGTATTTTTTATTTTTTGGAAGGCTTCTAGAGCACTCTGGTCTAGAGAAGTTTTTACTTTACTGGAAACGTTTTTTGAGAGTCGGCTATTCTCTCCTCTGAGAAGGTTGGTGAGTGGTTTCGCTATATTAGCGTAATCGCGAATGAATCGTCTATAATAACTCCCTAACCATAAGAAAGCTCTCAAATCTCTCAATTTCTTAGGCTGTGGGAACTGTTGCATTGCTTTAACTTTTTCCACATTAGGTTTTACGCCATCAGCTGAAATTGTGACTCCTAGGAAATCGACTTCAGTTTTGAAAAACTCGCATTTGTCGAATTGAATTTTCATATTGGCATTGGAAAGAGTGGAGAATCTTCTCAAGGTTTTCTGCATGTTCTTTTTCTGATTTGCAAAAAACTATTATATCATCTATGTAGACATAACATCTCTTGCCAACGTGGTCTCTTAGTATATCATCGAGAGCTCTTTGAAATATTCATGGGCAATGTTTTAACCCAAAAGGTAACCTAGTGAACTCGAATTTACCACCATTTACCGAGAATGCGGTTTTCTCTATATCTTTCTCTTTGAGTGGAATTTGATGAAACCCGCTTTTCAGATCTAGCACGGAGAAATATTTGATATCCAATTGTGCTATTATGTCCCCAATGTCTGGTATTGGGTATCGATCTGATATGGTTACCTTGTTTAACTTTCGGTAATCTATTACCAGTTTTTACTTCCTCTGTCCTGAAGCGTCTTGTTTTTTTGGCACCATCCAAACAGGTGCGTTGTGCGGTGACCGTGAAGGTCTTATAATGCCGTCTTGGAGCAATTGGTCTATTTGTTTTTTACTTTTGCTTTTAAAGAGGCGGGGTACTGATAGTGTTTACTATGTATTGGGGTGTCTGAAGTGGTTCTTATTTCGCCAGTTACCGCCTTTGTGTATACAAGTTTTTCATCAGGCGCGGCAAATAACTCTGCATGCATCTCGGTCATCCTATCCATGAGCTCTTTTTGTTGCGCAGACATGTGGTCTGCCTGACTTTTATGTTGTTAACCGCTTGAGTAGCCAATTGTTTGATTTTTATTTTATAATTCCAATCTATTACTAGGACGTCATTGCGTACGTCGATTACAGCGTTGAGCTGTTTGAGGGTATTGTTACCCAATATGCCATTAAAAGTTTTAAGATTTGGGAGAAGGAAAAATTTGACTGGAACTTGATCAAGTCCGAATAAACTGAGATGGGTGATTTTTGTTTGTCCGCCGACAGAATTTGCGACAAAGGGTTTCTCATTAAGTTTGGGATTCGGTACTAAATTAGCTTGAATGTAATTTTGGTTTGAGCCTGTATCTATCAGAAATTTAAGCTTTTTTCCGTTCCTCGTCTTGCAGTTCCCGGCCCTGTCAACTATACAGGGAACATCAGAATATTTTTTAAAAAAGTTTTTACAAAAAATATAATTTTCGTTTTTAAACAGAAACTTTTACTGTGCTACATTTGCACATTCCCGGGAATTTTGGACTCTGTCTTGTGCAGTGTCGGCTAAAGCAATTCATCTGCTATAATTAGGAATTAAGCGTTGAATAACTTTACTTAGCCCGTTGGGCTCATTGGGCGCCCCACCGCTTTATTGTCAGTGTAGCGTCAGTGGCTACAGAAGTTCAAGCCTTGGCTAGGACCTTGGCGAATTAGATGCACACTTCTAAGCATGCTATTACCTCCGGACTTATTGCAAATCAGCAGATTAAGCCTGCAGCCATGAACAAAATCAAAGAGACTCTTGGCGATGCACTCAGAAGAGTCGTCAGCGAACCATCATCCAGTATGACGTATGAGGCAGCCGAATGTGCCGCGGCAGCTGTGACACCGGCAGTTGGTGCCAATATGGATTGGCAGGTGCAGCTTTGCGACTCCAGTCCATCAAGTGTTACACCTAACAGGAAAAGCAAGGTTCGTAAACCTAATAGGGCTTACGATAGTGATGACTCGAGCTCAAGCTCGACTAAACCTAAAAAGCACAAAGCAGCTCGCAGGCGCTCGCCAGCAGACGACGGCCCCAGTACCAGTGCTGCGGCTCGTGCTGCGGCTCGTTCTGCTGCTCGTGGTGCTCTTAGATCTAAGTCTTTTAGAATGCTTTCAAGCGATGACGACGATTACTGCGATGACGAGAACGTTGAAGTCACTGACGAAGCCCCTGAACGACAGCCACTACCCTGTCCCAAGGCCATCAAGCCTCCGCCAATTTTTATCCCGGAAGTTAAGAACATTAACGCCCTAATCGAGTCAATCCGCTCACTTGTAGGTAATAAAGACTTTTCTTACAAGGCAGGAAAAGACGGCAGCGTAAGAGTGATGATGGCTGATAAGGCAAATTTCACGGCTCTCAAAAATCACTTAAACGCACATGGAAAAAGATACCACACCTTCCAGCCCCGTGACGAGAGAGCTTACAGAATTGTGGTTAAGGGCCTGCATCACTCGACAGACAAGGAGAGTATCAAGGAGGCAATGTCAGCGCAAGGCCACGCTGTTAGAGATTTGCACTATGCGATGAACCGCTTTAGCAAAACGCCTATGTGGATATTTTTCATTAACCTGGAGCCAGCCAGCAACAACAAAGAGGCTTTTAAAATTAAGCGGCTCTGCAGCTCTATAGTAACTGGTGAGCCGCGCATCAAGTTTAACGACGTTGTGCAATGCTTCCGCTGCCAAGGATTCGGGTATACCCAAAGATATTGCCAACTAGGCCACAGATGCGTAAAATGCGGAGGTACGCACAGCTCAGTGGACTGTAAGAAAAGCAAAGACGAGACTACCTCTTGTCTACACTGCAATGGCAACCACGCCGCCTCTTATAGGGGGTGTATTGAGTACAAGAAAGCTAAAGCCCTAGCCGCTCCTAAACGCAACCAACCTGATGATTTGAAGAAGAGACCACCGCCAACAGCTACTTTTCCATTTGTTGACCCAACCTTTAGCTACGCCTCAATGGTCAAAGGTGGTTTTAGCGCCCAGAACCAGGCCACCGATCCTGCTCCCATGCAACCTGGCAACCAAATTGAAGCAATGATGACTCGCATGGAAAACATGATGGAAAGGTTCATGGAGAAGATGTTCGGCCAGACGACTCAAATGTTCGCCACGCTTGTCAGCAAGCTGTGCAAGTAAAGCTTCATATTACTATATGGAACGCGAACGGCCTGTGCAAAAGCAGGCCAGAGGTCGAGCACTTTGTCAAGGGCAACCAAATCGATATCCTCCTCCTGTCCGAAACACTTTTCACCGATAGATCGTATTTTTGTCTCAATGGTTATGATCTAATCTTAGTCAACCATCCCAACGGTAGGGCTCATGGCGGTGCAGCTATTCTTGTAAAAAGTGGCATCAAGTATGTTGAGCTGTCTGGCTTACAAGACGCCTGGGTGCAATGCGCGCAGATTAGATTGATCAGCACACAAGGAGACCTCACAATTGCTGCAGCGTATGTACCTCCCAGATACAACGTCAAAGATGACGTTTTCGGCCAAATCCTGGATGGCCTCGGAGCCAGGTTCATCATCGGCGGTGATTTCAACGCAAAGCACTCCTGGTGGGGCTCCAGACGCAACAACTCCAAAGGGAAAGAGTTGCTTAAATGCATACAGCGCAAGGGTCTTACTTGCCACTCCTCGGGTGAACCCACCTACTGACCAACTGATCCACTCAGGAACTCTGACATCCTGGATATTGCCATATCCAAGGGCATAAGCCCCCGCAAAATTGTCTGCAACGCCAATTCGGACCTCCTCTCTGATCACAGCGCTATTTCTTTGCTCCTGAACACCCCCGTGGAGAGTAAATCTGCCCGCAGAAGGCTTACCCAGAGAAACTCGGACCCTGCGATGTACAAATCCTGGCTGCTACACACAATCAACCCAAACGCCGCGCTCATATCCTCTGAGGACATTGACGCCACACTCGAGCATCTTACGCAGGAAATGCATAATGCTGCTGCATTCGCAACTGCTCGGCGTAGAAGCACCCAGACACCTACTCTATCTATAGACTTGCACCTTTGGACCCCGGATGTTGCTGCCCTGGTCACTGAAAAGAGACGTCTCAGGCGTATTTTGTTTGCGTCACGCAGCCTCTTTGATAAAAACCGGCTTAACAGAGCATACAAACAACTTAAAGAGCTGTTGCTGCTCCTAAGAAGAAGCGCGCTTGACGAATTTCTGGAGAACGTTGAGCCTGGAGACCCTTAGCACAAACTCTGGCAAGTTACGCGGCATATTAGTAGGCCTGTCAAGAGAGCTGTGCCAGTTAAAAATGCAAGCGGTGAATGGTGCCGGTCCAACAGCGAACGTGCCGAGGCTTTTGCTGACCACCTTTATAACGAATTCTCGCCCTTCGAGAGATGCTCAGCTGAGGACACCGAGGTCACTAGGAGATTTCTTGAATCCCCAAGGCCCTGCGACTCGTCAATCCCTCCAGCTATTTATGGGGAAATTGAGCAAGACATCGCCTCGCTCAAATGCAGCAAGTCACCTGGCTTTGACGGCATCGACGCCTTGGCGCTTAAAATGCTCCCACCTTCCTGCACTCGGCTGTTATGCAGAACATTCAATCGATGTATGGAAATTGGGCACTTCCCTGCGCAATGGAAATGTGCGGAAGTGATTCTGATACCCAAGCCAGGCAAGCCTGAAGCAAACCTCGCCTCCTATCGTCCAATTAGTTTACTGGCAATTCTTTCCAAATTACTTGAACGAGTGTTTCTGCGCAGAATGTTGCCGGTTATTGATGAGGCTGGTTTGATCCCCGATCACCAGTTTGGCTTCAGGTGCTTGCATGGGACCCCCGAACAATGCCATAGACTTGTCGAGAGAATTCTGCATGCTTTTGAAAACAAGAAGTATTGCTGCGCGGTTATGCTCGACATCAAGCAAGCGTTTGACAGGGTCTGGCATCCCGGCCTGCTACACAAAATTAAAGCCAATCTGCCTACGCCCTTCTTCAATTTCTTGGAGTCTTACATCATGAATCGACTTTTTTATGTCAGATGCGGTGAAGCAACGTCCTCGATTAGGACTATCAGAGCTGGAGTGCCTCAAGGCAGTGTACTTGGTCCTGTTTTATATACACTGTACACAGCCAACATGCCCATCTACCGTAACGAGAACCTGACCGTAGCCACATACGCTGATGACACCGCCTTCCTTTCCACCGTTTCTATTCCCCAGCATGTCTCCGATTTGGTACAACAGCAGTTAAATCTGCTAGACGATTGGCTGAAAAGGTGGAATATTGCCGTCAACCAGGACAAATCAACACAAACCACGTTCGCTCTGCGCCTGGGTAATTGTCCGCCTGTCTTTTTAGACGGATCAGTGATTCCTGAGGAGGCAACTCCAAAATACCTCGGTATCACTCTGGATAGGAGGCTCACTTGGCGTACGCAACTCGCTCGCAAACGTAAGCAGGCTGACATTAGGATGAAACAACTCTACTGGCTTATCGGTAGGCAGTCAAAAATGAAACTTAGTGTTAAGTTACAAGTTGACAATGCCATTCTCAGGCCCATCTGGTCTTATGGCATCCAGCTGTGGAGACTGCGAGCATGAGCAATCGGATGTTGATCCAGAGGTTTCAGAACAAAGCACTCCGAGTTATATCAGGTGCCCACGTGTACCATGAAAAGCCACTATTCACGGCCAACTACGCATGCCAATGGTCAAGGAGGTCATCTTAAAGTTAAGTGTCAGCTACATTGCCAGACTACACAATCACCCCAGCAATCTAGCTCTTTCCCTCCTTGACAACAGTCTTACCACCAGAAGACTCCAGAGGACCCACCCGCTTGACCTCCCACACCTGGTTGACGTCTGATCCTCCCCCCACACTAGCTCCTAATTCACCCAATGATACCTTAACTTAAACTTAACTACTGCCAAGATTCAAGCCATATAATTTAATTATTGCCCACACGGGCAGATCTTAAATAAAATCACACTGAACCCCCAAAAAAAAAAAAAAAATAAGTATTGCAGTTCAAATACGGCAATGAGGAACTGTTTAATCTAAAAAATTAATGTCTGCGGTGTCTACTAACTCCGTGGCATACTCGTTTTCGGCTTCGTACGGTACGGCTTCTGGTAGATACTCTAAACCTACTTGTGCTAGACATTCTAAATAGCCTTGTTCGGCGTCCTCTGCAATTGCGTCGTGCTCTTGCTCCTCTGTACCTGGTTCTACTTCACCTGTAGTTACGTGGGTCTGTCTCTGGTATTTTTTAAGGGTACCTAATTGGCATTGAGGTGGAGGACGCTTTCCTACTAAGTCGTTATTTCGTACCCTATTCATGTAATCGATATGTCGTGATCGGATAGAATGATCTATGTCCATGGGTTCTGGTTTGGCCTCCGGGGCGAATAGCCTAGGAGGTACAGCGTATTGTTGTCCTTGATTAGCCATTTGCTGTTGATAGGCAAACTGTGGGTGTACGGGTCGATTAATTGGCCTACCATAGAAAGCTCCTGCCATCGGCACCTGATGTTGGTTAGTAGCAGGTCGTGGGGTATGCTAGAGTCTAGGGTCGAAATTTCTCCACTGGTTTGTATTCTGTAGTGGATTTTGTGCCGGGAATCTCATGACCGTCTGCCTAGGTGCTAGGTGGCAGGGGTGGAGGTCGTTGTCTTATTCTGGGCACAAGGGAATTTCGTTGCTCTTTATTTTACTCAAATGAAGAGCATGGCTTTAGTCTCTTGGCTCCTTGATTGCCAAAAGCCGTGGTAGATATCCACTTAAACCTCTTACAAAAGTATCTAGAGCTTTGCCTCGATAGTTATCGGTTAATGCCCTAATGGTTTCTGGAGATTCTCCCTGTGCACCTATCTGATTAAGGATTAAAGATAGTTGATGGTAGACAGCCTGATAGAATTTGTTTATTGTCATATGACCTTGCCTCAGAGAGAACATCTGATACTCGAGAGTTTTTAAATCTCTTTTATCAGCGTTATGTGCTGTCAGGCATTTGGAAATAGCTTTCCAACTCATTGGGGTGTTGTAAGATTCTAAGACCGCATCAGCTTCACCAACCATTTTGTTACGTACGGATAAAGTCATTAAATAATATTTATATGATTGTTCTTGTCCTGCATAGATGCTCATTACTCGTTCAACATTTTTTTTCAACGAATTTTACGTTGTCCTATCCCCAGAAAATTCTCGGATTAACCTTGCTATTTCCCGTATTTTTTCTTGATCTTCACCTGATCAGGGTCTCACAAATATAATGTCACGGAAGTTCTCGTATGGTGTACTAGTACCTGGCTGACCACTTGTTGCTTGGCCTGAGCCACCGGCAATGCCTAAGTTTGCCATGGCGTCTACTATATCGTCGGGCATGTTGTGCATGAAACGGAATGAAATTATGATTGAAATAAAACGGACAAGCCGTATCTCGTGTGTGAGAGTCTTAACAAAAATTAACGATCGAAAAAGTAAGTTGATTTTTAGATTTGATTTGATTGACAATATTTTTGCTTGAGGGTTACTTAACTATGTTCTGGCTTGCCAGAAGATTTAACTATATTCAACAATAAGTATACTTTGTCAAGAATAATTTTTTAAATTTTAATTGTATTTTATTTATAGAAAATATGGGATATATTTAACTTATTTTAACTTCTGGTAATTTTTATACTCGATACCGAAGGTAAAGAGTATATTGGGTTTGTGCAATGTCCGTGATGGTGTCTGTCCGTCTGTATGAACGCAACTTTTTTCCACACCCTTCAAGCTAGAGACTTGAAACTTTTGCAAATGTCTTTATCTATGGCATAGTAAATTTAAAATGTTAAAATTGGAGTTCTACGATAACTAGGGGGCTGGCAAATCAGTAAACTCGATAACGCAAAATCGATAGATCCAGCTATTTCGCAAGCCCTTACAGCAAGAACTACCAATTTTTTGGAGAAAATAGCTACTAACAACCCCCAAAAAACTGCATAAAAAATTTTGGAGCCACGCCTACCCATTTAACACCAAAATTGACCATATCTTCTACAGTTTTTGAGCTAGACCCATCAAATTTGGTGCCAAGATAGGTGATTACAACCCCCAAAAAAATGCATATAAACTTTGGATGCAACGCTAATCCGTACTGGCCAAGCTGCCCCAAACCGCCCCAATGCTTCACTAAACACGAGAATGCGTGTATTTTCCAAAGCGTTAAAGCTAGAGTCACCAAAATTGGTAGGAAGATAGCTGCTAACTATCCGCAAAAAACTGAATCAAAGTTTTTGAGCCATAGATCTTTCGAAGGAAGCTAGCTTTTTGGCATCCCCATTTACACCAGACAGTCTTTGAGGCAGCGTACACCCCTGCCGTATCCGCACCCCATTGAAATCAGGTCTTTTTAAATCTGTTTGACTACTGGTATCGAGTATACCGCAGTCTACTTGTTTAATTTATATTTTTCTTCATTTTCTATTTGTTCGATTTTTTAAATTATTTTTTATTTCTGTGCTTTTTATTTTCAGTCACTTAAATATCAAGCTTACGATAATTAAAACATCCGGCGAATATTCCGCGCTGGTCCTTTGGATGAATTCCTTTTGTACTGTGGCTTTGCAGCGGAGCGGCGATGCAACAGGTAACTGGGAATCCTGGAGGACACTTGTGTTCGTGGTGGTCGGCAAACTAATACAAAAGATCCGTCGACGGTGAACGACCGGTTATGTCTTTTGAATAAATCGCGAAAGAGGTTCGACTCTTTTTAAATCACGCTCGCGCTGTAGCTCTTTTGAGGCACTTTTGCGGAGTACACTATGTGGCTATAAGGCACTGGTATGTGACACGATATTATTCGTTGACTTTTGACCGGTCCTTGCTCGGGCGCCAATTAATAAAAGGTTCGGTTTTTTAATATAAAAAAACACGTTTATTTTGATTAAGTGCTGGTTTAGAACTAACTTATGACAATTCTAAATTATGCCAAAGACCGCCTGTTGAATATCGCTGCTGCAGTTGTCGCCGCTGCTGCTGCCGTCGCTGCTACCGCCTATGTATAACGCGCTGGCCGTTGGTCCCATGCAGGTGCATGCAGGAATGTACTGACGCAGCGCACGTGGCGGATGTGTTCCACGCGCTGTTGTCGTGATTATGATTTTTGGGCAAGTGCATTTTAGGTGCACCTGCGGTAAGAACTGTCGTTAACTTATGCATGCGATTTTCCGTATCTTTTTCTTCGGTTCCTATTATAGTAAGTACAGTAAGACCCCGCTTAACGCTGTTTTGTTTAGCGCTGTTTCGGTTTAGCACTCTTTTATTTCAACCAGCAAACCCCCTAGTGTAGATAAAGTAAATGTGTAGGACTTCATAGAAATATTTCAAGAAAAAGCGGATAGTCTTTCTAATGATGAGCTCAAGGAATTTATTGAGCAAGAAATTTCGATGCGTTTGCTGTTAGAGAAACAGACGGCGCTTGATTTTATTCTGTTTTATAGGCAAGAGGACGGTAAAAAAAAAAAGTGTTGAGACTTTGACCCCTTTTACACGATGAAACTGTTCAAACAGCAACTGCCCAAGTAAGTTTCGAGTTCTGTTGTCTGTCGATTTTACTATCTCAGGGGACGGTCGTATGTAGTTTTGTGAGCAAACAGAATGATTTCAAATTCGCTCACGTTTTGAAAAAAGCCAGATCTTACGGGAAAAAAACGAAACTGGCAACACTGCTAACAATCCAGCAAAATTCGCCTACGATAGTTTTCTTTGAGAGCATGGTAGCTGTGAAACCACTATCCAACTCTAAATCAGAATTTTGGCCAGTGAACACTCTATTAATTATGGATTATTATTATGGATTCTTGCGTATGTTAGCTAAAACATTATATATTTTATATTTGTTTACACAAAATATTATTCAAGACATGTTGAAAGTTCTTAGACGTAGGTGGCAACAGCAGCTGAGTTCGGTGTACAGGCTGCTGCGCAGCCACCACTGCTACTGGAAATACCGCCTGCATTGGCTCCTTCAAAAGCTAAAGCGAAAGTTTGTCCCAGCTGCGACTGCTGATGCGCCTCAATGGAGTTTTTCAGCGGCTGTGGGCTAGCCGAGGGCTGTAGTTTGCCAGGCACATACTGCCCAATGAATGAGCCATCCTCTGTGAACTGACCTGTGATTAAACGAAATTTAAGTAATTAGTTTTTACCATTTAAAACGCGGAGTGTTTTTGCAATTACTGGTCATACGTACTCTTTTTTTTTATAATTCTATGACAATAGACAATAATTTTGCCAACTCAACTACACGTATGCAAAGATCCACACAAATTCCGAATATGTATTCAAACGCACATGCATACAAACACTAACAAATATTTATCATTTTGGGTTGTCGTTAGCAAAAGTCCGCTTTCGCCCTAGCTCACACTTGTTGCTAACACACCAAATCAGAGAAATGAAACACCATCGGCACCTGAGAAGAAAAAGCTTCTGAGCTGAGCTTCTGAATAAACATTCAGAGTTTGTGTGCATATTTGCATAGCTGTATAGTAGGTGCAATGACAAAATTGTTGGCTAGTGTCATAAAACAGAACACATGAAAGATATTAATGACCAGCAATTTAATACAGATATTTGGCTCTGTGTTTTCATGTGTGCAATTGCTGCACCCTTAAACATGCGCGTAGCAATTGTATATCATATTTGAAACAGTCTCATCCATTATGATTTGACAGTTTATGAACAAGTTAAAGAAATTCATTCATGAATTTAAATTTTTTAATGTATTTTATTAGTGTATATCATATTTTTGAACTGTTCAAAACTACCTTATACTACTCTAAAAAATATAATATCTTTAAGCAGAAAAACTAGTGAGTGTTAGAACTCACATTAGACGTTTTAACACCTGTTTGTAACTGTTTGATTGCTATATATTAGCATAAAAAAGAAAAGAATAGTTTATTGAATTTAGTTATTTTTGCAATTAATAAGATTCTTGGATATGAACGATAGCTTGCCTGCTTTGCGTATTCTAAGACCTTTTGATACCTGTCCTACCCCACAAAACACATGCACTAGCAACTGATATGCACCTAGCCAACCGAGTATCTTGAGCTAAAAACTAGGCTTCTGCAAACGCTTGTCCACAAAACTATTTTTCTTCCACCATTATTTCGCTTGAGTAAGAAAACAAGATTTTGTATTCCAAGGCAGTCAAATATCAGTTTTGCTATTGCTGATCACACATACTCTTCCCAATTTTTACCCTATGACACTTTCTAACAATCCTTGCCATATTCAAGCATAAACAATATATATATTAAAATCATATATTAAAGTTTTCATTGACAACCATTGAATTTTGGTTTAAGGGGTATTTTTTCTTTGTGCAATTTGTGCGTCTCAGCTACGACAAGCCAGCATGTTGTTGTTTTGATCAGTTTCCCTTTGCGTTCAGCGGCCTGTCGATTAAAGGAGAGGCGGCGGGTCAGCGGACAGCAAGAACGGTAAAATGTTGTTGTACATATTGTATGCAAGTGCGTTTGAAACATACATATATTTCTTGCTGTGCCTGCTTATCGAGGTTTTTGTTATTTTTGTTATTTTCCTTTTTCTGTGTTGGCGGCAAACGCTCGCTTACATTTACATTTACATTGTATGTACCAATGCACATCTGAATACACTTTCGTAATTTGTGTACATCTATGCATAACTGTATGGCAAGGATTGTTAGAAAGTGTCATAGGGTAAAAATTGGGAAGAGTATGTATGATCAGCAATAGCAAAACTGATATTTGACTGCCTTGGAATACAAAATCTTCTTTTCTTACTCAAGCGCAATTAATGGGGACGAAAAATAGTTTTGTGCACAAGTGTTTGCTGGAGCCTAGTTTTTAGCTCAAGGTACTTGGTTGGCTAGGTGCATATCAGTTGCTAGTGCAGGTTTTTTGTGGGGTAGGACAGGTATCAAAAGGTCATAGAATACGTAAAGCAGGCAGCTATCGTTTATATCCAAGAATCTTATTAATTGCAAAAATAACTAAATTCATTTAACTATTATATTCTTATATATAGCAAGCAAACAGGTACAAACAGGTGTTAACACATCGCTCGTGAGTTCTAACACTCATTAGTTGTTTTCTTGCATATTTTATTGCTTGCCCTTGGCCTTCAGCTGAGTGCAAGCCGCTGCTGCAATTCGGCAGTCGGTAATTTAGCTTGATCGTTTGTCTGTTTCGCAACAAGATTAAATTGAAAAGTATTGCACACTCAAGTCACTGCAATAGCCTATTCATTTGTAAATTAATATAAGTTGGGGCCAAGAAGGAAATTAAAATAGATTTTTTAAATTTATGCAAATCTCGCAGCGTTTTATATTAATTTGACATTTCGGAAATTCGATGGCTATTGAAAAAGCTCATTACCTCAAACTTTTGTTGACCCCGACATGATCTCGTTCCTCTTAATTTCTTAAATATATCGCTGTTCTCGTTCAATTTTCGTTCGCTTTCGCTGCGGATGTTTGACCTGCATTGACGCCCGCGCATTATACTACTCTCTTGTCTCTTTTACAAGAACCGCTGCAGAAACCGTTTCTGCATTGCTATTTCTGCTCCCGTTTCGTTTTCCATTTGATTGTGCCCAAGGTGTTTGCCCTTTTTTGACTTTGTAATATTGATGCAATTTAATTGTTACGTTGTTACCATTTTCATTTGCATAAATATGAAATCGTAAGAACGTCAGTGCATTTAAAACTGTAATGTATTAAAGTGTTTGTCGAGGCAATAAATTGATTGTGTTTGACATTCACTGAGTTTTAAACAATAGCGTCCAATTGTTGACATTCACTGAACCTAAAACTATAGATTGCAAGTCTCTGACATTCAGTGACTCTAAAACTATGTTTACAAGTGCGCGTACGTATAAAATAAAAAATAACATATTCAACATGCCGAATAATGTTGAAGTGATTAATACTGCTGCAGTTCCGTCGCTTGGTTCTCCGTTTTACAAAGCCAAGGCCAAGGCTATTAACGAGCAAGTGAAGCGGATGGCTAAAGCTGTCGCAACGGAGAATATTGGGCATCTCAGCGAAGAGAATAGGCGATCCGGCTTAAAGCTCTGGAAAGCACTCAGCAGCATTTTGAGAATATGCATGACGAACTGGAGGAACTGGATTATGATGAAATCGGCAGTTAACTTCGTGAATCATTTGATGAATTATCAATACTAGTTGAAACTAGCTTGCGCCGCGAGACTAATAAGCGAAAGTTATCATCGCTTTTGTGTTCTACTAAAAGGCATGAAGCATCTGCTGACAATCACACATTGACAATCACACATCAGACCCGGATTCGATGGTCTGAGCTTAAGCTTCCAGAGTTCAACGGAGGATACACAAGATATGCAGACTTTATTTCAGTATTCTCGTAAATCATTGACGGCGACTCAGGATTTTCAGATGTGAAAAAGTTTCAGTATTTGTGATCGTGCCTGAAAGCACCAGGCTTTGATTGTGTTTCTTTGTGGAAATCAGCAGTGCTAATTGTTCAATTGCATTATATTTACTCAGAAAGCGGTTTAATAACAAGCGTCTTATTTTCAATGCACATGTCACCGAGATTTTGGGTTTGGATTGCATCGAGTCGTCATCAGCGGTAAAACTTCGAGCACTTTCGGATACGGTAAACGCCAGCATCCGTGCATTTCAAGGCATGGGCAGCGTTGAGCAGATTACTGGCTTCATAATTGTGCACAGCTTGCTGCAGATGGTGGACAAGGCAACTCAGACCAGTTGCGAGGAGACAGCACCGATGGATACAATACCGACCAGTGAGCAATTTATGGCTTTTCTGGATCGATGATGTCAAAGGTTGGAAAATGTGGAACACGCTACGGAAACGTATATGCCTAGCTCTAAGGTGGGAAACAATAGCAAAATCCCTAACACCGGTAGAAAAGCCTTTGTCGCTACTAGCTCCAGCACAAATGAATGCGTGTTTTGTGAATCATCTGGCTCCCATTTAGGAAATCTGTCTCTGCAACTGCGTCTGCGCGAGGTTAAGAAGCTGTCTCTTTGCTCTGATTGCCTGTGCTAAAGGCATCGAATGAATAAGTGTAGTTTGACCTCCTGCAATCGTTGTAAGGCAACGCATCATCATTTTGAGACTCAGATTGAGGGCTCTCAAATTACATTTGCTTCGCATGCGCCTGCTGCAAACCCTTCATCAACAAAAATCTCAGTCAAGACATTGTGCTATTAGCAATTGCTGTCATTAGCGTTGGGAGTCGCACTGACGTTCTTGTTCCGTGTCATGCTCTACTCGATTCTGGTTCGCATGTGCACATTATCACATCCCTTTAGCTCAATACCTTCAGCTGCGCAAGCATCGGTCGCCTACTCTGCTTTTTGGATTGGGGGAGCGAAGTGTTGAATCAGAGAGCTATGAAGCTGATTTAAGTCTTTAATTGCTGCTATCATCTCAGTATGAGTATCTCGGTCTATTACTGGAATCAGCCGAGCTATGATTTAAGCACTGATCGCTTGGCTGGTCCAGAGTTCTGCAAGCCACAACAAATCGATCTTCTAATTGGAGCTGGTCTGTTTTTTGAATTGCGTCGGCTAAATTAAACTCACTCCTGGCTTACCTATTCTCCAAAAATCTCAGTTGGGCTTTATAGTGACAGGAGGAACGTCGTCGACAAGCCTTGCCTCATTGGTGGCCACTCGCTCGATTTCAACGCCAATTACTAGCCCTGATCATAAGCTTGATGAAATCGTACGTCGTTTTAGGGAGTAAGAATCCTGTTTTAGTGTAGTTAATGAATCTACCAAGGAGGAACCTGATTGTGAGGCACATTTTAAACAAACCTGTTTAGACACTGGCGAATATTCGCTTCGCCTTCCAGTGAAACACCCTGTGGATCTGATTGGCGATTTATATCAGCTAGCTTATCATCGTTTTTGTAACCTGGAATGCAAACTGGAGCGTCAGGTTAGACCGACTGACCCTCCCAGGGGAGTGTCACACATAGACCGCTAAAGGGTCCTTAGTGGGGAACTGGAGCGTCATCCGCAGTTGAAATCTCAGTATTCAGCGTTCATCAAAGAGTATGTGAACCTTAGTTGTGTTTGATGGTTCAGCTGTGTCTTCATCAGGCTATTCGCTAAATGATATCCTCATCACAGTCCCAACAATACAATGCAAGCTTTTCAGCACTCTGTTGCATTTTAAGACAATTTCATTAGCCCTGATTGGTGAAATTTGCAAAATGTATAGCTGCTTTAGGATGGCTGAATCCAATTTGTACCTGCAATGCATCCTTTGGCGTGACGCGCCTCATCAGGAACTTCAAGTTTTCAAGCTCCATACAGTTACCTGTGGCACAAATCCAGCTTTTTTTCTGACGGTTCGGTCCATGCAGCAGTTGGCCCTTGATGAAAAAAATATCTTTTCCTGTTAGATCCAAAGTTGATTTGAGCGATTTATATGTAGATGATCTCATCACTGGAAGCGAGTCTGCCAAAGAAGTATTTGAAGTCATGCATCAAACAGTCGGTCTTCTACGGAAAGGAAATTTTAAGCTTCGGAAATGGTTTTCCAATGATTCTTGCGTGCTTTAACAGGAGCCTGATGAGGATAAAGGGAATTTTCTAAAGTTTGATGATGGCACAGTATCACTAACACTCATGAACTGGCGTGGGATCCAGCTTCAGACTTCATACTTCCTTCTGTTCAACTTCGCTGCGATAAAAGTGCCTGGCAAACCTAGCAAACCGACTGTACTGTCTACCATTGATCGATTCTATGATCCGCTTAGGCTTATCGGACCCGTGATATCTAAAGCCAAGATCTTTATGCAGCACCTTTGGAGAGAGCACTTGGATTGGGATGAAAATCTTCTTGGAACAGGTTATGTGCTGACATTTCTCTACGGAGAAAATAAAGTTGCCGCGACTTGTTATTGTTCCAAAGGGAATCATCGAAGTTCATGGATTTACAATGCTAGCATTGAAGCTTACGGTGAATGCATTTACGTCGTACCTATAACAGAGGGAAGGCGCATAGTTAATCTTTTTTGCTCAAAGTCTCGAGTGGCACTCTTGCGGACGCTTACAGTACCAAAACTAAAGTTATCTCCTGCGGCACTTCTATCACAGCTCATTCGAGAAGTACCTCAAATGAATTTGTTCAATTGCAGATATTATTGCTGGTCGGATTCTGCAGTTGAGCTTTCTCGATCATGGTCCCGATTTCTTAACCAAAGCAGATTGCGAAAAAGCACTTATTGGTATCGTAAAATTATCTGATGTCAGCATGGGATGCAAATTTGTAAATTACTGTCATACCCTACGGCGTGTGATAGGTTACATATAGTTAGATGAAAGGGTGATCGCTGCCTTTCGAGCTGAGACTTCTTAGTCCAGGTTAGATGACAGGGTGATCGAAACCTTTCGAATCGAGACTTCTTCGTCCAAATTATGTAGTAGGTTATTCGATGCTCTCAGCCACGACCTCGCCGTCGTGTGTTTAACACCTTTGGCCTTCGAAGTAAACACCTATTTCGACTTCTTTGTCGCGTTGATAAGTTTAAAACGAAATACTCAGATTTTGTTTTAGTAAATCGTTTATTGGTACGTCTGTACTGATTTAACTCGTCTTATCTACTAACAATGAATAAGAGATAAGCTTAAGCTAGGTGTTTAAAGCTCCAAGTGAAAGCTTGCTGCCAGGTGCATACAAACATAATGAGCTTAATCTAATAAGTGAAGGTATGATTGGGTGTACATGACTCCCCCAGCGTAAGTTTCGACAATGTGGTTGAAATTTCCATTACATTAAAGATAAATATAGGTTTATACAAAATATTCTTAATATTCACAATTTTCATTTTGATATTGATCTTTATAATTTTTTTTTTGTTGCGTCTTTATCAGATATCATGTAATTACCGACCTGATTGTGGTTACTTATTTCTTTGAATATTGGATTTGATTTCCCTTTTTGTTTATTCTTAACAAATACATTTGCGAAGTTTGGATCATTTAGGTTATTTTGTTTCGCGTTTAAAATCTGCTTGTTTCGCACTAATTTTTCGGATAATTTTACTATATCTTCATAACAAAGTATGCTATTAAATAAGTCTATTGGTCCAGTTGTCGTGCTTGAATGTATTGTGTTATTGTAACAAATAATTGCTTTAAAGACATTTTCTTGAACAGTGTCAGTATTGTTTGGATCAGCGTTATACAATCGTATATGTTCATTTAGTGTTAAATGTAATGTTTCCACGTCCGAGTTTCCGGTTTTCTTATAAGGAGTTGTAAAATGTACATCTATGTTGTTTTCCAAGAGGAATTGTTATTATCTTCTTAGGCTTTCCCAAGTACTGAATCCTTAATTTGATTGCGTTCAGCAGAGATATCCATGATCTTTAATGTATTGAGCTGTTGCGAATTTAGACATTTTATCAATTGACGTAAGATACATTATATTTCTTTTAGGGTACCAAATGTCTATGTGAATTATTTCGTTAATTTTTTTGGCGTTTCTGTGATATTTTAATTATATTTTATCGGTTGCCGATCGTATTTAGCTAAGTTACTTACATTACAATTATTAATATAACTTTGTATAACTTTTTGCATGTTTGGGTAATAGTTCTTTTCTCTTATAGATACAAAAATTTCGTTTATGCCTCTGTGATTATTTTTTATGTGTTCGTTTTCAATTATCTTCAAGAGTTTTTCTTTGTCGTGTATATCTTCTAATAATGTGCACGACCTAAGTATTCTTAAATTTCTATTATTTGAAAAAAACTGTCTATAAATTTCTTGGAATTTTACATATAAACTTAAGTTTACGCAAAATATTGCAACTAGGCCTTTTTCAGAAAATTTTTCTTGCATGAGCTTTAGCACATTTTCTTCAGTGCCGCTTGTTTTACAAATATGTCTTATTTTTTTTCTATATAAAATTTTGAATGTACTTGATTCGCTTTCTGCCTCTTTAATTATTATTTGGATTTTGAAGACGTTTAGACATTTTTCAGTTATTCTAATAAAATTACGATCGTCGGTTTCTGCACTGTGAACTGTTTTCAGATCATCAGTTTCGTTAGTAAATATTTGAATTAAATCTTTCGAGAAGTCTTCATCTTCAACTTCTGTGTTAGGTGTCATGTCAGGTAAATTGCTATTGATTTCGATCATAAATATATCTGAGTTATCTATTTCAAATTCCGTTTGAATATTTTTGTCAAATTCTTCAGTTGATGCTTCGACAATTCTACTAAGTCCGTCTGCCAAAGCGTTTTCTTTGCCTTTTATAAATGTTATGTCAAAATCGAACTCGTTTAGTTGCACTTTCCATCGTTGTAGCTTAAGGTTCGGTTCTTTTAGATTATTGAGCCAGACTAGGGGCCTATGGTCGATTTTGATTATAAATTTTCTCCCGTAAATGTAATATTTAAAGTGTTTTGTTGACCAATAAATGGCAAGAAGTTCTTTCTCTATTGTGCTATAGTTAAGTTCATGATTTTTAAGCGAACGGCTAGCGTAAGAAATTACTTTATTTCGTTACATGAGCGCGGCGCCTAAAGCATAGTTACTTGCATCTGTGACTATTATAAATTCCATGTTAAAATCTGGGTACACGACAACCGATTCACTTGCTATGAGGATCTTAAGTTTTTGAAATGCTTCTATGTAGTCTTGATCATATATGTTTACTTTAGCATTATTCTTTCAATATTTATTTAAAGACTGAGCAATTTTTGAGTAGTCTTTTATGTAGCGTCTTAGATACCCTGTTATGACTAAAAAGATTTCAGCTAGTTTTTGGTTTATCGGTAATTTTATCTTAAATATTGCTTCAACTTTCTTTTGAGTTGGCTTAAGACCTTCTGAATTAATAACATGGCCAAGAAATTCGATCTTTTATCTGAAAAACTCACATTTGTCTGGTTGGAGTTTTAAATTTGCTTTTGATAGGCAGCTGAGTATACAATTTAGATGATTGACGTGTTCCTCTATATTCTTTGAAAATATAAGGATGTCATCTATGTAAACTATGCAAAACTGTCCTATATAGGGGCTTAAAATATTATTCATTAGTCTTTGAAACGTCGAGGGAGCGTTCCGTAATCCAAAAGGCATACGAAGAAACTCATAATGGCCGCTTTGAAGTTGAAAATGCCGTTTTGTGTATGTCTCTTTTGTCCATTTCTATTTGGTAGAAGCCTTTTGCGAGGTCTAGGCTAGAGAAAATGTTGCAGCCCTCTAACTTGTCAAAAATCTCATCTATATTTGGGATCGGGAATCGATCTTCGATGGTTTCTTTATTAAGTTTGCGGTAGTCTACGGCTAACCGCCACTTTTTCTTGTTAGACTGGTCCATTTTCTTCTGAACGACCCATAAAGGGCTATTGTATGGGCTTTTTGAATGTATTATAATTCCTTGCTTTAGCATTCCTTCTATTTGCCTATTAACTTCGTCTTTATGTATTTCGGGGTATTTGTATGTTTTTGAATAAATTTCTATTTCATTATTTGTAATTATTCTGTGCCTAACTTCGCTCGTACAACTTGGCCTTCTTTATAAAAAATATTTTCAAATTTTTCTAAGAGGTTATCTACTAAGAATTTTGTCTGCGGGTCAATATGGTTCAGTGAAATTAGATTATTAACATCTAGTTATAATTGATTTCTTTGAATATAAAGATCTAGGTAAACATCGTTAACTGTCAACTTTTTGTTAGGGTAATCGATAACTGCATTCATGTTACAGCCTATTAACCCATCGAAAGCGTTGTGGAAATTATATTCTAGAAATTCGCAAATATAACTTTCAGATTTAAACTCTTTAACCCTTTGATGCGTGAACAGGTCCCTAGGGACCTATTGCGTTTTCAAACGCAATTTACTCCTATTTCGGCCAAGACAACACCCCCCACAGTTGCCGTATTCCGCGTTCTGATCGGAGCAATGGTTTAGGTTTTATAGGCTTCTAAACGCGTTTACCCCTCGGATGCGTGAACAGGTCCCTGGGGACCTTGTACTGAAAATGCAAGAAAACACTTATAAATGCATTTGTTCTTCGTGTTCTGTGACTTTTTGGTAATTTTTGGATTATTGTTATTGTGTCCTTGAAAGCATAATAATCTGGCAAACACAATAAACCAGTTCTTAGAATTGCTACCTATACATCACTTTTTATGTACAAAGAGCAGATGTGCACAAAAAGGTAACCTAAAGGCCAGGTAGACGTATGAAAGAGTATATAAGAGGTTCTAAGAGCAGATGTGCACAGCAAATGTAACCTGAAGGCCAGGAAACCTGCATAATTTATTTATTTTAATTTTGTTGCCCATTGCTTTTACCTCTAGGTCAATATCTGTTTTCCACTTTGGGTGGCACATATTCTCATTAATAACGCTGAACTCTGCTCCAGTGTCAATAATAAACAATAGTGTTCTCTTTTTTCCTTGAACTTTTATATATGGTAGTCGTCTTGCCCCTCTATCTGAAAATTTACATCAGAGTGGTTAAGATCCATTGGCTCAGAAGTAAGAAGTTTGCTTTGCTCTGAGGTTTGCATATTTCTGCTATTTGTCGACACTCAAGCAGAATTAGAAGCTGAGTTTTTATTCGACTGATATTGATATTGGTACCCCTGCTTTTTATTGTTTAAGCCTTCGGATCTTCTTTTTTCATTGTTTATAACACTATTTTGTTGGTCCCTGTTAGTTTCATCAGAACTACTTTGTGTAACGAGTTGCTCGTTTACGATTTTATTATCATTGCTAAAATTTGTTCTAAAAATGCATTTATTGTTTTGATTATTCTTTCGGATAGGCCCGAAAAGTGTATAACTTTGGTGTCGAGCATCCTCAATGATATTATAGGCATCGTCTAAAGATTGTGGGTCTCTTGCGAATATCATCGTTTTCGTAGGTTCAGGTTAGTTGTCTCTAAACACGCGGAGTGCAATTCGGTTTACTTCAGAAGTGTTGTACGTGTTATCGTTATGTAGTAGTATTCGATTGTGTACTCTATAAGCAACTTCATTAATTTTGTTGTAATACAACTCTATAGTCGTTTCTACACGACACAATTTTAACATATCCATTAAGACATCGCTTGACTATTTTTCGCCAAAATGTTTTAAAACAATTTGTTTCAACCTTTACAACTCAGTTATATTTCCATTCCTATGGAGCACTGGCCTACACAATCCTACAAATTTGTTTTTTTACAAAGCCAAATAAAATGCTTTTGGTGGGTGTGTCGAAAACATCAAACGTTGGAAGAATAGTTTCTATTTGTGTTATTAAATCTGGCAGTTGATTTGTATCAGTACCATCAAAATTTTGTATGAATTTAAAAGTTCATGGTTGAATTAAACGCGGTTAAGCTATTTGCATCCATGTTTTTTTTTTTTCTAATTCAAAAGAAGTTATTAACTTGCTGTTTATTTTAACTATTTCTCATAAAACCAATAAAAACTATTTATTTTTTCACGTGCTTATTGAAGCTTTGTGATTTGTCTTACGCGCTTTTTCGTTGGTGCCGATGAAAACTTTCCAGGTCTTTTTTATGTTCCTCTTTGCGTTGGAACTCCACCCAGTGTGTTGGACCACTTGTATTGGAGAGTCCCCAAACGTTAATTATGGAATATTTAGACTGCTTACTGTGCTTTACACCAGATTTTGTTTGTTTTCCGTCTTGACGAAACGGCTGGTTTTATTTATTTATACCCTGAACCCATAAAATGGGTAAATCAGGGTATAATGGTTTAGTGCAAAAGTATGTAACAGGCAGAAGAAAGCATCTCTAAATACATAAAGTATATATATTCTTGATCAGTATCAATAGCCGAGTCGATTTGGCCATGTCCGTCTGTCCGTCCGTCTGTCCGTCTGTCTGTCTGTCCGTCTGTATGAACGCGTATATCTCAGAGACTACAAGAGCTAGAGACTTCAGATTTTGAATATAAGTTCTCCTATACCATAACCAGAACAAGTTTGCTTCAAATTATCGATAGCTGCTCTGGTTTTCGATATACACATGGAATCGATAAAAAAAATATCGAATTTGGAAAATGTAAAAATGGGGATTAGTGTAATTGGTAACGATAGAACTTTTCTCAAAATTTCGTCCAAATCGGTTAAAAAACACAAGAGATATCGTAAAGCTAAGTCAGTTATGAGTTTTGTTTAAAGTGATCATAATTTAAAGCATACTTTTAGGATGCAAGGACTGCAACTGGGTTTAGGGTATCTTCTGGTCAGGCTATCCCGACTAGAGCCTTCTTACTTGTTTTTCTTAATCCTCGTCGGCAGTTAGATGAAAGGGTGATCGCTGCCTTTCGAGCTGAGACTTCTTAGTCCAGGTTAGATGACAGGGTGATCGAAACCTTTCGAATCGAGACTTCTTCGTCCAAATTATGTAGTAGGTTATTCGATGCTCTCAGCCACGACCTCGCCGTCGTGTTTTTAACACCTTTGGCCTTCGAAGTAAACACCTATTTCGACTTCTTTGTCGCGTTGATAAGTTTAAAACGAAATACTCAGATTTCGTTTTAGTTAATCGTTTATTGGTACGTCTGTACTGATTTAACTCGTCTTATCTACTAACAATGAATAAGAGATAAGCTTAAGCTTGGTGTTTAAAGCTCCAAGTGAAAGCTTAGCTGCCAGGTGCATACAAACATAATGAGCTTAATATAATAAGTGAAGGTATGGTTGGGTGTACATGACTATATATAAATTTCGAAAGCACAGCAGACATCCCGTTCTTACAGTAGAAAGGATACACAAAAGCACCTATGTAATTACTGCTGCGCAGAATCAAGATAGCCAACGTAAGCGATGAATATGGGGCTCTTCAAAACGGAAATAGGTATGCCGTTTTAATAGCACTATGGGGTACTTTGCCCGAAAAATTGTCATTAAATAATTTTAACATAACCTAAAATTAACTAATTTTAAATGCAAGTCTTTTGTAAAAATAGTATAGTTGGCCGGTCTCGATGATTATTTTTAATTTTTTAGTATTGTAAAACCAAGCTTACTCCCAGACTTATACCTAATATGTTGAAAACATGGGGCGGTAACAAGCCAATTTTAATAAAATGTTTTTTTTTTTTTTTTTTGGTTATTACAAACTTAGCGCAAACAAATAGAAACGTTGCAGTCGGACGCGACCGACTGCGGTATACTCGATACCAGTAATATAACAGATAAAAAGAAACTTGATTGCAATGGGGTGCGGATACGGTAGAGGTGCACGCTTCCACAGAGGTTGTCTGATGCAGATGGGGATGCCAAAAAGCTATCTTCCTTCCAAATTTGGTGACTCTAGCTCAAAGTTTGTTAAAAATAAGAAAAGGGAGGCTGGGGGCGGTATGTGGAAGTGGCATCCAAATTTTTGCTGCATGTTTTTGGCACTTAATTTGGTGGCTCTAGCTCAAAAGCTGTAGAAGAAAGGCATTTCTGTTTTTAAAACGCGGAGGGGCTAAATGCGGAATGGGTGGGTGAGCTCCAAAACTTTGATGCCGTTTTTTGGGAGTCGTTACCAGTTATCTTCCTACCAAACTTGATGACTATAGCTCAAACACTATTGAAGATAGACGCATTACCGTTTTTAGCGAAGGGTTTGGGTGGTTGGGGCGGCTAGGGCAGTATGGATGAGCGTGGCTTCCAAATGAATTTGGTTGGGAGTTTTCAACACCAATCTTGCCACCAAATTTCGTGGCTCTAGCTCAAAAACTGTAGAAGATAAAGGCATTTTTGTTTTAAAACTGCGGGGAGGCTGGGTTTATCGATTTTTAGTTATCGAATTTATCGATTTGACTGCCACCTAGTTATCGTAGAACTCCAATCTTGACACTTTAATTTACTATGCCATAGATAAAGACATTTGCAAAGTTTCAAGTCTCTAGCTTAAAGGGTGTGGAAAAAAGTTGCAAACATACGGACGGACGGACATTGAACAAACCCAATATACTCTTGACATAAATAAAAGTATAAAAATAAGCTGTTTAAATTACATTGAAATAAGTTTTTTTACTAAAATAAAATGATATATATGCTTTTTTTTGTTTAATATTAATTAATTAATTTTTATTTTTTCTTATTTATTTATTGTCAGCTATGTTGTATGGTCTGTGAATGACACATCTTCAGCGCAATTACCGGCCACTTCTGATGATTTTATCGATGGTCTTTTAGAGTTAGGCCTATCACAAGTTAACGGGGTGCGTAACAGTAGTAATAAAATGTTAGATTTGATATTTGTTTCTGATTCTGATTGTAGTAACGTTAGTAGAGTACACCCTTTAGTGCTTCCCGAAGATACCTACCATCCAACCTAAGAACTTTCCTTCGAAATTCTTAACCTTACACCAGCATCTAATAATTCTTTAAAGACACGTTGCTTTCGTAAAACTGACTTTACTAAATTGAATGATTTGCTTCAACATACTAATTGGTCTCAACTTTATTCTGGTAGTGATATAGAAACTCCATTGCCATTTTTTACAGGATTTTGCATTCACATTTGGATAACTGTGTTCCCCTCACTGTTCCTTCAAGTGAAAATAAACCACCTTGGTTTACGAGGGAACTTTCAAAATTAAAAAACGTGAAGACAAGATCCTATAAAAAATTTAAAAAATCTGGAAATACTATAGATTTATCCTCGTATATAATCGCAAAGTAAAATTTTATTTCTGTAAACACTTTTTGTAATAACAATTATCTCAATCGTTGCAGATAAAACTTTTCCCGCGATCCGACAGTTTTATAAATTTGTAAACTCAAAACGCAAATCTTCTTGCTTGCCATCCTCGGTTTACCTTGATAATACAAAAGCAAGTTCCGATCAAGCAGTGGCTGATCTATTTGCGGAGTATTTTCAATCAGTATACTCATCGAGTTTGTATAGTCGCAATAATCCTATCCTTTTCAAGCGCAAACGTCAAATAGCATATATGTGCCAATTATAACTGAATTTACGCTGCTAAGTGACCTTAACTCTATCAAACCAGGCTTCTTGCCTGGTCCAGATGGAGTGCCAGGTTGTATACTTAGATACTGTGCGGATTTACTTTGTAAACCTTTACATAAATTATTTAACTTATCGGTTGATTCGGCTGTGTTTCCTGGTATATGGAAGGAATCTTTTATTATTCCACTTTATAAAAGTTCTTCTAAGTCTAACGTAAAAACTATAGGGGTATATCAAAGTTGTCTGCCATTCCGAAAGTCTTTGAAAAAATTATATGCTCTCAGTTGCAGCACTTATGTAGTTCAATTTTATCCCCTTATCAACACGGTTTTGTTAGGCGAAGATACCACCAACCTTCTTGAGTTTACCTCTTTAGTTATCAAAGGTTTTCAGGCAAAAATGCAAACTGAGTTGTTTACACAGATTTTAGTAAGGCATTTGATTCTGTTAGTCATTCTTTGTTGCTCGAAAAATTAAATATTTTTGGATTTCCAGCGAAACTCCTGTCGTGGCTTTCTGAGTACTTTTGTGGCCGAACACAAAAAGTAGATTTTAAATCTTCTGTATCCAAATCTATTTTTATTACCTCTGGTGTCCCTCAGGGGAGTCACCTAGGACCATTGCTATTTAATCTCTTTATTAACGATCTTCCTTCTGTTATTACTAATTCTAGTGTATTTATTTTTGCTGATGATGTAAAGCTATGTTTCACCTATAATGATGATTCTCTATATAACTTACTACAGTCGGACTTGGGAGCACTGTCGGCTTGGTGCCGTTATAACTTACTTAATTTAAACTGTTCAAAATGTAAAATCATGACTTTTTGTAGAGGTACCCCTCATATGCTTGATGCTTCACCACTTGGCCGCGTTTTTGAAATTAAAGATTTAGGCATCATTCTTAATAGAAAATTAAAATTGGATTCTCACATACGTCGATGATCAATAAGGCCATAAACGTTCTTGGCTTCATCAAGCGGTGGTCAAAAGAGTTTGATGATCCCTACACCACTAAAACGCTATATACATCATTGGTACGTCCCATCCTGGAGTATGGATCTTGTGTGTGGTCCCCGCAATACGGGATTCACCAGGATAGAATTGAGTCTATGCAGAGGAAATTTCTTCTGTTTGCGCTCAGATGTTTTAACTGGGTTCCTGGAATAGACCTACCCCCCTATTGAAGTAGACTTCTTTTAATCAATCTTCCTTCCCTGTTGAACCGTAGAATTATGCATGGTGTAGTACTTATCACTAATCTACTTAATGGTAAAATCGACACATCAGTTCTTCTAAGTCGAATAAAATTAAATGTTCCCATTAGATCCACACGTAACTTTTTACCCCTTAGCCTCGATCGTTGTTCAAGCAACTATTTAATTCATGAACCATTTCGTGTATTATGTTCTGACTATAACAAGCTTTTTTCTCTTGTCTCTCTGATGACCTCGACTCCAGTACTAAATCGATCTATCCATTCTGCCTTATCTAATCGTAACCACTAATCACTAATCTACCACTGGTCTGATTGGGTTTTTCTGGGTTTTTCCCAATCCACGCAACAAATGTTGGGCCACTTATGTTCTTGTTGAATTTCCCAGAATCTGCCGGCAGCAAAAGATAAAAAAGAGCCTATATTAGCAACGCTGGCGCATCTTCACACAGCCTGGAGCAGCGATTCATTGAAGGAAAATGCGGACGCGTTGGCAGCAGGAAGTGATGGCGCTGATTATCCACCCGTGCTGATCCATCAGCAGCAGACAAATTCTTACGAGTCTACATTGACAAAAGCGGTGGCCACAACGTCAGCAACAGTTAATACACACCAATGGATCTTAAATGAGCAAATCAGCGATTCTTGGAACGTTTGGCCTGGGCCGGCTATTAACAAGTACAAGAGTATTGATTTCTTTGAGAGTGACGGTGGTGCTGTTGCTGCCTTTGTTGACTTTGATGAGGCGCTGCTCAATGCGCCTTTGCTGCATATAAGCGTCAACAGTAGCTGCGACAGCGGCGGGGATGAGACTCCTCAGATTGGCTGTAGCTGCAAAAGTCTCATGAAGCAACAGTCTCTTAAGGATGACGAAGCTAACGGTGGCCAGCAAGATAATGAGTCAGACCAAAATTTATATGGAATTGATGGTAGAGAACTTCTGTGGTCGGTGTCATTGCCAACATTGCCACTGCGTCGGCTGCCGCTCAACCCAGTGGCGCACATTTACAATGCAATGCCGTCGCCGTTGCCTATAAGAAAAGCTCCATTAACAATAGCAACAACCCTAATCGCAACACCTTCATCAGAAGCAGTTTTAGCAGGTCATCTATCAAAGTTTTCACAACGCAGCACTTCGATGATGCACCCGGCTAAGCCGTTAGTAAAAACTAGTTCTCTACGGCTCACATACAATGATCAAATTAATCCCGAAGATGTTGGCAAGGTAAATAAGCTCATTTCACGCTTTGAGGGTAGACCTCGTCTTTTCCAGAACCGGCTCTACAGTGAGGAGCTTACCATATGCTGCAATGATGATAGTGACGAGGAGCCCGAAGTGGTGGAGCAGGAAGAGTTGCCGCTTACGACGGCAAATGTTAAACGAAAACCCATTCCCGATATAGTATCTACGCCCGTAAACTTGAACATTAATAATACGAGTAGGTGCAAGGATTTGACTTGGGATCGGAACCAGTCACAGGCTCTAAACCTAGATCATCCGCACCTAATCTTGAGCCCTATCAACAACAGTCGACGCAGCTCAACGTCAAAAATGGAAACCAACTCATTAAACACAAGCTCTTTTACCAGAGCTTTGGCACCTCAGTCTCATTCAAACTCACAACTACCGCTATGCAACCGAAGCTCCATGGCACGTGACGATGAAAACTTTTACAGCTTTGACAGCGATGAAGGTGCGTTACGCCTTTCCCTAACCAACCTTATCTTATGTTAAACGATTTTTTTTTAGATAACAGCTACTATTCTATCAGTCCCTCAAACAGCGCTATGCTGTTGAGATTTAATATGCAACTTGAAATTATCAATGGCACCAACAAACATGAAGATAAAACATTTATAGAAATAAAATGAAAAATAATGAAAACAGTGAATTCAAAAAATCCGGAATATTTAAAATAAAACTAGAAAATACTTTGCAGTCGGCCGCAACTGACTGCGGAATACTCTGCTTGCAAAGATAGTTTGTAGCAAATTTTTGGGAGATGTCGCCAGCTAACTTGCCATCAAATTTTAAGTGTAGCAGCTATCTTGGGAAGACAGCAGTTTCCGATTTAAAAAGCGGGGGTATGAATGGGCATGCCACCATAACAAAGATCTTTGGAATATGTCAACAACTATCTTTAGTTTAAGTTTGGTGACTCTGGCTTACAAATGTCAAAGATATAGGCAATTTCGATTTTACAAGGCGGCGGGTCAGCTTGGGGTAGAGTTGGAGGGCGAATTAATTGTTGATGCCGTGTTTGGGGGACGTCTTCACCTATCTTGGTACCAAATTTGGCGACTCAAGCTTGAAAACTGTCTGGGATAAAGGCGTTTTGTGCCACGCCACCCTAACCTTTAAACTTCGGTACCAGAGCATGAAAATATATACATGCAACCAATGACTGAATGCTTATTTCTAGGGTCCGGGGTAGCTAGCAGTCAAAATAATTTGACAAGTTCCTTCTGACTTGATTTTTAAGATGCATGTTTTCCACATAGGGTTTAAAAAAAAAAATTTACTTCAACTTTTCAAATTAATTGAAATAAGAAAAAGCTTAGTGAAGCGAGATTGATCTTAAGTTCGTAAAATGCAAGACGTTTCATATTTGATGAGGCAAACTGCAACAGTCAAATTTCATTTATTAATAAAGTATTAACTAAGTAATAAAATAAATAATATATTGTTTTATTTTTTACACATTCGAAATACTGGCGCAGCCGGAAGGTAAGAAAAAAAAAATGCAATACTTTAAAATTGCAATACTTTAAACAAATCTAATCCCCAAAAGAACAAACGTGCAGTTAAGCACACTAAGCAAATCAAAATGAAATATTTTATTAACACCAACACCTACCCTCCCTGTCTAAAGTATATGGGGGCTTATTGCCAATCGGATTACTGCGATTATAAACCAATGCAGTATATTGCCAGATCATCAATTTGGCTTCCGAGGAGAACACGGCACTGTCGAACAAGTTCACAGATATGCAGCAAGCCTTTGGCAAAGTTTGGCATGTGGGCCTATTGTGCAAAATTAAAGACCTCTTACCTGCACAGTACTATGGCCTGTTAAGGACATATCTTGAAGGTCGAGTAAGGGACACATACTCGATGAACTACCTCATGAGAGCTGGAGTTCCACTGGGCAGTGTTCTCGGACCGCTGCTCTATTCGCTGTATACTGCCGATATACCCAGGTCCACTTGTCAACACATGATAGCTCCCTCTAAGGCTCTTATTGCAACTTATGCAGATGACATCGCAGTCATCTACAACTCCAGCTGTTGCGTAGACGCTGCTAATGGACAACAGGGTTACGTTAAAACTCTTGCAGCTTGGGGCAAACGATGGAATCTAAAGGTCAATCCGCTGAAAACAAACAACACCTGTTTCACACTAAAAAGGCTAGTGATGAATACCCCTACCATTCAGCTCGAGGCAGTTCCCCTTGATTAGCCGTCTCAAGCCAAGAATTTTTGCATCACCCTAGACAAGCGCCTTGCTTTTGGGCCACATCTTAAGGCCACGGTGAAAAAATGTGGACACAGAATACAGCAACTGCAATGGCTAATCAATAGAAGGAGCACCATGTCGCTTAGATACAAAAGAGCTGTGTATGCCCACTGTTTTGTTCCTATATGGCTTTATGGAATACAGACTTGGTCGTTCGCAGCCAAAACAAATTATAAACCAATACACTTGCTGCAAAATCGGGTATTAAGAAAATCGTATTAAGGCTGTCCCTGGTACGCGGTTCTACACTTCATAAAGACCTCAATCTGCATACAGTGGAAGAGCAAATTGCACTGCAGCCTACTTGCAAGCCGACTTCTCCCTGCTCGCCCTTTAAGGCGACTTAAACGGCGTGGCTTTGCCAAGACAATTGGACGTCAATAAGACTTCATCACCAATAATCCTCATACTGCATTATGGAGTTTGGTAATATTTTTCATTTTCTTCCATGTGTTGTTAAGGTACTTTTATGTTTGTACAGGTTCTACATTTAATAAATCATAAGCAAAATACCAAAAAAAATTTAACACCAATAGGCAGTAAAACTAAGTGATACCGGACTTAATCAGGCTTTGTCGCAAATAAAGACAAGTTTCAAGTTTTTCAAGACAAAGACAAAAATAACTAATCCTTTCAGAAAGACAGGAATATTAAGTCAATTAAATGAAAAATATTTCAAAGAAACAAATAGAGGTAGAAACAAATAGAAAATGAAAACTAATACAATTAAATATGTTAATTGCAGCGAACCAGACCACAACAGGAATAAAGGCATATAAAATTTAATCATTGAAATCAATAAAATACTGCGGCAGTCACGATGCAACACACTGGTTTCGCCAATCGGTAACTAGTTCTGACTGATAAACAGAAATCGAACGATTAATAAAAAAAAGCAACGCCCAACACGCGCGATCGGTAATGATAGATAACACAGACAATTTAATCGTTTTCATCAGAATGGGCGCAAACTTCACAAGCTCATTCACGAAGTACAGCTAGGCAAACTTAAACATTCGCAACTGTTAAAGCGAATGAAGACGCTTTCAGGCAGCATTATTTCCGACAAGGTCCTCAAATCAATTTGGCTGGATTCCCGGACAACAATCAATCGCACATTGGCGCTTTTTCTGATTTTTCGTTGCAAAAATCATAACTTTTGAACCAAATGAGATAATTGATCAATTTAAAAAGCATATGATAGATAATTAATTAACCTATAAAATGAACGTTTGAAAAAAGTTATACTATTTTTTGTGCCTTTTTATGAGTAAGCAAAGTTGAAATTTGTGGAAAATCAATTCTTTGAGACGAAAAACAAATTATTTTTTAAAACTTTTGATTTATTATGTTTTGATTGAAAGGCTCTGAAAATTTAAAACTGTTACAAAATTTCAAATAAAATTTTTTATTTTATTTTTTGTAAAATATTGCCAACAATCTACAACAGAACGTCATTAATAGCCCAGAAATGCACGCAGCACATTTTTAAGAACTATGTCTTTTTTCACTATTTTACCTCTAAAAAAAAAGGGGCAATGGCGGGCAGATAAATTTTTTTTGCGTTCGATTAAGGATGAACCAAAAAAATGTATGTGAAAATATAGAATTTTATCGATTTTTTTTATATTCCATCAAAGTTGAGAAATAGTAACAAAAAATGTATAGTTGGTATATATAGATTTACCTGGCCAAACGCAGGGCAAACATTACAATTTGGTTATTATATTTTATTTTTTTTTATATAGATATATCGATAGAATTAAAAGGAATGATGATCAGTTTCCTAGTTTTTGAGATATTTTATCTCAAAGCCGACCAAACTACCTTAAATTGTGATTTTTTTTTATCACTGAAAAGCATTCAACTTTGAAGGGCTATACCTTCTAAAAAAAAATCTGGTTGTATTCTAGATATAAAATTTGAAATTGTTGGAGAATATCCTTTAAAATAGGTTCATTCAATATTTTGTAAGGGCAAATTATTTTTTTTATTGACGGATTGCGGAAAGAAATAGAGCAGCTCAGATGCAGCACATCAGCAAAAGACCGCTCGCGCAGCATTTCCAAGTCGACAACTTGCTCGTCATTTTGCTAAAATCACGGCAGATTTGGCGCCAAGGCAAAAAAATGCCAGGAGTCCTGCGAGTTCCAAAAGATCAATCCTCAAACTAAAACCCACTTTGCCATCAGCGGCTGACTAAGTAGCAGCTAACCGGTTATTTGTACCCGATCAGTCAACAAAAACCCGATTACTAATTGACACAGGCGCTGATTTTTCTATTTTATCGCCCACAGATCGCAACGCTCAAAACAAAACAAAATTAAAATTACACATAATTTCGCCTTTAAGCAACGACCGCTACGAAGCGCTTCTAAGAGAATACAGTGACTTTACCAAACCATGCAGCTACAACTACAATGATACCAAAGCATCTGTACAGCACTACATCCTCACAAAGGATCGGCCAGTGGTAGCAAAAGCATGTCGATTTAATACTGAAAAGTTAGGAATAGATAAAAAGGAATGCTAAAACAAGGCATTTGCAGTCCCAGCAGCAGCTAATGAGCTAGCCCACTACACATGGCAGCCAAGAAAGCCAAAAACGAGTTGCGCCCGTGTGGCGACTATAAGCGACAGATTATCACAAAGACTGACAGGTACCAACTACGTCACATTCACGACTTCACATACAACAATCGATCTGGAACGTGCGAATCACCAGATCCCAATTGCACCTGAGCATCACAACATAACGGCTTTCATTACACCATTTGGGCTGTACGAGTTCAACGTAATGACCTTCAGCCTGTGCAACGCAAGCCAAACATTTCATCGGTTAATGTAACAAATCTTCCGTGTCGGGAGAGCCCGACTAGAAGACACCCTGAACCCAGTTGCAATAAATATACAGTACGATCTCGCTCAACGCAACCCTCGTTAAACGCAACTCCTCGACAATCGCAACACCAAAATTCTTAGCTTGAAAAAAATTTACCTCATTTTACGCAACTTTTTAAGGAAATCATACAAAGTACAGACCACAATTTCTACTTTTATCAAAAAATTAATAAGTTATAATGAAATCCTTGCAGATAAACTCGATTTACTTTGATTTAAATGATAAGGAAATGCATCTACTTTTGGAAATAGGTCTCGTAGCCAACAAAAGATTATTTCTCGGTTATCGCAACCACCTCAGTTTTCGCAACAAGCCAAATTCTAATAGGTTGCGTTAAGCGAGGTCGTACTGTATTGAGTTTATAAAAGACTTTGGTTTTCCTTGCGCCTTAAGAGTATGCATCGCTATTAAAAATAATGATTAATGTGAACAAAACTTAAAACTGACTTTACTTCAATCGATTCAATTCGATGTCTCCGGTGTTTTCAAACCGATTTGGACCAAATTTTTAGAAAAATTTTGTGTTACCCATTATTTTAACCCCCATTTTTACATTTTCCAAATTCGATATTTTTTGTTATCGATTCTATTTGTATATCGAAAGCCAGAGTAGTTATCGATAATTTAAAACAAACTTGTTCTGCTTATAGTACAGGAGAACTTATGTTCCAAATCTGAAGTATCTAGCTCTTATAGTCTCTCAGATCGACGCGTTCATAAAGACGGACAGACCGACGGACAGACGGACATGGCTTTATCGACTTGGCTGTTGATGCTTATCAAGAATATATATACTTTATGTATTTAGAGATGCTTTCTTATGCGTGTTACATACTTTTGCACAAACCCATTATACCCTGATTTACCCATTTTATGGGTTTATTTCCCGATAGTTTGTATGATATTTTTGCACGGACATATTAATTGCTTTTGTTGCAAAACCATAATTTAATGGGTAACAAAAACAATAAAACATGGTTTCGAAAACTTGCACGCTAATTTCCTGACTTTATAAAATTGGGGATGAATATATTTTATTAAGATATAATTATACCCTGAACCCATAAAATGGTTTTTGTTTGGAACTGACGCTTAAGCTGAACTTATTCATGTACACCCCTGGCACGGAAGAATTTATGTAAGAAAATGTAATTATGACCGAATATCTTAAAGAAATTTCATTATTTACCAGATATCAGTTATGACCGCATATATATCAACCGAAAGGAAATCAAGTCTTTTCTCTATTAAAATTCATCGTTGAGTTTTTGAGCAATTTGCAATTGAAAAAAATTGTTGTGATTTTTGCAATTGAAAAAAATTTTGTGATTTTTGCACTGATTTTTTGCCTTAAAAAGTTATATGTATATTTGGCAAAAAACTTGAATGTGGGAATGTATTTTTACCTAATCGCAACTTAAACTCAAAAAAATCAGAGTAATTGATGGATTATTAAGAATGCTAGAACAGTTTAAAGTCTTTAAAATAAAGCAAAATTTTGCATGTTTTTGTTCTTATTTTTTGAATAGAAAATGTAATCAATACATATATATATATTTATTTATTTATTTATTGTCAGCTATGAGCAGCTGACATGAAAATAAAATTAATTTTAAATAATTATAATAAAAATAATTAAGTTTAAAGTAAAATTTAAAATTATATGTAGTTCTGAAAGTAAATAAAGGTTGAAAAAATTATAAAGTTAACGTTAAAGCTCTGGGAAATTCATTAAGAAAATAAGTGGCCCAACATTTGTTGCGTGGATTGGGAAAAACCCAGAAAAACCCAATCAGACCAGTGGTAGATTAGTGATTAGTTGTTACGATTAGATAAGGCAGAAAGGATAGATCGTTTTATTACTGGAGTCGAGGTCATCAGAGAGACAAGAGAAAAAAGCTTGTTATAGTCAGAACATAATACACGAAATGGTTCATGAATTAAATAGTTGCTTGAGCAACGATCGAGGCTAAGTAAGGGTAAAAAGTTACGTGTGGATCTAATGGAAACATTTAATTTTATTCGACTTAGAAGAACTGATGTGCCAATTTCACCATTAAGTAGATTAGTGATAAATACTACACCATGCATAATTCTACGGCTCAACAGGGAAGGAAGATTGATTAAAAGAAGTCTACTTGAATAGGGGGGTAGTTCTATTCCAGGAACCCAGTTAAAACATCTAAGCGCAAACAGAAGAAATTTCCTCTGCACAGACTCAATGCTATCCTGGTGAATCCCGTATTGCGGGGACCACACACAAGATCCATACTCCAGGATAGGACGTACTAGGGATGTATATAGCATTTTAGTGTGTAGGGATCATCAAACTCTTTTGACCACCGCTTGATGAAGCCAAGAACGTTTATGGCTTTATTGACCATCGACGATATGTGAGACGCCAATTTTAATTTGCTATCAAGAATGATGCCTAAATCTTTAATTTCAAAAACGCGGACAAGTGGTGAAGCATCAAGCATATGAGGGGTGCCTCTACAAAAAGTCATGATTTTACATTTTGAACAATTTAAATTTAGTAAGTTATAACGGCACCAAGCCGACAGTGCACACAAGTCCGACTGTAGTAAGTTAAATAGAGAATCATCATTATAGGTGAAACATAGCTTTACATCATCAGCAAACATAAATAAACGAGAATTAGTAATAACAGCAGGAAGATCGTCAATATAGAGATTAAATAGCAATGGTCCTAGGTGACTCCCCTGAGGGACACCAGAGGTAACAAAAATAGATTTGGATACAGAAGATTTAAAAACTACTTTTTGTATTCGGCCACACAAGTACTCAGAAAGCTAGGACAAGAGTTTCGCTGGAAATCCAATAATATTTAATTTTTCGAGCAGCAAAGAATGACTTACAGAATCAAATGGCTTACTAAAATCTGTATAAACGACGTCAGTTTTCATTTTAGCCTGAAACCTTTTGATAACAATTGAGGTGAACTCAAGAAGGTTGGTGGTAGTAGATCTTCGGCCAACAAAACCGTGTTGATAAGCGGATAAAATTGAACAACATAAGTGCTGCAATTGAGAGCATAAAACACAGCTGAGTCAACCGATAAGTTAAATAATTTATATAAAGGTTTACAAAGTGAATCCGCACAGTATCTAAGTATACAACCTGGCACTCCATCTGGACCAGGCAAGAAGCCTGGTTTGATAGAGTTAAGGTCACTTAGCAGCGTAAATTCAGTTATAATTGGCACATATATGCTATTTGACGTTTGCGCTTGAAAAGGATAGGATTATTGCGACTATACAAACTCGATGAGTATACTGATTGAAAATACTCCGCAAATAGATCAGCCACTGCTTGATCGGAACTTGCTTTTGTATTATCAAGGTAAACCGAGGATGGCAAGCAAGAAGATTTGCGTTTTGAGTTTACAAATTTATAAAACTGTCGGATCGCGGGAAAAGTTTTATCTGCAACGATTGAGATAATTGTTATTACAAAAAGTGTTTACAGAAATAAAATTTTACTTTGCGATTATAACGAGGATAAATCTATAGTATTTCCAGATTTTTTAAATTTTTTATAGGATCTTGTCTTCACGTTTTTTAATCTTGATAGTTCCGTCGTAAACCAAGGTGGTTTATTTTCACTTGAAGGAACAGTGAGGGGAACACAGATATCCAAATGCGAATTCAAGGTCTTGTAAAAACTGGTGATGGCAGTTTCTATATCACTACAAGAATAAAGGTGAGACTTATGAGTATGCTGAAGAAGGTCATTCAATTTAGTAAAGTTAGTTTTACGAAAACATCGGATCTTTCAAGACTTGTTAGATGCTGGTCTAAGGTTAAAAGGTTCAAAGAAAAGTTGTAAAGTTGGATGGTAGGTATCTTCAGGAAGCACTAGAGGGGATACTCTACTAACATTACTACGATCAGAATCAGAAACAAATATCAAATCTAACATTTTATTACTACTGTTATGCACCCTGTTAACTTGTGATAGACCTAACTCTAAAAGGCCATCGATAAAATCATCAGAAGTGGCCGGTAATTGCGCTGAAGATGAGTCATTCACAGACCATACAACATGTGGCAAATTAAAATCACCCGTCAACAACGACGCAACAAGTTGCAGGGCATTCAGATGGGATATGTAAATGTTATTATCAGAATGGGGAGGAATATATGAGCAAATAATATATAATGAGCGGCCACTGCATAATATTTTAACACATAGAAACTCTATACCCGGATGATCATGAGAATGAATCTGTTCAGAGAAAATACAAGAGTCAACAGCTATGAAAACATCGCCTCCCTTGTGGGTGTTGCGATCGCATCTGTACAAGTTATACTTATTAGGCAAAAGGGAATAATCAGATATATTAGGTTTTAACTATGTTTCTGTGAATGCAACTATCTGTGAATCAAAGAATAAACTGTTTACATAAAGTTTATAGTTAAGTGTTAAGGCCTCGAACATTTTGATAAGCCAGGCTAACTACTTTTATTAGTTTTTTGCTGTCGAAGTTGAGGCAACAGGATGGATAACAGGCGGTGCACTACTGATCCTTATACCATTATTAACATTGTTTCGCCTGTTAACATACTCCTTTACCACGAGCTTTGGTGGCCAAAACTTTTCAGAACAAATTGTTGTGAAAAATTCGGGCGGAACACCCAACTTGAAAGAAGATATGCTTCGGGCTTGTTTAAATTTAAACTTTTCCACAGTAATACGCGGGGAATCAATTTTACTTTTAACGTAGGCATTTACATCCTCCAATGAAGTATCGGAGGCAAGCCTTGACACGAATATGAACTTATTTACGGGGACAACAACAAGAGGCTTGTGGACCCCTGCTGTACCTTAAGTAGAATTAGTTGGCACACAGGCTGTTGAAACAGAAAGATCGGGAGTTATGTTGTTAGATTGACCGTTTGAGTTTAGATTTCTAACAGGCGAGTTAAACAACATAAGCGAGCCCGCTGGGGGATTTATGCTAGGCACCAGAAGGGATTTGGTGGGCGGAACAGTTGGGACAACAAGTAGATTAGGACCCGAAGTCTTTTTTCGCTTCGGAGATTCGGTCACCACCTTGCCACTTTTGAAATTAGACTCTAGCTCTTTAAATGACATATGCAGGTTGTTAAAAGCAACATGCATAGCCTTAAAACCAGCATATACATGTATATAACATCGCAATGTTTCATCGAAAAGCCACTTAACAGCATATTGAAGGTTGAAAAGTTCAGCGCAAATTGGTATAATATTTTTAAAATAATAAATATACTTCGATTTTAGACGTCTGGTCGTGCAACATCGAAGTGGCAGCTATTTGATAGGGTGCATCGCATATTGCACCATCTCAAATCAGTATCGATCATATTGAAGGTTACATCGACCATACAACAGGTAGTGTAATACATTTCATTTAATTTATTTAACTTTTTTATAACATATATGTAAATATAGTGTGACTACTAGATTACATAAATTTAAGAGTTCAGGCTAATAACTTGTCATTTTCTACTTAGATATATACATATATACAGCGAATATCATATGGTACGTTTAAAGATAACTGTAGTAATTGGGGAGAAAATAGAGAAAGAAAAACCCCCTTGGAAAAAAAGAAAACAAAAAAAATGTACTTACTACTAGGAGGCTAGGCCAGATGATTGATATGCGGGTACATTGAATTTCGACATTTGGATACAAAATTTTGGGATAGTCGCGATAGTCTGCTATCTATCATTTCAATTTTGGCTTGACTATGTAGTTCTATCGTGGAATAATTCTAGGTTAGATTGTGAATAAGAACTTTGTTTTGACCGATTTGTAATTGGTTTATATGAAATTGGGCAATATCTGCCAATACTGGAGCACCGTAGAACGTTACTGCTTGAAAAATAGACCTGAACAAGAACATTTTGTTTTCTATATTAATCCTCGAGTTTCTATTTATGAGTAGGTATAGGAACTGTACCATGGCCCTAAGTTATTTGTTTGTGTTATTTATATAGTCCTTAAATGTGATGCCCAAGCACCTGACATTCGCTTCCCATTTTATGTATTCTGCGCCCAGTCTTACATCGGTTGTATGAATGTATGAAGATATCCTTGCATTTTTGTGTAACGAAAATGGCTTTTGTCTTTTCTGGGCATAATGATATTTTCCACTTGGATAAATATGAGCCTACAGAATCATATGTTTCTTGCAGGTTCCTAGATATATCTGCCGAAAGTATCGCCGATCAAAGGATTGCTGTGTCATCCGCAAATATCGACGTGGTGCACTTAGGTAGTGTTGGAAAGTCGGAATATATATATTGCGGGCAGCCTGCAGGGATATTAGCTGCCGTGGATGAAGCGTTTCCTACATGCACAATAAAGGACCGATTTGTTAGGAAGCTTTGTACTACCTTTCCTGCTTGAGGAAAGTTATAGCATAACATTTTGTGGATTAGGCCATCGTGCCACACTCAACCAAATGCTGCTTTGATATTTAACAGGACCAATCCAGTTGACTTGGACAGAGAAAAATTGTTTTGGATAGCTTTTTTTATTCTGACAAGGGGCTGCACTGTATTATGTTCTCTGCTAAAACCAAACTGCTGGCATGGTAGAATACTGTTATCATCTACAAATTGGTTAAGTTTTTCCTTCACAACTTTCTCTAAGATATTGCTGACTGACGACAGCAGACTGATTGGCCTATTCGTAGAAGGCAACTCCACAGGCCTTCAAATTTTGTTAAAGGAATTACTTTAGCACATTTCAAGGTAGAAGGGAAGAAACAGAGCCCTAGGCATTTATTGACAATGCAAACACAGATTGTCCATACCGTCTGCACTTAGACACTTCTTGTTTTAAAGCATTTTAAGGATAATTTTAATGGTGCTGGTGCCGACAAAGAAGCCATCTTGCGGACGTACTGGCATATGCGCTGCTGAACGAATTGAGGCATCCACAATAGCTTTGGTTGACGATTCACCCAGTCCCGCCTCTAAAGTATGGTTTAAGCTAAATGATTGAGCTAGCGATTCAGCTTTTTCTTTTCCTGTCGTATGACGACTGTTGTTACATATAAGTGTTTGAATGTTTGTATGTTTCTTCCAGAGAAATTTTGAAAGTTTCCAATAAGGGGAAGAACCTTTGTCTAAAGCTCAGAGAGCAATATTCCAGGATTTATTACGAAATTCTAGCAGTTTGTTTAGCCATTTGTAAAGAATACGCTCAGAATGATGTACCTTTTTTGCTTTTAATGAGATTTAAGATGTTCAGCGGTAGCGACTTTGGGGAAAATTAAATTTTTTTTTTAGGAATACTTATATCTTTGGCTTTACGAAAGGCCTCACTAAAGACATTTATCATATCATCAATAACCTCTGGACGGCATATCGCATTTGGGTCTCTATGAAGAATCGAATTGTTAAAAGTACGAGCGAATCTTGTCCAATTTGCTCTTCGTAACGGAAATATTTTTCATCAGGGACAAGATCGTCAGTGACTTTGTGTAGGACTGGAAGGTGATCTGAGCTAAGTGCGTTAAACACTCGCGGGCTTGCTAGTTGCTGCGGCCGATTTGTAAAATATATGTCGAGGATTGAAGGCTGTCCATGACTTCCTAAAGAAATATAAGTGTGATCCGAGGGATGCAATAAGTAAAAGTTATTACAGTCTACTTTTGATTTTAATAAGTTTACCCATACGCTCGCTTAGTTTACAATTTCTTAGGTTTACTGAGCTCAAAAGTAAAGATTTTTAATTCACCCAGTGAGAAAAAAATTAGTGCTAACTGAATATTGTGGCTTTGGTCTATTTGGTTTTGTCGGGCCCATTGACTGCCCATTGAGATTGGAGAAGGCTTGTAATGTTTTCCTGGCCATCCTTGCTTTGGGTTTACCTTTTTCCCGAAACTAAACATACTTTACTCTTCCCGGGCACTCGAGTGAATTTGCTTTATGTTTGCCATGACAATTGGCACAGTTGACGAGTAAGTTATTTTGGCAGTCGATAGTTTTATGGTTACCTGCGCAGGTCATATAATATGATTTGACTGCACAACTGGACGAGTCATGCCCAAACATCTTGCAATTGTAGCACTGGGTGATAGCAGTTGACCTTCGCTTCTGGTAGTCCCATCTGACCCTGATATGGTCGATCACAGAGTAGTTTTTCTTCAGTTCGTTGAGACTTATGGACTTGTTGGCAAAGTAAACCACACATTGGGAGTGAATACTGTTGTTAGGTGTTTTCCTTTAAATAAGCTTGACATCTGTGCCTTGGAGCCCATACTGACCAGCTGGCTTTTAACAACATCTGCCTGTGCATCATCGAGGCCAAAAAGCACCGCATGGTATGGCTTGGTGTGCTTGTTTGTAAAAGAGAAGAGCTTGTGTTTAAAGGTTTGCACTGACTACTGCAACATCCTTCTCTTCCACGCAGTGCAGTTTGACTCCAATAGAAATTTTACATATGGAGAAGTCTTTGAGTTTTAATGTTGTGCACATGGTATGCAGTTGTTCTGTGCTAACTTTAAGTAAGGTTATTGGAGGGACGTATGTTTTTGCCGTCGCACAGTGGCGCTTTTTCTGATTTTTCGTTGCAAAAATCAAAAACAAATTTTGCCCTTATTGTATGAACCTATTTTATAGGAAATTCTCCAACGATTTAAAATCTACTATCTATAATAAAACCACTTTTTTCTTTTTAATTATAAGATAAGTTAATATATCTCAAAAACTAGGAAACTGATCATCATTCCTTTTAATTCTATCGATAGATCTATATAAAAAAAAAAAAAATATAATAACCAAATTGTAATGTTTGCCCTGCGTTTGGCCAGGTAAATCTATATTTACCAACTATCCATTTTTGTTACTATTTCTCAACTTTGATGGAATATAAAAAAAATCTATAAAATTCTATGTTTTCACATACATTTTTTGGTTCATACTTAATCGAACGCATTGCCATTGCCCCGTTTTTTATACCCTGAGCCCATAAAATGGGTAAATCAGGGTATAATGGTTTTGTGCAAAAGTATGTAACAGGCAGAAGGAATCATCTCCGACCCCATAAAGTATATGTATTCTTGATCAGTATCAATAGCCGAGTCGATTTGGCCATGTCCGTCTGTCCGTCCGTCTGTCCGTCTGTATGAACGCGTAGATCTCAGAGACTACAAGAGCTAGAGACTTCAGATTTGGAATATATGTAAGTTCTCCTTCACATGGAATCGATAACAAAAAATATCGAATGGAAAATATAAAAATGGGGGTTGGTGTAATGGGTAACGATACAACTTTTCTTAAAATTTCGTCCAAATCGGTTAAGAAACACTAGAGATATCGTAAAGTTAAGTCAGTTATGAGTTTTGTTTAAAGTGATCATTATTTGAATCATAGTTTTAGGACGCAAGGCCTGCAACTGGGTTCAAGGTATCTTCTGGTCGGGCTATCCCGACTAGAGCCTTCTTACTTGTTTTAGAGGTAAAATAGTGAAAAAAGACATAGTTCCAAAAATGTGCTGCGTGCATTTCTGGGTTATTAATGACCTTCTGCTGTAGATTGTTGTCAATATTTTACAAAAAATAAACTTGTCTTTTTAATATTTGATACATGAATTTTAAATGATAAAAGCCTTTCAAACATAATAAATCAAAAATTTTAATACATTAATTTTTTTTGTCTGGAAAATTGATTTTGCCAAAATTCAAATTTGTTTTTTTATAAATAGGCACAAAAAATAGTATAACTTTTTTCAAACGTTCATATTATATGTTAATTAATTATCTATCATATGCTTTTAAAATTATCTCATTTGGTTCAAAAGTAATGATTTTTGTAACGAAAAATTAGAAAAAGAGCCACTTTGCGTCGTTTCTGCTCGTTTTTCTCTTAATTATGTTTCGAATAGAGTCTAATGCGTTGAAAAAGTTCACACTCTTGCGATGCGGTCGCACGTGTGTACGGTTTAACAAACTACTCAAGACTGGTAGTGTTGTTTATTATTATTATAATATGATTAATATATTCAGTATAATTCAATAGAGCCTGCACGGGATGAAATTTTGGACGACATTTCGTCGACTTCTGCTGAGAGTGTGGCGTTTGGGAAGCAACCGGCAAAGCGGCGAAGAACGGCAAGCGACTCCGTCACGCCACTAAAGGAAGCCACTAAATAAGCTTCCACAGAAGAATGGAAACAACACTTGCTGACATGAGTAGTTCGATAAAAGAAATATTGTCATTGGTGAATATAGCGTTAAGGAAATATTTACACATTTAATAAAGTCTAATTTGTTTAGCATAAGCATTGAAGGCTGCACATCTAAAAATGCATCTATGTAGGACATACATATGTATCTTTGGGTAAACAAATTAAGAAATAAATGACGTCAAGCTATAAATATACAATTTCAATTTATTTAGTTTTTATATATTAAGGTGCTCGCTTCGTGGCAGACATTAATGCACTACAAATTTGCAATAATACATTTCGATCCATGTTTAATTCGTAATTTTAGCCTTAACAAACCAAAACAAATTAAAACAAGTAGAAACGTTGCAGTCGGACGCACCCGACTGCGGTATACTCGATACCAGTAGTAAAACAGATTAAAAGAGAGCTGATTGCAATGGTGTGTGGATACGGCAGGGGTGTACGCTGCCTCAACGATTGTCTGATGCAGATGGGGATGCCAAAAAGCTATCTTCCTTCCAAATTTGGTGACTCTAGCTCAAAATTTGTTAAAGGTAGGGGCTGGGCGGTACGGGGGCGTGGCATCAAAATTTTTGCTACAGATCTATGTATCATGTCAATAGCTATCCTCAAACCGAATTTGGAGACTTTAGCTCAAAGTTAGTAGAATATGGTGGAAGGGGGGCTGGGGTCTAGGGGCTGGTATGGGGGGCGTAGCGTCCAAAGTTTAGCTGCAGATCTATTTATGATGTTAATTGCTATCCTCATACCAAATTTGGTGACTCTAGCTCAAAGTTAGTAGAATATGGTGGAAGGGGGGCTGGGGGCTGGTATGGGGGGCGTGGCGTCCAAACATTTGCTGTAGATCTATTTATGATGTTAATTGCTATCTTCATACCAAATTTGATGACTCTAGCTCAAAGTTAGTAGAATATGGTGAAGGGGGGGCTGGGGGCGGTATGGGTGGGGGCCGCCATCCAAAATTTTTGGGTTTCTTCATCACCAATCTTGGCATCAAATTTGGCGTCTCTAGCTCAAAAAATGTGGAAAATATAGGCGTTTTTGATTTCAATGCAGGGGGCTGGGGAACGGGGAGGCGTGGCTCCAAAACTTTGATGCAGTTTTTTGACGATCGTTAATAGCTATTTTCCTACCAAATTTGGTGACTCTAGCCTGAACGCTTTGGAAAATACACGCATTCCCGTTTTTAGTGAAGCATTGGGGCGGTTTGGGGCAGCTTGGGCAGTATGGATTGGCGTGGTATCCAAAGTTTTTATGAATTTTTTGGGGGGTTATAATCACCTATTTTGGCACAAAATTTGGTGGCTCTAACTCAAAAACTGTAAAAGATATAAGCATTTCTGTTTTTAAACTGCGGGGGTGCTGGGGGCGGACTGGGTGGGTGGGGCTCCAAAACTTTGATGCAGGTTTTGGGGGATCGTTACCAGTTATCTACCTACCAAATCTTGTGACTCTAGCTCAAACACTATGGAAGATACACGCACTACCGTTTTTAGCGAAGCGTTGGGGTGGTTGAGGGCGGATAGGGCAGTATAGATGGGCGTGGCATCCAAAGTTTTTATGAATTTGGTTGGAGATCGTCAACACCTATCTTGGCACCAAATTTGGTGGGTCTAGCTCAAAAACTGTAGAAGATATAGGCATTTTTAGTGTTAAACTGCGGGGTGGCTGGGGGCGGAATGGGTGGGCGTGGCTCCAAAATTTTTGATGCAGTTTTTTGGGGATTGTTAGTAGCTATTTTCTCTACAAATTTGGTAGTTCTAGCTGTAAGGGCTTGCGAAATAGCTGGATCTATCGATTTTGCGTTATCGAGTTTATCGATTTGCCAGCCCCCTAGTTATCGTAGAACTCCAATCTTGACACTTTAATTTACTATGCCATAGATGAAGGGGTTTGCAAAGTTTGAAGTCTCTAACTTGAACGGTGTGGAAAAAAGTTGCGAACATACAGACGGACAGACGGACACACGGACGGACGGACAGACACCATGACGGACATTGCACAAACCCAATATACTCTTTACCTTCGGTATCGAGTATAACAAACCGAACAGCTGATTTATTAACGGAGGCACAGTTACAGTGCAATGGAATAGGTTTCGAGTCGTGGGCGCGATCGCTGCGGAAAGAAACACTCATCAATTTTAGGGGCTGTTTTGTATTTATGTGGTGGCCGACCACATATGTAAAAATAAACTAGAGCAATATCTGAAGCTCATTAACACCGCAAAAATTCGCATTGCAAATTCTTACGATACCATCGAGCATTGCAGCATACCATTATTACATATATATTGTTGAACAACAATAGCACTTATATGTTATAGAGGTATCCAACATTCGTCAAGTTCTAGTTTTCACAAAAACGGAACGAAATTTGTTCAGTTGATTTCACTCCGATGTCCAAAAACTAAAACTACGCTTTTTAAAAACATTGAACAAAAATGTAAAAAATATTTTTAAAACAATAATGATTAATAAATTTTAGTTTTACTGTGAAAAATGTCTGGCGCTCAAAAAACAATATATTAAGCATAAAACGCCCACGCTTTTTTCATAGTAATACTTTAATATATCGGTTGATATTGTTTTTAGCTTATTTTAAAAAATATTCATAAAATTGTAGCTCGATGTACTTTTAAAGTCGCCCTAAAAATATGTTATATAATTTTCGCATTGCTCACAGTAACAAAATACATACAGTGAGTCACGCATATACTTTCAATTTTCAACGATTTAGCAGCATCTGTTTTTATGATTTTGCATTCGTTTATTTATGTGTACGATAGACAACCCAAAAGGAAAAACATGGAAATTCTTAACGGTATCTTAAAAGCAGCCACATTTTAACGACCCAAGCAGTGTGTTTTGGGTCGTTGTTTTGTTGAAACATAAATTTATTTGGCTCGATTCCGTATTGGAAGCAATTACGGCTAGGTTTCTTTTTTCAATATGTCCAGATACATATTGGCGTTCATCATTCCATGGATAAAAAGCAAACTTCCCACTCCATGTGCAGACATACAGCACCAACCCATTACTGAGCCTCGTCCATGCTTGACAATTGCTGTTAAATGTTTTGGGTTTAAAGCTTCGCCAGGCTTACTCCACACCATATGTCGACCGTCAGAGCCAAAAATGTTGAATTCGTCGCTGAATATGACAATCTCCCAGAAAGAATCAGGTTGCGTTTTTTAGCTTTTAGATAATCTCTTTAAGACTTACACTGTTGAAATCACTGGTTTCTCTCTGGAAGCCCGACCATGGATATTATTTAACTGGAGTACCCTGCGGACAGTTTCATCGCAGCGCAATGCGGGTTAATCCTGTTTTCCTGCAGAACTTTCCTCTCCTCTCTGACGGAGAATGACTTTGGATGCCCAGAACGTTGTCTGTTTTAAAAGTTTCTACGATTTTTTAAACGTTGTATACAACTACGGATTGTGGACGGACTCCTGTCAAACATTTTGCAAATATAATCAATTAAATTTTTCTTGCAATATCGATCATTGATCCGGATTTTTTGTGATCGAGTGTAAGCGAGTATGATCGAAACGAACAATCAGTTCGAATCACTCTCGCTTGATTAGTACATTATTGGATTTGATCGTAAGTTCTGTTTGAGCAACAAAGAGTGTTCGAGAATTTTTGTCGCAATCAAGTCGCTCACAATGACGCTGTTCGAACGTGATCGAGCGCTCGGTTCAACATATGTTTTTGTTAATTTTATGCATCGTAACTTATTTCCTCACATTTAACAAAGCATTTCTCGATCTGATTCGCTTCATTTACGATCCATTCAACCACAACATGATCGGAGGCTGCGTTTTTATGCATCGTTCGGATCGATCGTCGTTTTCTTTAAAATCATTTTTGATGATCATTCCCGATTTAAAAATCAGTCCCGATCAGTAAGCAAAGCAATCATGCAAACTGACCGAATTCGTGCAGCGATCGTACTCGATCGTACATGTTGTTGCGACGAGTTGTATTGGTTGTGATAAGATTTAAGCGAAGTTGATTGAACCGGCTCGATCATACTCAAAGCAGTTCTCTGAATCAGTTGTTTGGCCCTCATTGTGCAGATACAATTTTTTTGATGTGTTAACATATAAAGGCACGGGCATGATAAAATAACACAAGGTAGTCTCGTCGGCAGCAGAGGGTAGCTTATCGTATGCGTGCAATAAGTGCGAGTGAAAAGGCACTTTGTAGAGTGAGTTCGAATGGAACGGCAATATAGCGTGTTGATTAACCGAAGAAAGCCCGTGTGGTTTAACATATAATTTTATAATACAAAGATGTACATTATTTTTAAAGTTGTTTCTGATTTTGAACACTAATTCTCTTGTTTAGATTCTTAATTCTAAAAAATATTATAATTTTAAAATGAAAATTTTTGACCGACTTATCAATAGCAACATTTTCCGCTGCCAGCAATAATTTTTCTTTTACTTTTTTGGTTATTTGACAATCATCTTTCATGTTATATACAAAAATCATTTCGAGTTGTTTTAGCTTATTTTTAAATTCAATGGAAGGTTTTACAAGCCCGCCGTGCGACACCTCGTCAACATATGTATATGTTGAACTGTTTGAAACAAAACATAGCCTAAGTTTTTTAACAACGTATCCTGCAAGATACTCGATGGCATCTTCCGTCAACTTTTCCATGTCGTTGTCTGCAGGTATATTGTTGACAATGTCAAAATCTTCAATACCTTGCTCGTTCACTTTGTTTTCTGTACGCTGGGTACACAGATCGGTATTTAGCCAATTATCGCATCTGTCATCGTCAACATTTCCATTATTAGACAACAATTCTGTGTTCTTGGCTAAACAAAATATAAGGATTATTTATGAGTGACAATAATTAAAGAAAAATATAACATACTAGCAAACCCGGCGCACTCCGTTTCGCCACCAAATTTTATTTAATTTCACAACAGTAATGAATTTATTTTGATTACAAAAATGAAGTGTTATGTTGAAGTAAATGAAACTGAATCCAAAGTAAATACTGCATCGAAGCGTTATACGTGTCCGCAAATTATCCGTTTCATTAAAGTGCTCTTTGATATACCACATTTTTTTGTTTTTTGGTCTGACGTTAGCACAAACAAAGCGGATGGTTTCCCAACTCGTTGATACGCCTAAAAATGCAAAATTAAATGAATTGTTAATGGAAACCAATAATAGCAATAATTAGTGTGTGCATATTGTACCTGTAATTGGATCGACCATTTTCAACGTGATGTCGTAACCGTCTTGCCCTTGCCAATAAATAACAAACGATGTGTCTCGATTACACGATGCATGATATTGCTTCTTCGCTGAACGTCAATGTCTCGTGAATTAGTTGGATCGCCAACAATAATTGCAGCAACATCATAAACGGTGGGTGCATTGAATCTTCTCACATGTTCACCTGTTGGGGTACAATCCGCTCTTATGACAAATTTGTGCGTATCCGATGGCATTCGTTCCAATGCTGTTTTGAACATATTAACCACAGCATTATTAGCGTCAAAAAATGCTTGCAACTGTTCAATAATTCGTCTCTTTAACTGTTGTGTTCCCTGTATATTGCACCGCACATTCAGGTGATCAACCATCGACGAAATGAAATATATTTGCAGAAATTGATGCGGTTCATCTGGTGTTGGCACCATTGAACCATGAAAATGATATATTTGTCCTTGTATCTTTAATTGCAAACAATCATGTGTTGATGAATACGGTGTAACTTCTGGTCGTGCGATGGTGTAGTGTGTGGTGTATATGAAGTTGCATGTGTTATATGTGTTGCAATTCATTGTGTTGGTGTGAGTGATTGGTTATTGTCTGTTGTATCTTTTACCTTGCAAGTCGGCATGAAGCCGCCTTCTCGAATGATATAAGCTCCAAAGGAAGTCATGCGAAAGTTATTGTATTCTAGGATGTGTTGAAGAAAATGGCTGGAATCGGGATAACTTCCATCGAAAAATTGTTTCAGTGGCTGTAGTGGTGTAAGTAATGGATCCAGTTTGACTTTTCCACTTGCGCAGCACAATCCAGCCGTTTCTCTTCAGAACTTTAGCGCATTGCAATATCGGCATATAGTCGTCATTGGTCCAATATCTAAATTTTCACTACCACTGTAATTCGCAGTGGGATCATATTGGAAGGCTAAGCGATTGTATGATGCCAATGATCTTCGTGTTCTCACGCTTTGCCTCAATCGGTCATTTTCTCTTATTATATTTTGTCTTTCTTCGCTAAAGTTCAGTGAATACACTTGTTGCTGGCTTGCACGTCTTGTCCGGCGGCCGATGTTCGCACGTCGTCCTCTAGGCATTTCGGACTATGGACAGAGTGGTGAATTTAACCACAAATGCACGATCCACATAATTTAAACAGTTCAACTTACAACCTTAAAGACAAATTCCTGCACAATACACGTGATTGATTTGATGGTTTCCAATTGAAATGTTTGGAAACGATTAACTTTTTTTTAATTTTTTTTTTCACAATTTCACAGTGAACAATACCTGTTTGTCACATGAAATTAACTGAGCTGAGAAAAATGAGTAGCTGTCAAACAATATTGATTTGTTGTACATGCTATGGATCAGAGCTGGCGCTGTATCTTAAAAGAGATTTTCCCGCTACTCTGTTTCAATTTTTCCGGAATTTTCTTGGCTTCATACCTCACGGAGCCCGAGACCTTTCCAACGAATAAAAAACCGTGGAAATCGGTTCGTGCGTTCAGGAGTTATAAAGCCATGGGGGAAATTTGGACTTAGTTTTATATAGTAGATAACACAAAAGACAGAACATAACTACCAACTTTCACGGAAACAACTTTGCTGAAACATAAAGCTAAACATTTGACAAATATGATTATTAAAATAAGTTATTTGCTTAATAATGGTTTTAATTTTGTCGTACCTGTTATGTATTTTTTTAACCTATACTTAAATTGAAGCGGTGTCGGATGATCGAATTGTCCACCCCTTGACCGCATGGCTCCAAAAAAATTTCCAACTAAATCTTGATTAAGCCGTCTTTTTAAAATATAGCATAAATTGTATTTTTGTAGCAAGTAGCCATATAATCCATCAAGGGATGCATTGCTTACAATTATCCCTTTTTGGAATCGGATCCTATTTGATTTGCCAAATGAATCCGTTTTCATTATTTGGGATATTTTTCCTAAAATGTCTTTCTGGAATACCAGTTGCTTTCCATAAGCTTGCGTTGCTTGGATGCAGTTTTCAGTGGACATTTTTGAGTTAAAAATGTCGAACCAATCGTTGAGAAGCTTAAATAAATCCGCAGTTTCGCACGCATTCTCGACATCGTAGCCCAACGAATAGCAGCGTCTGATGGAGCAGGCGGTTGTGTTCGAAAACAATTGCGTTGCCAATTTAACCTTTTGTTTCGCGAGCGAGCGAACATTTATGTGGTTTTCGCTTATTTTGAACATTATCGAAACATCTGACTTAGCACTGTGACTAAGTGCCTGTTGAACTGTCGTTTTACTCAACTTAGTTCCGTTTAATATTAACCCAGAATCCAAATAGTGGTTACGGACTAACTTAATTAGGTGCGGTGCATCCGAAAAAACAAAAATTTTTTGTTGCTCATCCTCTGGATGACTAAACCAGGTTTTTGCTGAAAACGAATAACCAATTTGAATCTTTGCATTGCTTTAATTCTTCTTACACACTTACTTTCTGAGATAACAAGCTCTCTCCATAGTCTTTGGTTTCCAGCACCCAAGTCGGAGACAATTGCCACTACAGGATATCCTTTCAAATGGAGCTTTCTTATAATTGTGTGAAGAGTGTCCACATCCATTCGGGCGTTAAAGTCAAAAAAGATAGGCTGCTTCCACGATTTTTTTGAGCCACAAACCGTTGCAAGTTGCACATAGTTGCTTGGCTCGTAAACAACGTCTGCTGAGCTGTCATACTCGAAAGCAGCAGCAACCTTCATTTCGTCGAAGGCTAAGACGCAGAGCTTACCGGTCTCATCCTTTTCATCATTTTGCGTTAAGTCAATGACTAGATCTAGGGTACCGGTCTTTATGTCAACTTCTGACAACATTCTGCACAACGTTGCACGACTAGGCAATGGAAATCCTTTCTTATACAAATTATTATACGCTCGAGGGCCGGCGGTGTGAAGACAAATAGCCGCAGAAATATCATCTGAATTAAATAATGCTCTTTTTCCATGACTTTTTAGAGTATTTACTTGCGTCTGAGTAAAAATTTTACTAAGAGACAAGTCTAGTTGTTGAAAAGCCTCAAGCTGCTGGCGTAAGCCATCCAACTCCTTCTCCATGTCACAAATTTTTTTCTTAAGGCTGACGTTTTCAATGAACATTGCATTATTAACGACCTCGTCGCTACAACACAGTTATATTATTGTTTGCATATACATGTATACATATTTTCTCGAGCTAAACTTACTCTGTTTGAGTGCTTAAATTGGCGTATCCTTCTTTAATAAATTCCGTTTGACTCTCTTCATTTCTAGTGGGAACGGAAAGTCTGCCCTCTGTTGGGTGCAGTCTTCCACTGGGAAACATTGAAATGTGTGTCGTAGATTTGGGAGTTGACACCAAGGTCGCACCCTAGGCTTTCCTCCCATATCTTTCTTTTTACTTCACATTTCGGTGAATGAATAATTTTTACGCCCGGTATATGCTTGAGGCAATAAGAACAATAGTTTATTTTTCTTGGCACTTTAGGGTTAATGTCACCTAACAAAATCAAACAAAAATCATCCGCACCACAACCTTTCTGTTCGACAAGCAAGCATGCACTGTCGATAAGCAACAAAAACGACGAGCCTCTGCTGCCGACGAGACTACCTTGTGTTATTGTATCATGGGCACGGATTCCCATTTCTGCCATTTGATAATACATGCAAACAATGCAGCGTGCCGCGCTGTAACGAGCTCGACCGACGATCAAATTTAGCGTGCAGTCGTGGACCGACTGCAAAATTTCTTATACATATTCATCTGAGTATGATTGTATTGGTGTAGCGGCAGAGAATAACTGTTAAATAAAATTTTTAGAGATTTGCCTCAATCTGCTGGATACAGTCCAAGTTGGAAGGGTAGTATAAACTTAATATGAACTTTGTGCAATTGAATAGCAAAACTTGAGATTCTTTAATATAATTTCAATTCTACATGTTTGATTATATTCTAGCATTGTTTATTGTTTATATTTTAGCGTAAACAAAAAATATATTAAAATCATATATTAAAGTTTTCATTGAAAATCATTGTATGTTGCTTCAAGGGGTATTTTATCTTTGTGCAATTTGTGCGTCTCAGCTACGACAAGCCAGGACGTTGGTGTTTTGTTCAGGTTCCCTTTGCGTTCAGCGGCCCGTCGATTAAAGGAGTGGTTTTTGTTATTTTTGATATTTTTCCTTATTCTGTGTCGGCGGCAAACGCGCGCTTACATTTGCATATGTACCAATGCACTACTGAATACACTTTCGTAATTTGTGTACATCTTTACATAACTGTATGCCAATGATTGTTAGAAAGTGTCATAGGGTAAAAATTGGGAAGAGTATGTATGATCAGCAATAGCAAAACTAATATTTGACTGCCTTGGAATACAACATCGTGTTTTCTTACTCAAGCGCAATAATGGTGGAAGAAAAATAGTTTTCTGGACAAGTGTTTGCAGAAGCCTAGTTTTTAGCTCAAGATACTTGGTTGGCCAGGTGCATATCAGTTGCTAGTCCAAGTGTTTTGTGGGGAAGGACAGGTATCAAAAGGTCATAGAATACGCAAGGCAGGCAAGTTATCGTTCATATCCAAGAATCTCATTTATTGCAAAAATAAACAGGCTTCTGCAAATACTTCTCCTGTATTTATTTGTTGGTATGTTTCTTTGTTTGTGTGTTTTAATCGTAGTTAAATGTTATGAAATAACAGAAGTCAGCAGCAGGTGGTTTTGTTGAGTTAGTTCTAACTTAAAAGAACCAAAATCAACAATACAGACTTCTTTCTCTCTTTTTGTCTTCCAAGCCAGTCAAATATCACTTTTGCTGCTGCTCATCCTACATACTCTTCCCAGTTTTTCCTTTATGACACTTTCTAACAGCCCTTGCCATACAATAATGCAAAAATGTACACAAATTACGAAAGTGTATTCAGCGATGCATTTGTAAAGGTTACTTGCCGAGAACTCGGAAGTTAAGTAGAATAAAAGAAATAGACAAAGAAACTGGAGAAAGGAAAACTAAATTCAATAAACTATTCTTTTCTTTTTTATGCTAATATATAGCAATCAAACAGGTACAAACATCGCTCGTGAGTTTTAACACTCATTAGTTTTTTTTTCTCTGCAAGAGTTAATTCCTTTCTCCTCGGCACTTTGAGGTTATTACGACAACTTTGACAGTCAAACTGAACGAGTACAACTAAAAGCATATTTGCACACTAAAAACTGCGCAAAAGCAAGTCGAACAATAACGGTTAATGTGATAAGGAATAAATAAACAGTAGAAGCAATAGTCGCAACGCATACTTTTGTGAGCTAAATATGTGTTTTTTTAGTTTTATTCCCATATCTTAGATACCGTTAAGAATTTCAAAGCTTTTCTTTTTGTGTTGCCTTTCGTACACATTAATTGACGAATGCAAAATCATAAAACAGTTGCTGCTAAATCGTTGAAAGTTAAAGGTATATGCACCGTATGCTTGGCATCGAATTCTTTTGTGACTCATTGTACAAATTTTCCATTAAATGCTTCGCTTTGCTGAGAGTTACATGCTACGATTCAAGTGATGCAATTCATTAGCTTTTAAAAAAAGTTCACAAAACACGGAAGTGAAAAGAAATGCGGTGAAATCTAAGTTGGGATTGCGTTAAAGGTATAAGCTGGTAAATTTATTACGGGTTACGTCGCAAAATTGCTTAGATTACGGAATTAATTTATAATTTTTTTTATTATATTTTAAGCATCGTTGATAGTGGTGTTTTATTTATTTAGCTTGGCAGTCATATTCGTGTGTTAAGTTCTTAGTTTTAGTTCATTAAAAAAGAGTCGCGTTCATTTAGAGAATTAACTCGTCACAATGAAAATTAACTTAAAATTTTAAATTGTTAATAAAAATTTTGGGCTCTGTTGTTGTGGAGGTTGTTGTTGTTGTAGAGAGGCTCGGCTCGAATCGTATTGAGTTTTTGTAGTCACTGTTGAAAGCGGCGCTCTAACCAAAAATTTCAAAGTCCTTTGCGTCCATATTGGCCAATAAAGGAACCATCTTCGTTTATGCCTGCGTTTTGATGTTGATTATTATAAATTTTTTTTTTTTGTAGATGTCGTGTGATGAAAAAGAAAAGATTATGCAAATAAGTAAATCAAATGAGGTAAAAATGAATAAAACAGTAACAAATGAAACGAAAATCGAGGGAAAAAATTACAGTCGGACGCAACCGACTGCTGTATACTCTTAACACCAGTAAAAAAAAACAGATGGTAAGAAGTCCACTTGCAAAGGAAAGAACAGTAGTTCAATGCACATCTTTGGTGGCTCTAGCTCGAAAGCTGTGCAAGATATAGGCGTTTCAGATTAACGTCCGTGGCATAAAAATTTTTGATGCAGTTTTTAAAGTACGCCACTATCTATGTCGCCAACAAATTTGGTTAATGAAGTTGTAAGAATAAACATTTAAATATCGATTTGCATTTAACGATTTAACCAATTTTCCAGCCTTCCATTGCGGAGCTCCGCATGCCCAATCATGCTGACCGGCCTCTATGTCAGCTATACAGAATACGCGTCCAATTCCGATCAACATAATTTTCTTAGAACTACGGACATATGATTACGGATAAATATGTTCATATGCACATAGTAAAGCAACAATTTAGGAAGTTAGCAACACGTCATATATGAAAATAAGTGGACAAACGGACATAGAAATAATATGATACAGATGCTGATGAATTTCACATTGCATGAGAAAATTTAAAAATTAAATGTGTTGCTAGCTTTTTTGATTAAAAAGTGTAGTTATTAGAGTTTTGCAATTTCTGAGGGTTGGATTCAGCGTGGTCGTCACATTTGTATCGTTCATCAAGGGACGTAACAAGCTATATTTTTATAACATATAATGACTCTATCCCAAAATATCGGCATGGGTATAGGCAATTTCGAATTTATTAGAAGCAGCAAGTTGGGGATTTGCCATAACATTTTTTGTAGAAGATATTTAAAGGACATTTAAATAAAACCATGAGGCAAAGAGTCTGCTTGCAAGAGTGGGACGCTCAGTCTCAGGTGGTCACAAGTCAGAAACTAACGAATCAGTTGGTTAATGTAGAACGAAATTTGTTAAATATTTAGAGAACGATACTGCTTATAAACTCTTAAGAGAACAAGTTTGTGGCTTATACATACGTGCATTCAGACAGACGCCCGGATCAACGCACAGTGGCGCCCGTAGAACAAGTGAAACTTTCGGGTGCCCCAACAAAATATTAAATATTCCTATTTTATAGAAATTTTTCAAACGATTTCAAAACTACTATCTATAAAAGAAACAGATTTTTGTTAAGAAGATAAAGCCCTTCAAAGCTATCTGATTTTCAGTGTTGTATAAAACTCACAGTTTAAGGGTAATTTAGTTGGCTTTGAGATACAGCATCTCAAAAAGTAGGAAACGGATCGTCATTATTTTGGATGCTATTGATAGATATAGTATTTATCAGAAAAGAAAAATTGTACTGTTTGCTTTTCGTTTGGCATGGTAAATCGATAATTACCAACTATCCATTTTTTCACTATTTCTCAACTTTGATGGAAAATAAAAACTATCACATTCTATATCGGCCATATTTTCAAAATGAGTTTTTTGATCATGCCTCTATCTAATTCATAAAGCATAGAATAATAATGTAAACAAGACGGGTCTTAAGAGCTGGAATGTTATGTTAATTAACATAGTCGCAACCTCGTAGCGGACAGCCAGGGTAATACGAAATGCCAGTATTTCGCATCACTTGTTTACAAATTCTACTCGCTATCATTGTTTGTTGTCAAAACGAAGTGTGCGATGCATACTACCCAACTAATTGTTGCCCTACTTCATTTCCTTGTTTTTGGCACAACTTTTTATAAAATTTCAGTTACGCTCTGCGTTCAGCCCGTCCATTCAAAGAGAGGCGGCGGGTCAGCGGTTAGCATGAACGGTTAAAAATTTGTTAGTATTTGTATACATGTTTGTTTAATTTCTTGCTTGGTCGAGAATTTTGATATTTTTCTATGACTGTGCTCTGCATTGAATGTCTTAATACATGCATAAACTAACTATGTAAGCAGACTGGAAAACAGAACTGGTATGTTATGGTGAAAAGCATTGCGCGTTTCATTTCTCTTGTTGTTGTCACAGAATTTTATAAAATTGTGAAACTCGCAGTTTTAGACTTTTGCTTGAATATACCTGCTGTTTCTCATTGCGAAAGGGTGATATCGACTTACAATTGTATAGCTAAACGTGAGAAACTTTAATTTTATTTCTATTCTACATGTTTACTTATGTTCTAGCACTAAGGTAGAGCATTATTGAGCAATAAAACAACTTCTATATAATTAAGTAAAACAACACTCAATTACATGATACAATTATACAAGGTAGTCCACTCGGCTGCCGAAGTCGTTCGGTTTTTGCGTGCCTGCTTGTCTTACTGAAAGGTTGTGTGCGAAAGGTTTTTTTCCAGAGCTTTAAACCTTAAGTGCCAAGTAGAAAAATGTCTTTTTGCAGTTGTTGTCGCAGGCATGTGCTAAGCGTAAAGTTTTTGCATGTACCAAAATTAATTGTGAAAAGAACTTTGTTGGATCAGTCTCTGGGCTGTAGCCTTATTGAGACCTCCAAAAGTTGCGATACGCATTTCAGTGATTGAAAGTGGAAGTAGTTATCAGGCGCAGGGCAGCCACTGAAAAGAAAACTACTGAATTCGAATGCTGTTCCGCAAAGAGAGGCAGAGCCTGAACAAAATTTTGTTAAATTAGTCTACAATTAGAATTAATATTTTTATATATTGTTAAAGACACATTTAAAATAACAGAAAATGTGCAAAAGACATTGTTAAACGCCGCTGAGCAGGTCGATATCAGTGTTAATATAAACAAATTTTATTTTAAGATACGTATATTTTTTAGAATTAAGAGCTTAAACAAAAGAATAACTGTTAAACAACAGAAACAAAGAATAATGTCTAATTCAAAACTGATAAAAATAAAATTATAAACACTACAGCTCTAGTCATAGCTAAGGAAACTTTGAGCCTCATGCACCATGCGCGGGTTAATCGACGCACTGTGTAGCCGTTTCACTCACACTCACTATTCAACGCTCTTTCACTCGCACTTATATCAAGAGACTATGATTTTGCCGACTGGACTACCTTGTATAATTGTATCATGCTCAATTACACATAATTTGTATTCATATGCTTGAAATAAAATATATATACACATTAAAATCATATATTAGTGTTTTCATTGACAATTATTGAATATTGGTACATAGGGTATTTTTTCATACAGCAGCGAGTGCGTCTCAGCAACCGCAAGCCGGCAACGAGTTTGTTTGTCCCAGTAGCGCTTTGTGTTCAGCGGCCCGTTGATTAAAGGAGAGGCGGGTGGTCAGCGGAATGCGTGAACGGTAAAAAATTTGTTAGTATTTGTATACATGTATGTTTTATTACTTCCCTACGGTTTTTGTGTGGACTAGTTGATAGCACAGACTAGTCCTTGATTAGCTATAATGGACTAGTCAAGGGCTAGTTAAAGCGGGTGCGAATAATTACATTGGTTGGAACAGTGTTTCATTGCAAGACTAGCACACGACTTGCCCACGTGGGTGAGCACTGAACCAGTCTAAGTAGATGCAGCGTTGACGAAACGAAATTGAAATTGTCATTGAACATTTATGTGTACGCTGCCTATTCCATGTGGACTAGCTCATGAACGCGTCTACGTGGATGCAGAACGAAAACGTAAATTTCACGTAACATAAAAAACGATTAACATTTTTATCTTCGTTCATGTTCGTTGCACCGGCAAAAAAAAACGAACAAAAATGTGTTAATTTAGTGTACCAACCATAACCCTATTCTGAGCCGAAATGCAGCTCGGCATTCCAGTTGCCTTAGCAACGGTAAATTCACCTAGCCCTTCCGCACTAGTACTGCTTAGCTATTTTTCAGCTAGACCTTGTTTTAATAACATCATAATATGGACAAAGATTAAATCAAGTTTAAGCTATTTAAAAAATACTTAGCTCTAATTGTAATTATTCGTAGCTCATATTGATTTTGGTTATTTGGTTTCAGAAGCTACAGCGCGCAGCGATCGCGCTCACACACACAGTATGGCTAGGCAGCTCATGTTGTAGCGCAGCCAGCAAGCCGAACGACATCGATTTCGCTTACAATTTACAAAGCAACAAACGGCAGTCCACCGAGAGAGTAAAATCGCCAGATTCCAGAAATTTTAGGTTGGTTGGAATATAGCTGTTTGAACCCTCTATAAGTATAAAATCTTATTGTCTCTGGCTAGGCTTGCCAGCACATTATTGTATTTTGCTTTACTTTATTCCGAGTTTTCGGCAACTGACTTTTACAAAGAAATGCGCTACTGACTACACTTTCGTATCTCGAGTACATCTTTGCATAATTGTATGGCAAGGATTGTTAGAAAGTGTCATCGAGTAAAAATTGGGAAGAGTATGTAACATGAGACGCACCATAACTAATATTTGCCTGCCTTGGAAAACAAAATCGTGTGTTTTTTATACTCAGGCGCATTAATAAGGGAAGAAGAAGGCACACACACATGCACACACATACACACAAGGCATAGCTGCATCTCTATTCCCATAGGTAGTGGGCATACCAACTCTTGAAGAGGTAATCGATCGTGGAGTATTCTTTCGCCGTTCAAGTATTGCACTCAGCTGCAGCTGTTTTGCCGCCGGCACAGCAAAATTGTGTGGTTTGTATTAATATTTTTTTATACATATATTTACATTCAATAAAGGAATATACATTCACATATATGATTAATGATTATGTAGAAAAATAGTTGCACAAGCCTGGTTTTTTTCTTCAAATCAATATGATTCTTAGATATGAAGGATATCTTGCCTTCTGTGACCTTTTGATACCTCCCCCACCCCACAAAACAATTGCACTAGCAACTGATATGCACCTTGCCCACCAAGTTTCTTGAGCTAAATGTGAAAAGGCGAATCAAGTGTACATTAGTGATCATGAAATTGAATGAAAATACATAATTGCATTTAAATTGTCCTCATTTATAATGAGCTAAGCAGGCAATGTCAACAATGCCAATGCTACGCATACAATTAAATGTGCACATGTATACACAAAAGGACACACAGACAATCTTATACTTGCTAGTCCAAAAAAATAACAAAAAAAAATAAGCCTGTGTTAGGTCACACAGGCGCATAGGTTACCGTAGAATACGTTTGTCCTTGTGCAACAAAAATTATGAAAGTAAATATATTTTGTATACGATTTTAAATATGAATATATTAACAAGTAAGAAGGCTCTAGTCGGGATAGCCTGACCAGAAGATACCCTGAACCCAGTTGCAATAAATATTTTACTCCGGTTGCAATAAATATTTTACTCCTTGCGCCCTAAAAGTATGCTTTAAATAATGATAAATTTAAACAAAACTAAAAACTGACTTAACTTTAAGAAACCTCCGGTGTTTCTAAACCCTTTGGACGAAATTTTAAGAAAAGTTCTATCGTTACCCATTTTTTCAACCAAATTCGATATTTTTTTGTAATCGATTATATCGGAAACAAGAATAGTTATGGATAATTCAAAATAAAAATTGTTCCGCTTCTTGTATAGGAGAATTTATATTTAAAACCTGAAGTCTCTAGCACAGATGGACATGGCCATATCGAGTCGGCTGTTGATGCTAATCAAGAATATATATACTTTATGGAGTCGGCGATGCTTCATTCTGCATGTTACATACTTTTGCACAAAACCATTATACCCTGCATATAGCATTTAAGCAGATTAGGCAGCAGGCATGTCTGCAAACTCAGTCCCCGAAATCTGTAAGACTATTTTTAACATGAAAGACGTCATTTATTTTTTCAAGGAGTCGCATTATCGTAGGAAATACGCCCCAAACGTACATTCGTTTTGTGAATTACGTTGGTCGGGTGAGATTTTAAGGCGAATAACAGCTAGATTGGAAAAGCTGAGTACGGAAGGCAATGCTGTTACAAGAAAAATTTATTTTCAGCTACACAGTGCTGCTACTAGAAGTATGTTTATAATTTGTAAGTGCATTATTGCAAAATATTTTAGTATTCTCCAGTCAGTAGAGAATTTAGTGAAGGACAAAAACAACATTATTATTTAATGCAGAGAATACTTCAATTGTATATGACTTGTAATCGAAAATTACAGACAACTAAATGAAACAGAATTTACAACCATTTTTGAAGAATTGTGAAGAATTGGCAATTGGCTGAGATTGTATAAGCCAATTTTTGTGTGATCCTCCATTCACGACGACTTCACAATATTTCTGGGGCGCTATTGTTTTACCCTATCTGGATTCACTAATTTCATCAATAAAAGAGCGTTTTCTAAAGGAAAGCTATTAGGCATTCGATCTCACAGCTCTAAGTCCACATCATATTAAAACTATTACTGTGGGCTAGAGAAGGTGCGGTCCGGGATTTTTTTCCCGCTGGCTTGGAAAGGTCCGGTACGGGTGAGTGAGTGCAGTCCCGGGCCTAAGCAAAAGGATTGAAATAATTTGATTGGCTTTTAATTTTTTTTTTTCGCGTACGGGAAAAATCATTTATTGCTTAACAAATGTTGATCGATACTACTTTGGATATGCTTTTAGATTTTTGCTAGATTGCTCACCACTTATTAAGCGTGCAACAGTGCAATTTCTTTTACACGTACATACATAAATATGTCTGTATTAGTTTCGTGCCGGGCCGGGACAAGCCTTTTAAAGAAGACTTCGGGTTCGTGCGGGCCCGGGCCGCAAAACAATGGGCCGCGTCCGCCTCTTCTCTGCACAACCGACAATCTGAAGTAGCAACTTTTAGATGAAGGTTCATTTTATAATTTAGAAGGGATTGAAAACGAGGTTGAACTTTGGCACAATTATTGGAATGAGTCTCAAAATGAAGTCAACGACTAAATGTTTGCCTATAGCAAAACTGATCTTTATTCAAAAATCAGGCAAGCATTAGAAATGCTTGCCATGTACAAGCACAACCGTGGAACGATTTTTTAGTACTCTGAGAAGAGTGAAGACTTGGCTGAGATCTACAATGGGAGAAAATCGCTTAAATGGTAATAAAATATACAAAAACAGAAACTTTAAACTTATTTCATATTTTATAGGATTACGTTTGTTAAGCGCCCATAGAGCCTTAGTGAGAGAAACACAGATCGAGCTGGAGGAAGATATTTTGCAGGACTTTGCATCGAACCCTAGAAAATTATTATTACTATAAATATATGAAATTTGTTACTTAAAGTTTTTTTTTGCCTGCCCCCCCCCCCCCTACCTTCAGGTCTGGCGACGCCCTTGTATATATATATATATATATATATAGTTGATAATAATATATATATATATATATATATATACATATACGTTCAGGTATATATATATATATATATCTATACTAATATATAAAGCTGAAGAGTTTGTTTGTTTGTTTGTTTGAACGCGCTAATCTCCGAAACTACTGGTGCGATTTGAATAATTCTTTTTTTGTTGGATAGTCCATTTATCGAGGAAGGCTATAGGCTAAATTACGCTATGACCAATAGGAGCAAAGACAGAGCGGTAAATGTGTAAAAAACGGGGAAAATTATTCATTTTTGAAGGCTTTCTTTGCGTGCGCTGCGAAAACGGTTCAAGATACACAAAAAATATGTATGAAAGAATTATTCCTCTATACATGACTAAAAAAAAGTCCGCGACGGCATATGTCTATCTTTTAAGGTTTAGTCACAATGACCGTTTTTATGGTACCAAATTTGGTCGAAATAATTTGTTTAAGTTGTATCAACATAATAATATTAATCTTTATTCAAATATAAATATAAATATGTTGTTGGTTAAGAGTACTTCATTGTGAATAAAATTGTCTTTGACATAGCTTAATTTCAACAAAAAACTTTAAAGATTACAATGATAAATAACTCCGAAACAAAACCAACTCGCTCTCTGCGCTCACTGCGCTGGCCGGCGCGGCGGGAGAGAGGCGGTGCTTGCGGGCAAGCCGGGAGGGGGGTGCAGCTCTACGAGATACCATGCCGCGCGGCCCACTCGCGCGGTCGGCTCCCTACTGAACGGTTGAATACAGCGCTAATTTGTTAATGCGATATAATTATCATCGTAATATTACTTTTTAAATAAATAGTTTGGAACTCGAAAAAAAAACATAGGTTTTATCCTAAAAATTCTGCGGAAACTCGACCATTCCGAAAATCCCGCAAGAACGGGAACTATGTGGGAAAAACCAAAAATCTGCCGGAAGTCACTATTCCACGCGGACGAAGTCGCGGGCAAAAGCTAGTATATATATATATAGTTGATAATAAAGTTTGAAGCCTTCGCTTTAAAATGAAATTAATTTGAGGAAAATCGATCCATTAGTTCATGAGCAATAAGCTATAAGTGATAAGTGAAAAACTCATATTACAACAACTTTTGCAGATAGCACACTTATTACCGAAAGGTGAGACATATTCTACGTCAAAATTATTTCAAAGTCCAAGTCGACCAAAACTGCAGAAAACACATCAAACGTACCTGAACGTATATGTATATATAAATATGCAATAGTGCTTTGCTGCTCTACGGCAAGCGGCAAATCGATAAGCAAGCAGGCATACAAAAATTAAGTACATTATGCGTTATTCGTACGCACAGCAATAGGACAGCAGTGCAAATCACGAACAAACCAAATAAAGTATGGCTGCTTTTTTTATTGTAAACAAAGAAAGACAAATCAATATAAGAACAGCCGAGAAGAACCAGACTTTTCTACTCGATGCGTGTCCGCTACGAGGTTGCGACTTGCCTCCCAAGCATGCTAACATCAACTTTTCTTAAAATCCATCTTTCTGTTTACTTGTTTATGGTAAAAGTTTCATCTGCCCGTGTTTGCCCCTTTTTATACTCGATACCGAAGGTAAAAAGTAGGTTGGGTTTGTGCAACGCCGTCATGGTGTCTAACCGTCTGTCTGTCTGTCTGTCTGTCTGTCTGTCTGTCCGTATGTTCGCAACTTTTTTCGACAGCCTTCAAGTCAGAGACTTGAAACTTTGCAAATGTTTTTATCTATGGCATAATAAATAAGATTGGAGTTACCTCAAATCGACAAATCGATAATACGATAACTCAAAGTGTTCGAGATAGCAACAAAAGATTTGGTAGGAAGATAACTATTAACGACCCCCAAAAAAATGCATCAAATTTTTTATAGCAATTTACATCATACACAGGTCTGCAACAAATAATTGGATGCCAAGCCTGCCATACCGCCCCAGCACCGCTTTCCTCATATTAAAATTACTATGAGCAAGAGACACCAAATTTGGTAGGAGTATAGCAATTGACATCATAAACTTATCTTCAGCAAAAATTTGGATTCCACGCCCTCCCATACCACCTTCAGCCCCATTCACCCACCTATTACCAACTTTAAGAATTAGTCACCAAAGATCTGCATCAAAACTTTAAATGTCACCCCCCCCACACCCACAGCCTCCCTTTCCATACCTTTAACAAACTTTGAGCTAGAGCCACCAAATTTGAAAGGAAGATAGCTTTTTGGCATCCCCATCTGCATCAGACAACCTTTGTGGAAGCGTGCACCCCTGCCGCATCCGCACCCCATTGCAATACGGTTTCTTTTTATCGGTTTTATTATTTGTATCGAGTATGCTGCAGTCGATTGCGTCCGACTGCAACGTTTTTATTTGTTTAGAGGTGAAATAGTAACTAAATACATAGATCCAGAAATGTTCTGCGTGCATTTCTGGGCTATTAATGACAAATAACCGTGAAAAGTCATTAGTTTTGTTATTGGTACGTTCCTTATTGTTAAAGATACAGAATTTTTGTTTTTCATTCTGTAATGCTTACCTGAGGTCTTTTTTCGAATTCTGGTCCCCAAATTCAGGTGCAGTTACAGAATAAACGAATAATCTACCAAGTTTTCACCAAATATAGAAATTGCGTATGCGTTCAAGTAGTCACTTTTTATAAGCCCTTAATGTATACCGTTTCTAACAGGTTATATATTAGACTATATTTATATAGAAAAACAAGCATAACCCCTGGACTAGTCTATGACTGTATGTTGGCGAGACAAGTACTTCATTACATTTCAAACATGTCGTTAAACAACTATAAATTAGTTGTCCTGTTTAAGAAATCAACTACGCCAAAAAATTTCACGGAAGCTGCCTTCAAAGAACTTGATAGTTTATATGGCAATATACAAATAGCAAAAATATAACAAGTAAACTTTACATGACGTATGCTTATTAAACTCGAGATGGATAAAAACTAACAGAACGACTGAGAGAATCAACTCCAAATACCAGAACTGGCTTTGTGATGATACCATCCTAGGTACATTGGTAGAACATGAACCCAGCACATCAACTAGGCGTTGAAGAGGAAGGCCAACTAAAAGCATGGGGGAGTGTTTAAATTTTACAAGAAAGAGGAAACTGGCTGATTTAACAAAGAATTTAGCCACGGAACCGTTGGCCTCAATATTTTTGATACAGGACAATGAAGGACAGCAAAAGCAAGCTATGTTTTAGCCAAACTTGGTACCTGTAACTGAAAGAATGTAGATTCTTCAGCCACCCGTGAGCAAAGCACTTCAATACTGCCTTTTGCTTTCGGCGCGCTTCCCTACAACGCGAAGAACAGCCTCGATCATCCGCACGACTTTTTAAACGCCAAAGGTGTTTAGTCAATTTCACAACTCAATGTTCAAGCTGCTGAGTGGCAACAATTTCCAAGTTTGTGGGTGTGCAGCAAAAATATGTAATAAACAAAATTTTTAAGGCTAGTGCAGTTGGTGGCTTATGCAATTAGCAAAGGGAAGCGGGAAAGGCTGCAGCTGGGATTGCTGTGGCAAAGTCGATAGTTTCTGAATGGCAACCTTGCACGGCGCCTGTGGCCATAGCTACAACAGCATCCGTTAGATCATTGAAATTATTACTTTTTAAATTAACAACAAAAGAGATGATCCTGACACTTTATTTGTCCCAGCCATAGAAAAATATATTTGCAAAGTTTCAAGTCTCTTGTTTGAAGAGTGTTGAAAAAGTAACCTGCGGTATCGAGTATAATAAAAGCAAAAACAATTATAATGAACAGGAATAACTTTCGCGCTTACCAGTATCGCCATCACCATATTCTGCCATCGAATCGGTATCGCTCTCCACGACAGGCTTATTCGCAGAATTAACGGATTGGCGACCAGCGCTCTTGCTGTCCAACCTATAAAAAATAATAGAGAAAAAGTTTTATCGATTTGCATGATCCTACACAAAAGCTCTGATATAGGTTATAGGATGCGTACGGTTGTGAGTATTCGTGGAAACCGCCCTCATCTGGATAATCGTGCCGCCCGTTAGCTAACTCACGATCATGTACATCGTATTTGCCACCTCGATTTCGTCGTATGATGCATATGATGATAAACAGTAAAATGATAATAGCAAGTGCGAGCATCATTCCAATGAACCAGCCGGCGTTCGCCAAACTCTCACTTCGCACCATTATTGGTCCCTCGATGCTGTTCGTATCAATTTCGCTGGTGGCGCTTTCCGTATGGAAGTGTCCATCAACGGATACAACGCGAAACTCATAAATGGTATCCGGATCTAGGCTGCCAATCTCCTGATAGTCGACTGCCTTCTCGGGGTTTTCACATTTCCATTCCGTTTCGCCCTTGATTCTGTTAATAATTGATTATTTGACAAAAAAAATAATAAAATTAAATTTTGTAGAATCTAAAACTAGCTTAAATGTATATATATAAATTATATATATAAATATATATATATATATATATATATATATATATATATTATATATATGCACGCCAATTGTGTCTTCTTTTAGTATTTGTTCTAAGACTATGTTACTTTCTCTAAAGCGCGTACATAACGTTTACCGTTATGACGAATGTGAACTTCTTCGCATACGTGTTTCTAATTGTGGCAACAAGGCAGTAAAAAAGAGAATATACTATAAGGAGTGTGCAATTGATAAGAGCTTTGAATAGAGCTTTTTCGTCTCATAAAGTCGCAGCTAGGAATCTTCTCGGTTTTGCCTTAATTTTCCTTCGCTTTAATAAGTGTGACCGAAAGTGGACTGCATATGTTTGATGGTGCTGTTTCACTGGGGTTCTACGATAACTGGGGAGATGCCAAATAGATAAATTCGATCCTTAAAAATATTTTGGAGCCACGCCCACCTATTCCGCTTCCAACCCCCCACAGTTCAAGGACAGAAATTCCAATATCTTCCACAGTTTGTCAGCTAGAGCCACCAAATTTGGTGCCAAGATTGGTGATGAAGAAACCCCAAAAATTGGGATGCCGCCTTCCACCCACACCGCTCCCAGCCCACCTTTCCTCATATTTTACTAACTTTGAGCTAGAGTCACCAAATTAGGTAGGAGGATAGCAATTGACATCATACACAGATCTGCTGCAAAAATTTGGATGCTAAACTTCCTCACACCGTCCCCAGACCCCTTCTACAATATTTTACTTACTTTGAGCTAAAGTCACCAAATTTTTTAGGAGGATAGCCTTTGACATCACGCACAGATCTGAATAAAATGTGAATGCCACGCCCCCCCATATCTCCCCCAGCCCACTTTCCTCAATATTTTACTGACTTTGAGGTAACACTTCTACTCTATTTTCAGTTGATATTTCTGTACCGGTATATTTGCACCATTCATGTATTCTTCCAAACAAATCTAAAATTTGCATGTATACATCGTATAAGAGAACAATTTGTTTTGGTTTATTATATGGCTTAGTTTATTGAAAGCTGTCAGGAAAAGAGTCACTGACAATGGGGACCCTTGTGGGATACAATTGTGAAGTTTTGTTTCTATTGCTTAGCTTACCTCGGATATAATTTATTGTTTTTAGGCCGAGTTACCAACTTTACTTTTCTTACTTTTTTCTTTATCTAATCGTAACCACTAATCACTAATCTACCCCCGGTCTGATTGTGTTTTTTTGGTTTTTTCCCAATCTACGCAAAAAATGTTGGGCCACTAATTTTCTTCTTGAATTTCCCAGAGCTTTAACGTTAACTTTTAATTTATTTCAACTTTAATTTACTTTAAGATCTACATATAATTTTATATTTTACTTTTAATTTAATTATTTTACAATATTTTTATTTGTTTGTTTTGCATTATTTTTCATTTCATATCAGCTGACTGACAATAAATAAATAATAAAAAAAAATTTATATTGTTCAATATAAAAAGTGACGTCTTGTTGTAGAAGTACACCTCATACTGCTCACTACTTGCTTGATGATTCACCACTTGTCCGCGTTTTTTAAATGAATGATTTAGGCATTACTCTTGATTGTAAATTAAAATTTGATTTTCACATATCGTCGACGGTAAATTAGGTCATTAATGTCATTGGCTTCATCAAGCGGTGGTCAAAAGAGTTTCATGATCCCTACACCACTAAAACACTATATACATCTCTAGTACGTCCCATCCTGGAGTATGGATCTTGTGTGTGGTCCGCGCAATACGGGATTCACCAGGATTTAATTAAATCTGTGCAAAAAAAATTACTACTGTTTGCCCTTAGAAGTTTTTACTGGGTTCCTGGAATAGACCTACACCCATATTCTTTTAATCAATATCCCTTCCCTGTTGAGCCGTAGAATTATGCATGGTGTAGTATTTATCACTCATCTTCTTAATGGAGAAATCGACTCATCAGTTCTTTTAAGTCGAATAAAATTAAACGTTCTTATTAGATCTAACACAGTCATCTCTCTTCGAGTGCGGGCTTCGTTGCCTATTAACTTATCGTGTTTCAGTACAGTTACTCGCTCTCTTTAACTTAGCTCGCGGAAGTGTGCAGACCAAAAACAGCGGCGGTTATATAAACTTCGCCAACATGGCCCCTGGGCCCCCAAACTTAGTGGATAACCGCTTTGTTTTGCTCAGCGACAGCACCAAACCAAAGCAAAAAAAAAATAAATAAAAATGTATCAAAAGTTCCGAAATTCCCAGAATTACCTGCTACTAGCCAAAAATACCCAAGATTTGTAATAATCTTTTCAAAGAACAATGAAAAACCCTTTTCAGAGTTCTTCTGCCTTGCAGTTTATCGCGCTCTAAACATAATAAGCAAAGACTTCATCTTGATCTCCACCCTCCGGGATGGCAATCTCTTGATGCTAGTCGAAACCAACACCCACTATTCGGTTTCTGCGACATCGAATGCAAACTGCACGACACTCTCAATTTCGTTAAGGGCACAATTTATGCCATACAAGGCATTGCAAAAACTCAGCAACGTGCAAAACCTGTAACCTCGCTCCCCACTGCAAACTGGAACGCTGAACACCCCGCATCCTCCGCCTTATGCCATAAATATCAACAGCAAAGAGACCTTCTAAAAATCAAAGCCTCAAAAAAATTCAGCATGCGAGAAGCACGAATCATACTAAAACAACAACAACCAAAGATAACAGCAAATGCCACGGCTTCTTTTGCGAGCGTCGCTGCTCTCGCGCACACTTGCAAACAAAATCGACTCAGACTCAACAATGGATGAAACTGATATCTAACCAACTTTTATTTCTTAATCTTCAACCACCTTGCAAACAAAACTCTTCTCCCACACACTAGCCTGAAAATCCATAAAAATAATTCAACGGAACATAATACTTCTTCCTGTCAAAACTTCACAACCACTCAATTCACAAACACATAAAGTCTCGTTCAAGGCCAACTTATTATGCTCGGCGACTTCAACTCATGGAGCCCCCTTTGGGCATCAACAACTGCCAACTCTCGGGGCAAGGTCATTGAACGCGCATTTGCCGCGAACAATTTACTAGTCCGATGTTACGATGGCTCTCCCACCTATCTACCAACCACATATTTACCCACGTCGATATTACAATAATATCCCCCCAAATCGCCCACAGGTGTAACTGATCTATACTCGACAACTTGTACGGTAGTGACCATTTCCCTAAATTAACCCAACTCACCACCCAATTCAATCCAGATCTTACACCACCTTTGCCTAAGTACCAAACCGACCATGCCAACTGGGAACACTTCACAATCATAAAAAACTGTACACAAAAATCCGAATACAGGGTCGGCGGATTCTTAAATCAACAAGCAGCCTAAATAACCTAATGCATCAGAGCAGCTCCAAATTGCACTATTCCGGAAACAAAAACATTTGCCATAAGGCCAATGTACCCTGGTGGAACTACACACTTCAGCAACTAAGAGATAAGAGCAATCCTTTTTCCAGTCCCACAAATTCCATAGAACAAATACCGACTTAATAAAATACAAAAAAACCAATGCCACTTTAAAAACAGCGGTATTAGCGGCCAAACGCAATTGTTAAGAAAGATTTACCTCCCGAATCTCTCCCCTCTCTCAACAAACGTCAGGCCGGGGTTCCCCCTTCCCCACTTTACTACATTACAACGGACTCTGAGACAATCACCTGCTATTTTCGCATTGCGGAAGAGTTCGTCAAAGCATGGGCAAAGTAAAAAGCTAACACCAATTTTTGCAGCAGAATACGTGCAGCAAAAATAGTCTTATCAGTCTAATCCATACAGCCCTCAAGCTAGGGGAAGACAATCTTTGCAGAAGGGGCTGAGACTCCAGAGCACCTGCTTGAGGAGTGTCCCGCCATTAGTCGTCTGAGGCTCTTTCTTCTGGGGAGCCTCTCTCTGTCTACAGATGAGATGAGGGCTCTCCGACCATGCCACATCGTCGCGTTTCTGCGATCGTTTGGGCTGTTCGAAGAGCTGTAACTCACACAACAGTAAGAGGGCACAATAGATCCTAGTGGTCGCAGTGCACTGAGGATCGTGCAATGATCTCAATAATAAAATAATAATAAAAAATCCATACAGCCAAACCACCTATCAGTCGCCACCAAACATTTAGAGGCCAATTTTGATATGATTGAGCTTTAATACGCTTTGCAAACCGCAAAAGGGAAAAGCCCGGGTGCTGACAGGATATTCTACCCTATGCTAAAACACATCCCCACTGCACTAAAACATAAACTCCTTACAATATATAATAATACCAGCTCCTACCCCCAAACATGGAGATCAACTATAACCATACCAATAGCCAAAACAAATAAACCAAACCACGAAGTAAACAGCTACCGTCCGATTTTCCTCTGATTTTCGAAAAAATCATTGCCAAAAGACTGATGTGGTTCATTGCCCTACACAGCTTAACAACCCCACAACCAAGTAGCTTTCAAAAGGAAACAATACAATGGACGCCTTGTTGCGAATCCAACATTTCGTGTCAAACGCCCTTTCCACAAAAAACCATTTCTACATAATGGCGACTGATTTTGAAAGAGCTTTCGATCGCGTGGGAATTCATGCAGTGCTCTGCCGACTCGAATTCTGGGGCATAGGTCCAAGGCCATATCAAATTATAAAGGCCTTTATGACAAATCGCACCTTCAAAGCGAGTCAACAATAATTTCTCAAACACCCACAAGCTCGCTAACGGAATTCCGCAAGGCTCCCCACTCTCTGTAGTTTTCTTTACAATCACATTTGAGCAAATTAATAACATAATCAATAGATATAAAGATGTTAATGTATAAGTTTACGCCGATGACGCAATCATATATACCAAAACTAAAAACGTCAACGCCGTAAAAATAGATTTAGTGACATATTACACGACTTGGATACGTGGAGAGCCTTTTCGGGTGCGGCACTCTCAATAGAAAAATGCAAGCTGCTTCAAATCTGCCGTTAGCACCAATGTGCACTTCCAGAATTAATTTACAAAAACCAAAACATAAACGTTGTAAAACACCCAAGAATTCTGTGCATAACCTTTGACTCCAAATTTATATTTAAAGAACATTGTATAAACTTAAAAAAACAGCTTTTTAAACGATTCAATATAATTACATTTTTAAGATCTAAGTTCACCAACATACACATCAACACCCTCACAAATATCAACCGGGCCCTAAAGATCTCTAAAATTAATTACGGCCTCCCGATCTATGGTTGGTGTGCCAAATTTTACCTAAAACAAGCAGAAACGTTGCAGTCGGACGCAACCGGCATCTAAAGTTTTTCTGAATTTGGTTGAGGGTCGTCAGCACTTATCTTGGCACTAAATTTGGTGGCTCTAGCTCAAAAACTGTAGAAGATATTGGGGTTTTGGGTTTCAAACTGCGGGGGATGGGCTGGGGGCGGAATGGATGGGCGTGGCTCCAAAATTTTTGATGCAGGTTTTTTTATCTCCCGATAAATTTCATAAGTATTAAATGACAAATATAAAGTACAACTCTTGTGGCAATGCGCGTGTTATTTATTATCTTTACTTTTCCATAAACAACAGCTCAGACCTGCACCTCGCGTCGCCTTTTTTCTTGATTGAATAATCAAGTAGACTTATTCTTTCAATTAATCTTCTTTCCCTGTTGAATCGTAGAATTATGCATGGTGAAGTATTTATCACTAATCTATTTAATGGTGAAATCGACTCATCAGTTCTTTTATGTCGAATAAAATTAAACGTTCTTATTAGATCTATCCTTAACTTTTTACCCCTTAGCCTTGTTCGATGCTCCAGCAACTATTTAAATTATGAACCATTTCGTGTCATATGTTCTGACTATAATAGGCTTTATTTCCTTGTCTCTCTGGAGACCTCAACTCAAAGACTAAAACAATCAATAATTTTTTCTTTACCTAATCGTAACCACTACATACTACTATAAATAAAAAAAAATAATTTATATTGTTCAATATAAAAAGTCACGTCTTGTTGTAGAAGTACACCTCATACTGCTCACTATTTGCTTGATGATTCACCACTTGTCCGCGTTTTTTAAATGAATGATTTTAGCATTACTCTTGATTGTAAATTAAAATTTACGACAATTTATGCACCAAACAAAGAATTGCAAAAACTCAGCAACGTGCAAAACCTGTAACCTCGCTCCCCACCACTCCGAAACATGCACACGCACTTTTTGTGCAAACTGGAACGCTGAACACCCCGCATCCTCCGCCTTATGCCATAAATATCAACAGCAAAGAGACCTTCTAAAAATCAAAACCTCAAAAAAATTCAGCACGCGAGAAACGCGAAACATTTTAAAACAACAAGAACCAAACATTACAGCAAATAACTAAGCTTCTTTCGCGAGCGTCGCTGCTCTCTTATCGCCACGCGCGTTCACAAATACTAACATAGAAACATCTGCCCACGGCATACACAACCACGAAACTTTAAATACACCAACCGTTTTACCCCCTCGGTAGTCTCCCCTGCCGACAAAACCATTCCACCACCCGACACCACTGTCAAACACCACGAAAACAAAATACATGAATTCCAAACAAATAACTTAAAATTATCTAACAGCTAAAGTGTATAATGCACACTTGGAAACAAAATCGACTCAGACTCATCAATGGATGAAACTGATACTTAACCAACTGTAATTTCTTAATCTTCAACCCCCTTGCAAATAAAACTTTTCTCCCAAGCTCTAGCCCAAATGTCCATAAAAATAGTTCAATGGAACATAATACTTCTTCCTGTCAAAACTTCACAACCACTCAATTCACAAACACTTAAAGTCTCGTTCAAGGCCAACTTATTATGCTCGGCGACTTCAACTCATGGAGCCCCATTTGGGCATCAACAACTGTCAACTCTCGGGGCAAGGTCATTGAACGCGCATTTGCCGCGAACAATTTACTAGTCCGATGTTACGATGGCTCTCCCACCTATCTACCCACCACATATTTACCCACGTCGATAGTACAATAATATCCCCCCAAATCGCCCACACCACCTTTGCCTAAGTAACAAACCGACCATGCCAACTGGGAGCACTTCACAAACATAAAAAACTGTACACAAAAATCCGAATACAGGGTCGGCGGATGCATAAATCACCAAGCAGCCTAAATAACCAAATGCATCAGAGCAGCTGCAAATTGCACTATTCCGCAAACAAAAACATTTGCCATAAGGCCAAAGTACCCTGGTGGAACTACACACTTCAGCAACTAAGAGATAAGAGCAATCCCTTTTCCAGTCCTACAAATTCCATAGAACAAATACCGACTTAATTATTATTATTATTAAGGTTAGAGTTAGTTTAAAAACTAAGCGAACTGTTTAATAAAGCGCTGGTTGCGTGACCTTCGGCTTTGGGTGCTGTGGGGTTTTTATATACAAGTACTTAATATATATTTACATTAATTACATTTAGGTCTTATATTATTTATTGGGTATATCTTATATTTACATATTTACATGTTTGGCTGTTTTAGGGTTACTTAGTTTATTTTGTATTTGATTTTTTTGTGGTTGTATTTAGATTTGGTGGTATATGTTGGATGCTTTCAGGAAGGATAGGATTTTGGATAGGTTGGTTTGGTCAGGATGACAGAGGAGGTCTAGAGGATTTGTGGTGTTGAACATTTTTTGGATAATGGGTTTTAGTGCTCGACATGATTTTAGAAGGTGTGGAATGGTGGGGACGTTTCTGTCGTGGCAGAAAGGGCAAGTTCGTGGTAAGTTGGGGTTAAGGTAGTGTTGGTGCGTAAGTCTTGTGTGTCCTAGTCGTAGTCTGATAATTTTAATTTGGTCGAGTCTGTTGAGTTTGATTTGTGTGTTGTTCATGTAGTCGTGGAAGTGTGTATTGTTTGGGTTTGTACTGCGGTACCATTGGCTGCAGTTTGTGATGTTTTGCTTGTGTTGCGATGTGAATATTTGTTTTAGGTATCTGTTGAGGTCTGTTGTGTTTATGTTTGGTGTGAGAGTGAGGGGCATTTTGTTTGCTGACTTTGCTGCATGGTCGGCTAGTTCGTTGCCGATTATCCCTGCATGGCCGGGGATCCTCATTACCTTTATTTTGGGGGCTAGTGTAATTATTTGGGATCGGATAATATTGGGGTAGGTGCTGGTGTTGTTTGGGTTTTTTATGGAGTCTATTGCTGCTAAGGAATCGGAACATATAATGAATTTTCCACTTTTATTTTTAAGGTGTTTGATGGCTTCTAATATTCCTATAGTTTCGGCGGTGAGGGTAGAGGAGTAGTGGGGTAGCATGCCATATTTCAGGGTGTTTCTTTCTGTTGTTATGGCGTAAGTTACTGTGTCATTTGTTTTTGATCCGTCTGTGTATATAAAATTGCAGTTTTTTAATGTATCTCTTGAGTGTTTGAATAGTTTTCGGTAAGCCTCTGGTGGTGTTGATTTTTTTTTGTGTTGTCGCAGTGTCGTGTCGATGAGCTTGTCGATGTTCCAAGGGGGTTTGTCTTTGGGAGGTTTCTGTGGTGTGTATGGTATTTTGAGTTTGTTGCATAAGTTTATTGTGATGTCTATGATGGGTGTATTTTTCTTTTTTTGTGGGCTGTGTTTGATAAATTTGTAGAAGGGGGTGTTTTTTGAGTTTATTGGGTTTTTGTAAAGTTTGGCAGTTTGTAGGTCTCGTCTAAGCTCTATTGGTAAGATGTTTGCCTCATGGAGTAGGTTGTTGGTCGGGGTGGAGCGGTAGGCTCCTAAAGCTAGTCGGATGCCTGCGTTGAATTGTGTTTTTAATTTGGAAAGTGTGCTTTTGGGTGAGTGTCCGTAAAGAAAGAGTCTGTAGTCTATTTTGCTAATAAGGGTAGCTTTTGTGATGTCGAGTAGTGTTCTTGTGTCGCAGTTGAATTTTTGACTAGCTAGGCATTTCATTATGCTTAGTTTTTGGGAGAGGACTGGTAGGAGAGTGTTGATGAGGGTGTTCCATTTGTAGTTTTTGGTAAGTGTGATTCCTAGGATTTTAAGTGAGGTTACGGTGGGGATTTGGGTACTGTTTGAGCTTACGGTGGAGTTGCAATTCTGTTTTTGGCATATGTGGAGGTGGTGGCATTTGGAAAGGGATAGGGAGGCCCCTGAGTATGAGCCCCAGTTGTTTATTTTGTCTAGTATGTCGTCAAGGTTATAGGTTGAGTTTTTGTTTTTTTTGAAATTTATTATAAGGAAGAAATCGTCGGCGTATGCGTTGAAGTTGATTTCTTTGTGTAGGGTGATTATGTCGGCAAGCTTGTTGTAGGCTATAAGGAATAGGATGACGGATATGGGGGATCCTTGAGGGATACCATTGTGGAGGGGTAAGGAGTTGGAATGGTGTGGACCGATGCGGACCATTAGCTTTCTATTTCGCATGAAGTTTTGTATGTATTGGATTATTTTGGGGCCTGTTTTCCATTTTTGTAGTTGTTCGATAATGGTGTGCACACCCACTCTGTCGAAGGCTCTTGAGAAGTCAAGAGTGACGAGTGATGTGTGTTTGTGGGACTTCTTTATGTGATAGTCTACAAAGAGTAGACTGTCTGAAGTCGACTTGCCTTTTTTAAAGCCGAGTTGGTTTGGGTTTAGGAGGTTATTTTGGCTGGTGAAGTACTAGATTCTTTTGGCGATTATTTTGTCGAGGGTTTTTGCTAGGCAGCAGTTTAGGGAGATGGGTCTGTATGAGGAAACTTTCGTTTTATCGGTTTTGGGTTTTATTATTGGTGTTATTAGGCTTGTTTTGTAGGCTTGTGGTATGTGGCTATTGAGGATTTGGTTGAAAGGGTTTGTGATTCTAAGTTTGGTTTTGTGAGAGGAGTTTTGTATCATTTGGTTTGATATTCTGTTAAGTCCTGGGGTGGACCTTTTGAGTGTTTGGAGTGCTGAGGTAAGTTCTAGGTACGTTATGTTTTCTTCAATTGTTTGGGCAGGTGGTGAGGGGGTGAAATTTATTGGTCTATTTATGTATTTGTTGTTGCGGAATTCTTGTGTAAAAGTTGAGTCGTTGGAAAGTTTCGACCAGTGTTGTCCGAGAGCGTTAGCTATTTCTAGGCTATCTGTCGTTGTCTGGTTTGTTTCGGGATTTAATAGTGTGTGTATTTGTTTTGAGGTGTTTAGTCCGCAGAAGCGTCTTATGTTGGCCCAAATTTCGGATGAAGGGGTTTGTGGTTGGATTGTTGAGGTGAAGGAGTGGGTTGCTTCGTTTTTGGATTTTTTATCTCGTATTTGAGTTTTGCGTTTGCTTTTCTGTAGTTTTTGATATTTTCTAGTGTTATGTTGCGGTTTAGTAGTTTCCAGTAATTTTGTTTTGTTTTTTTGTAGGTCATTAAGGTTTTTGTTCCACCAGGGGACTCTGTAGGGCTGTTTGTTGCGTGCGGTTTGGGGAATGCTGATGTTAGCGCTTTCTAAGATTATTCTGTTTATGAGGGCTGCTTCTTTGTTAACATTGTTAGAGGGGGGAAATTCTGAGTCTACGTTATGGGTAAGTGTGTTGAAGAGATTCCAGTTTGCTTCTTTGAGTTTGAAGAATGGTCTACTGAAGTGTTGTATTATGTTGGTTGGGAAGAGGGAGATAATTATTGGGAAGTGGTCGCTGCCGTGGAGGTCATCAAGTATTTCCCATTCGGTATGTGGTGCTATTGTGGGGGTGCAGAGTGAAAGGTCGATGTGTGTAAATGTGTTATGTGTTGAAAAGTGTGTTGGAGATTTATCGTTTAGTAGAATTAGTTTTGAGTGTTCAATGTACTTTTGGACTATTTTGCCGCGATTATTTGTTGTTGGAGAGCCCCAGATAGGGTGCCAGCCGTTGAAGTCGCCGGTGATTAGGGTGGGAGTTTGTTGTGTGTTCAGTGTGTTTTGGACGATTTGGTCTGTGGGAGATATATGCTTGGGGAGATATATGTTGAAAAAATGTTGATATTTTGTTTGCAGTTGATGTTGATGGCAACAGATCCTATGTCGTGTGGGAGGTTGAGATTACAGTATTGGATAGATTTGTGGACTAGTAGTGCTACTCCGCCAAATCTATTTGTGGCGTTGCTTGTGTGTGAATTGTAATTGGTTGGGGTAGGTATGTTGTTTGTGTTTTGTATGTGAGTTTCTTGGAGGGATATAATGTGTGTATCTTTTGATCAGGATAAGGAGTTCGTTATAATTGTTGATGTAGCCCTTGATGTTCCATTGTAGTATTTTGAGGGATGTTTTTATCATTTTTGTGTTATGAGTTTGGTTTGGTTTGGTTTGTGTTTAAGTTAAGTTGATGTAAGTTAAGGGCTAGTTTGATAGTTAGTTAGTGGGTTTTTCTATATGGAGTCGCTTTCGCTATTGTTAGTGTATTTGTTTTTGTTTGAGGGTTTGGTTTTAGTTTTTGTGTTTGGTTTAGTGGTTTTGAGAGTGGTAGAGAGGTTGTTTGACTTATCTTTGGAATATAGTTTTACTTTTAAGTCCTCGGTGAGGAGTGATGTGTATTGCTTGTATGCTGTGTTGGTGTGGGTATTGTCGGTATCCATGTCTTCGGGTTGGTCGGGTCGCTGCGTAGATGTTGGTGGTGGTGATGTTTTGGTTGATGGTGTTGTGTGAGACGCTGAATCGATATATGAGATGGTTTGGTGTGTTGTTTTTGTTGGGGGTGTGAGTTTGGTGATTGGCGATGTGTTTGATGGTGTATTAGGTGCTTGCCAGGTGGTTGGGAGTGTTGTATTGGTGAGAGTTTTTGCGTAGATTGTTCTGATGTGTTGGTCGTGTCGGTTGTTGTAGATGTTAAGCGCGGTTTTGTGGTCTATTTTTTCTGTAGTTTTTATGGCTGTTAGTTCCTGTTGTTTTAAGAATGCGGGGCATTTGCGGTCGAGGGGGCTGTGTTGGTGATCGATTTCCGGGTTGTTGCTGCAGTTTAGGCAGTTTTTTTGATTTGTGCATCGCTCGTTTTCGCTTGTGTGCTTTGCGTTTGGCATTTCTGCATCGGAGGGGTAGTGGGATGTATGGCCGTACGCGGACTGTTTCGTAGCCGACTCTTAGTTTTTCCGGCAGATTGAGTGTTCCAAAGGTGATAATGATGAGTCCAGTTTCTATAAGTGCAGTGTTGTGATCTCCGGGGTTTGTGTTTGTAGGTTGCTTTTTTAAGATTTTCCTGACTTCAGTTACATTTTGTGATTTTAGTTCGATGAGTATTTCCTCTTCGGTGATGCCGCGCAACTCGTTGCAATATATGACTCCCTTAGTAAAATTAAGCGTTTTGTGTTCGGTAGCAGTGACTTCAATAGAAGTCATTTGTTTTAGTTTTAGTAGTTTAAGGGCTTGTAGTTGGTTTCTTGTTTTGATTAGGAGTGAGCCGTCTTTTGTTTTTTTGCATGTCTCAACTTCCCCATTGCAAGCGAAGTCTATTGTTTTTTTGATAACAAACGGCGAAACGTTTTCGAAAGTGTTGTTATCGTTTCTTCTTATCGTTATGTATTTGGGCTCGCCTAGGTTTGTGTTGTTGGATTTTACTCCGTATGTTCTTATGTCGGGTGGTTTGTGCATGTTTGTTGTTGTTGGGCAAATGACCGCGATAACTGTTGGTGGTGTTTTGTTGTTGTGGTTTTTCGTTTGCGTTTTGTGTTTGAAGTTTGTTGAACTCGGTGTTTGGTTTTGGTTTGTGTTTGCTGTTTGTTGTGGTTTTGGGTTTTGCAGTAACACGTCTTATCTCTTCAGAGGTTGAAGTGGTACTGATACCGACTTAATAAAATACAAAAAAGCCAATGCCACTTTAAAAACAGCGGTATTAGCGGCCAAACGCAATTGTTAAGAAAGATTTACCTCCCGAATCTCTCCCCTCTCTCATCAAACGTCTGGCCGGGGTTCCCCCTTCCCCACTTAAATATATTACAACGGACTCTGAGACAATCACCTGCTCTTTTCGCATTGCGGAAGAGTTCGTCAAAGCATGGGCAAAGTAAAAAGCTGACACCAATTTTTTCAGCAGAATACGTGCAGCAAAAATAGTCTTATCAGTCTAATCCATACAGCCCTCAAGCTAGGGGAAGACAATCTTTGCAGAATGTGTCTGGAAGGGGCTGAGACTCCAGAGCACCTGCTTGAGGAGTGTCCCGCCATTAGTCGTCTGAGGCTCTTTCTTCTGGGGAGCCTCTCTCTGTCTACAGATGAGATGAGGGCTCTCCGACCATGCCACATCGTCGCGTTCCTGCGATCGATTGGGCTGTTCGAAGAGCTGTAACTCACACAGCAGTACGAGGGCACAATAGATCCTAGTGGTCACAGTGCACGATCCTAATCTCAATAATAAAACAAGTAGAAACGTTGCAGTCGGACGCACCCGAATGCGGTATACTCGATGCCAGTAATAAAACAGATTAAAAGAGACCTAATTGCAATGGGGTGCGGATACGGCAGGGGTGTACGCTGCCTCAAAGACTTTCTGGTGCAGATGGGGATGCCAAAAAGTTATCTTCCCTCCAAATTTGGAGACTCTAGCTCAAAGTTTGTTAAACGTAGGGAAAGGGCGACTGGGGGCGGTATGAGGGCGTGGCATCAAAATTTTTGCTGAAGATCTTTGTATCATGTCAATAGCTATCCTCATACCAAATTTGGTGACTCTAGCTCAAAGTTAAAAGAATATGGTGGAAGGGGGGCTGGGGCAGGTATGGGGGGCGTGGCATCACAGTTTTTGCTGCAGATCTGTGTATGATGTCCATAGCTATCCTCCTACCAAATTAGATGACACTAGCTCAAAGTTAGTAGAATATGGTGGAAGGGGGGCTAGGGGCTTTCATGGGTCGTGGGCGGCATCCAAATTTTTTGGGTTTCTTCATCACCAATCTTGGCACCAAATTTGGCGGCTCTAGCTCAAAAGCTGTGAAAAATATAGGCGTTTTTGATTTCAAAACGCAGGGGGCTGGGGAACGGGGGGGCGTGGCTCCAAAACATTGATGCAGTTTTTTGCCGATCGTTAATAGCTATCTTCCTACCAAATTTGGTGACTCTAGCTTTAACGCTTTGGAAAATACACGCATTCCCGTTTTTAGTGAAGCATTGGGGCGGTTTGGGGCAGCTTGGGCTGTATGGATTGGCGTGGCATCCACAGTTCTTATGCATTTTTTTGGGGGCTATAATCACCTAATTTGGCACAAAATTTGGTGGCTCTAACTCAAAAACTGTAAAAGAAGAAATAAGCATTTCTGTTTTTTAGGTGCGGAATGGGTAGGTAGGGCTTTAAAACTCTGATGCAGTTTTTGTAGGGTCGTTACCAGTTATCTACCTACCAAATTTGGTGACTCTAGCTCAAACACTATCGAAGATACACGCACTACCGTATTTAGCGAAGCGTTGGGGTGGTTGAGGGCGGATATGGCAGTATAGATGGGCGTGGCATCCAAAAATTTTATGAATTTGGTTGGGGTTATCAGCACTTATCTTGGCACCAAATTTGATGGCTCTAGCCCAAAACTAAGTGGGGGCTGGGGGCGGAATGGGTGGTCGTGGCTCCAAAATGTATGATGCAGTTTTTTGGGGATTGATAGTAGCTATTTTCTTCTCAAATTTGGTAGTTCTAACTGTAAGGGCTTGCGAAATAGCTGGATCTATCGATTTTGCGTTATCGAGTTTATCGATTTGCCAGCCCCCTAGTTATCGTCGAACTCCAATCTTAACACTTTAATTTACTATGCCATAGATAAAGACATTTGCAAAGTTTCAAGTCTCTAGCTTGAAGGGTGTTGAAAAAAGTTGCGTTCATACAGACGGACAGACGGTCAGACAGACACGCGGACAGACACCATGACGTACATTGCACAAACCCAATATACTCTTTACCTTCGGTATCGAGTATAAACAGCGGCGGTTATATAAACTTCGCCAACATGGCCCCTGGGCCCCCAAACATAGTGGATAACCGCTTTGCTTTGCTCATCGACAGCACCAAACCAAAGCAAAAAATAAAAATGTTTCAAAAGTTCCGAAATTCCCAGAATTACCTGCTACTAGCCAACAATACCCAAGATTTGTAATAATCTTTTCAAAGAACAATGAAAAACCCTTTTCAGAGTTCTTCTGCTTTGCAGTTTATCGCGCTCTAAACATAATAAGCAAAGACTTCATCTCGATCTCCACCCTCCGGGATGGCAATCTCTTGATTCTAGTCGAAACCAAAAAAGTGGTCGAAAAATTCTTAAAAGACACCCACCTGCGGTATCTGCGACATCGAATGCAAACTGCACGACACTCTCAATTTCGTTAAGGGCACAATTTATGCCCCATACAAGGCATTGCAAAAACTCAGCAACGTGCAAAACCTGTAACCTCGCTCCCCACCACCCCGAAACATGCACACGCACTTTTTGTGCAAACTGGAACGCTGAACACCCCGCATCCTTCGCCTTATGCCATAAATATCAACAGCAAAGAGACCTTCTAAAAATCAAAACCTCAAAAAAATGCAGCATGCGAGAAGCGCGAAACATATTAAAACAACAAGAACCAAACATTACAGCAAATAACTAAGCTTCTATCGCGAGCGTCGCTGCTCTCTTATCGCCACGCGCGTTCAAAAATACTAACATAGAAACATCTGCCCACGGCAAACACAACCACGAAACTTTAAATACACCAACCGTTTTACCCCCTCGGTAGTCTCCCCTGCCGACAAAACCATTCCACCACCCGACACCACTGTCAAACACCAGGAAAACAAAATAAAAATCTCTTTCGCTAAAGCTCGCGCTACCAGATTAGCTGCGAATGCAAAGAACCTACATGAGTTCCAAACAAATAACTTAAAATTAACTAACAGATAAAGTGTATAATGCACACTTGGAAACAAAATCGACTCAGACTCATCAATGGATGAAACTGATACTTAACCAACTGTAATTTCTTAATCTTCAACCCCCTTGCAAATAAAACTTTTCTCCCAATCTCTAGCCCAAATGTCCATAAAAATAATTCAATGGAACATAATACTTCTTCCTGTCAAAAATTCACAACCACTCAATTCACAAACACTTAAAGTCTCGTTCAAGGCCAACTTATTATGCTCGGCGACTTCAACTCATGGAGCCCCCTTTGGGCATCAACAACAGCCAACTCTCGGGGTAAGGGCATTGAACGCGCATTTGCCGCAAACAATTTACTAGTCCGATGTTACGATGGCTCTCCCACCTATCTACCCACCACATATTTACCCACGTCGATAGTACAATAATATCCCCCCAAATCGCCCACAGGTGTAACTGGTCTATACTCGACAACTTGTACGGTAGTGACCATTTCCCTAAATTAACCCAACTCACCACCCAATTCAATTCAGATCTTACACCAGCTTTGCCTAAGTACCAAACCGAACATGCCAACTGGGGTGCTCCCACAAACATATGCTTCACAAACATAAAATACCGTACACAAAAATCAGAATACAGGGTCGGCGGATGCATAAATCACCAAGCAGCCTAAATAGCCAAATGCATCAGAGCAGCTGCAAATTGCACTATTCCGCAAACAAAAACATTTGCCATAAGGCCAAAGTACCCTGGTGTAACTACACACTTCAGCAACTAAGAGATAAGAGCAATCCCTTTTCCAGTCCTACAAATTCCATAGAACAAATACCGACTTAATAAAATACAAAAAAGCCAATGCCACTTTAAAAGCAGCGGTATTAGCGGCCAAACGCAATTGTTAAGAAAGATTTACCTCCCGAATCTCTCCCCTCTCTCATCAAACGTCTGGCCGGGGTTCCCCCCTCCCCACTTAAATATATTACAACGGACTCTGAGACAATCACCTGCTCTTTTCGCATTGCGGAAGAGTTCGTCAAAGCATGGGCAAAGTAAAAAGCTGACACCAATTTTTTCAGCAGAATACGTGCAGCAAAAATAGTCTTATCAGTCTAATCCATACAGCCCTCAAGCTAGGGGAAGACAATCTTTGCAGAATGTGTCTGGAAGGGGCTGAGACTCCAGAGCACCTGCTTGAGGAGTGTCCCGCCATTAGTCGTCTGAGGCTCTTTCTTCTGGGGAGCCTCTTTCTGTCTACAGATGAGATGAGGGCTCTCCGACCATGCCACATCGTCGCGTTCCTGCGATCGATTGGGCTGTTCGAAGAGCTGTAACTCACACAGCAGTAAGAGGGCACAATAGATCCTAGTGGTCACAGTGCACGATCCTAATCTCAATAATAAAACAAGTAGAAACGTTGCAGTCGGACGCACCCGAATGCGGTATACTCGATGCCAGTAATAAAAACGATTAAAAGAGACCTGATTGCAATGGGGTGCGGATACGGCAGGGGTGTACGCTGCCTCAAAGACTGTCTGGTGCAGATGGGGATGCCAAAAAGTTATCTTCTCTCCAAATTTGGTGACTCTAGCTCAAAGTTTGTTAAACGTAGGGAAAGGGCGGCTGGGGGCGGTATGAGGGCGTGGCATCAAAATTTTTGCTGAAGATCTTTGTATCATGTCAATAGCTATCCTCATACCAAATTTGGTGACTCTAGCTCAAAGTTAGAAGAATATGGTGGAAGGGAGGCTGGGGCAGGTATGGGGGGCGTGGCATCAAAGTTTTTGCTGCAGATCTGAGTATGATGTCAATTGCTATCCTCCTACCAAATTAGATGACACTAGCTTAAAGTTAGTAGAATATGGTGGAAGGGGGGCTAGGGGCTTTCATGGGTCGTGGGCGGCATCCAAATTTTTTGGGTTTCTTCATCACCAATCTTGGCACCAAATTTGGCGGCTCTAGCTCAAAAGCTGTGAAAAATATAGGCGTTTTTGATTTCAAAACGCAGGAGGCTGGGGAACGGGGGGCGGCGTGGCTCGAAAACTTTGATGCAGTTTTTTTGGGGATCGTTAGCAGCTATCTTCCTACCAAATTTGGTGACTCTAGCTTTAACGCTTTGGAAAATACACGCATTCCCGTTTTCTTAACACTTTATTTAATCTAGCTTGAAGGGTGTGGAAAAAAGTTGCGTTCATACAGACGGACAGAAGGAAAGACACCATGACGGACATTGCACAAACCCAATATACTCTTTACCTTCGGTATCGAGTATAAAAATAATAAAAAATCCATACAGCCCAAACCACCTATCTGTCGCCACCAAACATCTAGAGGCCAATTTTGATATGATTGAGCTTGAATACGCTTTGCAAACCGCAAAAGGGAAAAGCCCAGGTGCTGACAGGATATTCTACCCTATGCTAAAACACATCCCCACTGCACTAAAACATAAACTCCTTACAATATTTAATAAAATGCTAGATACCGGATCCTACCCCCAAACATAGAGATCAGCTATAACCATACCAATAGCCAAAACAAATAAACCAAACCACGAAGTAAACAGCTACCGTCCGATTTTCCTTTGATTTTTGAAAAAATCATTGCCAAAAGACTGATGTGGTTCATTGCCCTACACAGCTTAATCTCCCACAACCAAGTAGCTTTCAAAAGGAAACAGAATACAATGGACGCCTTGTTGCGAATCCAACATTTCGTGTCAAACGCCCTTTCCACGAAAAACCATTTCTCCATAATGGCGACTGATTTTGAAAGAGCTTTCGATCGCATGGGAATTCATGCAGTGCTCTGCCGACTCGAACTCTGGGGCATTGGTCCAAGGCCATTCCAAATTATAAAGGCCTTTATGACAAATCGCACCTTCAAAGCGAGTCAACAATAATTTCTCAAACACCCACAAGCTCTCTAACGGAATTCTGCAAGGCTCCCCACTCTCTGTAGTTTTCTTTACAATCACATTTGAGAAAATTAATAACATATTCAATAGATATAAAGATGTTAATGTATAAGTTTACGCCGATGACGCAATCATATATACCAAAACTAAAAACGTCAACGCCGTAAAAATAGATTTAGTGACATATTACACGACTTGGATACGTGGAGAGCCTTTTCGGGTGCGGCACTCTCAATAGAAAAATGCAAGCTGCTTCACATCTGCCGCTAGCACCAATGTGCACTTCCAGAATTCATTTACAAAAACCAAAACATAAACATTGTAAAACACCTAAGAATTCTGTGCATAACCTTTGACTTCAAATTTATATTTAAAGAACATTGTATAAACTTAAATAAAACAGCTTTTTAAACGATTCAGTATAATTAAATTTTTAAGATCTAAGTTCACCAACATACACATCAATACCCTCACAAACATCACCCGGGCCCTTAAGATCTCTAAAATTAATTACGGCCTCCCGATCTATGGTTGGTGTGCCAAATTTTACCTAAAACAAGCAGAAACGTTGCAGTCGGACGCAACCGGCATCCAAAGTTTTTCTGAATTTGATTGAGGGTCGTCAGCACTTATCTTGGCACTAAATTTGGTGGCTCTAGCTCAAAAACTGTAGAAGATATTGGGGTTTTGGGTTTCAAACTGCGGGGGGATGGGCTGGGGGCGGAATGGGTGGTTGTGGCTCCAAAATTTTTGATGCAGTTTTTTTTATCTCCCGATAAATTTCATAAGTATTAAATGACAAATATAAAGTACAACTCTTGTGGCAATGTGCGTGTTATTTATTATCTTTACTTTTCCATAAACAACAGCTCAGACCTGCACCTCGCGACGCCTTTTTCTTGATTAAATGTTCAAGTAGACTTATTCTTTTAATTAATCTTCTTTCCCTGTTGAACCGTAGAAATATGCATGGTGAAGTATTTATAACTAATCTATTTAATGGTGAAATCGACTCATCATGTCTTTTAAATCGAATAAAATTAAACGTTCCTATTTGATCTACCCTTAACTTTTTACCCCTTAGCCTTGTTCGATGCTCCAGCAACTATTTAAATCATGAACCATTTCGTGTCATATGTTCTGACTATAACAGGCTTTATTTCCTTGTCTCTCTGGAGACCTCAAGTCAAAGACTAAAACAATCGATACTTTTTTCTTTATCTAATCGTAACCACTAATCACTAATCTACCCCCGGTCTGATTGTGTTTTTCTTGGTTTTTTTCCAATCTACTCAAAAAATGTTGGGCAACTAATTTTCTTGTTGAATTTCCCAGAGCTTTAACGTTAACTTTTAATTTATTTCAACCTTAATTTACTTCCAGATCTACATATAATTTTATATTTTACTTTTAATTTAATTATTTTACAATATTTTTATTTGTTTGTTTTGCATTATTTTTCATTTCATATCAGCTGACTGACAATAAATAAATAAAAAAAAAATTTATATTGTTTAATATAAAAAGTGACGTCTTGTTGTAGAAGTACACCTCATACTGCTCACTACTTGCTTGATGATTCACCACTTGTCCGCGTTTTTTAAATGAATGATTTAGGCATTACTCTTGATTGTAAATTAAAATTTGATTTTCACATATCGTCGACGGTAAATTAGGTCATTAATGTCATTGGCTTCATCAAGCGGTGGTCAAAGGACTTTCATGATCCCTACACCACTAAAAGACTATATATATCTCTAGTACGTCCCATCCTGGAGTATGGATCTTGTGTGTGGTCCCCGCAATACGGGATTCACCAGGATAGAATTGAATCTGTGCAGAAGAAATTACTACTGTTTGCCCTTAGAAGTTTTTACTATGTTCCTGGAATAGACCTACCCCCATATTCTTTTAATCAATATCCCTTCCCTGTTGAGCCGTAGAATTATGCATGGTGTAGTATTTATCACTCATCTTCTTAATGGAGAAATCGACTCATCAGTTCTTTTAAGTCGAATAAAATTAAACGTTCTTATTAGATCTAACACAGTATCCTCTCTTCGAGTGCGGACTTCGTTGCCTATTAACTTATCGTGTTTCAGTACAGTTACTTTGCATTGCAGTTTATCGCGCTCTAAACATAATAAGCAAAGACTTCATCTCAATCTCCACTCTCCGGGATGGCAATCTCTTGATGCTAGTCGAAACCAAAAAAGTGGTCGAAAAATTCTTAAAAGACACCCACCTATTCGGTATGTGCGACATCGAATGCAAACTGCACGACACTCTCAATTTCGTTAAGGGCACAATTTATGCCCCATACAAAGCATTGCAAAAACTCAGCAACGTGCACAACCTGTAACCTCGCTCCCCACCACCCCGAAACATGCACACGCACTGTTTGTGCAAAATGGAACGCTGAACACCCCGCATCCTTCGCTTTATGCCATAAATATCAACAGCAAAGAGACCTTCTAAAAATCAAAACCTCAAAAAAATTCAGCATGCGAGAAGCGCGAAACATATTAAAACAACAAGAACCAAACATTACAACAAATAACTAAGCTTCTATCGCGAGCGTCGCTGCTCTCTTATCGCCACGCGCGTTCACAAATACTAACATAGAAACATCTGCCCACGGCAAACACAACCACGAAACTTTAAATACACCAACCGTTTTACCCCCTCGGTAGTCTCCCCTGCCGACAAAACCATCCCACCACCCGACACCACTGTCAAACACCACGAAAACAAAATAAAAATCTCTTTCGCTAAAGCTCGCGCTACCAGATTAGCTGCGCATGCAAAGAACCCACATGAATTCCAAACAAATAACTTAAAATTAACTAACAGCTAAAGTGTATAATGCACACTTGGAAACAAAATCGACTCAGAATCATCAATGAATGAAACTGATACTTAACCAACTGTAATTTCTTAATCTTCAACCCCCTTGCAAATAAAACTCTTCTCCCACACTCTAGCCCAAATGTCCATAAAAATAATTCAATGGAACATAAACGGCATATTTAACAACTTCAAAGAACTCATACTTCTAATACTTCTTCCTGTCAATACTTCACAACCACTCAATTCACAAACACTTATACGGCGTTTACACTGGCACTGTTTATTTGAGATAGTGCGTTAAGGGCAACAAGTTAAGTTTGGATGCAGTTGCTTGTACTCGATATACATTCGGTTGACCCAAAAGAGCTGCCCATTTAAGTATATAATCGGGTATATTTTCGAACTATCACCACTAGATAAATGAAATCAATAAAAATTATCAAAAATTGGCAAATACGTATCGAAAAAATGGTAAGTTAAAGGTTTTTTACTATGCTATACATTTGGACTCATTTCAACCAATTTAAAGGTTCTAATCGGAGATTTGTGTGGTCAACTGCTGCCACACACACGTTAATTTAGTTATGGCAGGAGAATATTGATGGATTTCGTGGAGGACGCAAAAACTCGCACTCCCAGGGTATACAGCGCTATTGCAATCCGCTATTCTAAAGGGACTGCTGCACGCAAAGAAGTGTCCTTCTTTCTCGACTGCATGAATTCCTTAGAAAATCTAATGTTCCCGAAGAGATCCCACCCATATTCTTAACACTCATCATCATTGCGTTGTTTTTCTCCATCGCAGATGAAATCATACATAATTTGTTGTTATTCATTACTTTGTTTAATACAATTTTTCGACTTTTACAAACTACAAGCAAAACACAGCTGTTGACGCTTAACGCAATAACTCACTTTTAAGCCAATGTGAACACCAATTCTGAGTTATTGAGTCGAAGACGATATCGATAGCAAAGTCACTGTAATGTTGAAGTCTCGTTCAAGGCCAACTTATTATGCTCGGCGACTTCAACTCATGGAGCCCCCTTTGGGCATCAACAACAGCCAACTCTCGGGGTAAGGGCATTGAACGCGCATTTGCCGCAAACAATTTACTAGTCCGATGTTACGATGGCTCTCCCACCTATCTACCCACCACATATTTACCCACGTCGATAGTACAATAATATCCCCCCAAATCGCCCACAGGTGTAACTGGTCTATACTCGACAACTTGTACGGTAGTGACCATTTCCCTAAATTAACCCAACTCACCACCCAATTCAATTCAGATCTTACACCAGCTTTGCCTAAGTACCAAACCGACCATGCCAACTGGGAGCACTTCACAAACATAAAATACCGTACACAAAAATCAGAATACAGGGTCGGCGGATGCATAAATCACCAAGCAGCCTAAATAACCAAATGCATCAGAGCAGCTGCAAATTGCACTATTCCGCAAACAAAAACATTTGCCATAAGGCCAAAGTACCCTGGTGGAACTACACACTTTAGCAACTAAGAGATAAGAGCAATCCCTTTTCCAGTCCCACAAATTCCATAGAACAAATACCGACTTAATAAAATACAAAAAAACCAATGTCACTTTAAAAGCAGCGGTATTAGCGGCCAAACGCAATTGTTAAGAAAGATTTACCTCCCGAATCTCTCCCTTCTCTCATCAAACGTCTGGCCGGGGTTCCCCCCTCCCCACTTAAATATATTACAACGGACTCTGAGACAATCAGCTGCTCTTTTTGCATTGCGGAAGAGTTCGTCAAAGCATGGGCAAAGTAAAAAGCTGACACCAATTTTTTCAGCAGAATACGTGCAGCGAAAATAGTCTTATCAGTCTAATCCATACAGCCCTCAAGCTAGGGGAAGACAATCTTTGCAGAACGTGTCTGGAAGGGGCTGAGACTCCAGAGCACCTGCTTGAGGAGTGCCCCGCCATTAGTCGTCTGAGGCTCTCTCTTCTGGGGACCCTCTCTCTGTCTACAGATGAGATGAGGGCTCTCCGACCATGCCACATCGTCGCGTTCCTGCGATCGATTGGGCTGTTCGAAGAGCTGTAACTCACACAGCAGTAAGAGGGCACAATAGATCCTAGTGGTCGCAGTGCACGATCCTCATCTCAATAATAAAAAAATAATTAAAAATCCATACAGCCCAAACCCCCTATCTGTCGCCACCAAACATCTAGAGGCCAATTTTGACATGATTGAGCTTGAATACGCTTTGCAAACCGCAAAAGGGAAAAGCCCGGATGCTGACAGGATATTCTACCCTATGCAAAAACACATCCCCACTGCACTAAAACATTAACTTCTTACAATTTATAATAACATGCTAGATACCGGCTCCTACCCCCAAACATGGAGATCAGCTATAACCATACCAAAACAACCAAAACAAATAAACCAAACCACGAAGTGAACAGCTACCGTCCGATTTCCCTCTGATTTTTGAAAAAATCATTGCCAAAAGACTGATGTGGTTCACTGCCCTACACAGCTTAACAACCCCACAACCAAGTAGCTTTCAAAAGGAAACAGAATACAATGGACGCCTTGTGTGTCAAACGCCTTTCCACGAAAAACCATTTCTCCATAATGGGGACTGATTTTGAAAGAGCTTTCGATCGCATGGGAATTCATGCAGTGCTCTGCCGACTCGAACTCTGGGGCATTGGTCCAAGGCCATATCAAATTATAAAAGCCTTTATGACAAATCGCACCTTTAAAGCGAGTCAACAATAATTTCTCAAACACCCACAAGCTCGCTAACGGAATCCCGCAAGGCTCCCCACTCTCTGTAGTTTTCTTTACAATCACATTTGAGCAAATTATTAACAAATTCAATAGATATAAAGATGTTAATGTATAAGTTTACGCCGATGACGCAATCATATATACCAAAACTAAAAACGTCAACGCCGTAAAAATAGATTTAGTGACATATTACACGACTTGGATACGTTGAGAGCCTTTTCGGGTGCGGCACTCTCAATAGAAAAATGCAAGCTGCTTCACATCTGCCGTTAGCACCAATGTGCACTTCCAGAATTAATTTACAAAAACCAAAACATAAACATTGTAAAACACCTAAGAATTCTGTGCATAACCTTTGACTCCAAATTTATATTTAAAGAACATTGTATAAACTTAAATAAACAGCTTTTTAAACGATTCAATATAATTACATTTTTAAGATCTAAGTTCACCAACATACACATCAACACCCTCACAAATATCACCCGGGCCCTAAAGCTCTCTTAAATTAATTACGGCCTCCCGATCTATGGTTGGTGTGCCAAATTTTACTTAAAACAAGTAGAAACGTTGCAGTCGGACGCAAACGACTGCGGTATACTCGATACCAGTAACAAAACCGAAAAAAGGTGTACGCTGCCCCAAAGATGGTGCAGATGGGATACCAAAAGTTATCTTCCTTTGGATTTGCGTGGCATCCAAAGTTGTTAAGCATTGTTTTTGGGGTCGTCATCACCTATTTTGGCACTAAATTTGGTGGCTCTAGCTCAATAACTGTGGAAGGTATAGGCATATCTATTTCTCAACTGCGGGGGTGGCTTGGAGCGGAATGGGTGGGCGGGGCTCCAAAACATTGATGCAGTTTTTGGGAGTTGTTAGTAGCTATTTTCTATCAAATTTGGTAGTTCTAGCTGTAAGGGCTTGCGAAATAGCTGGATCTATCGATTTTGCGTTATCGAGTTTACTGATTTGCCAGCCCCCTAGTTATCGTACAGCTCCAATCTTGACAGTTTAATTTACTATGCCATAGATAAAAAGATTTGCAAAGTTTGAAGTCTCTAACTTGAAGGGTGTGGAAAAAAGTTGCGAACATACGGACGGACAATGCATAAACCCAATATACTCTTTAACTTCGGTATCGAGTATAAAAATAAATAAAGAAATAAAAGTCATTGAAACTCGGGAATGTTGCTTTATTTTGTATTTGATTCGCTTATTGTTCAAATATTCCTTGTTAGTTGGTTTCATTGGTTTCATTTCACCGACCAATTGGTAATGTTGGAAGTTAACACTACAGAGCACTAAACAGTATTTAAACATAGTCTATACTAAGAACATTGTAATTTAAAACCCGTACAGAACTGAAATACGTACTTCAAAATGTTATTCCAGTCTGCCCCGTGTACGATACCCTTTTAAAATTCGATACCGAAAGTAAAGAGTATATTTGGTTTGTGCAATGTCTTTCATGGATTCTGTTCGTGCTACCGTCCGTCTGTATGAGAGCAAATTTTGCAAAACTCGTGTTCTATGGCCAGGACAGATAAAGTGAGGTAAAAATTGGGGTTCTATGCCTCCTGGGACCTATAAAATCAATAAACTCGATAACTAAAAATCGATAAATGCTTATATTTGCCACACCCTTTTTATTTGACCACCAATAAACTGCGTGAAAACCTTTGATGCCACGCCTACCCAAAGTGCCTCCAGAACCCGAACCTCCTTTCAAAAACTGGTATGGTTATATCTTTTGAGCTAAAGTCACCAAGTTGGGTAGGAAGATAGCTGGTGCCAGTCTACAAAGATCTTGATAAAAAATTTTGATGCAAAGCCCCCAAACTATGCCTCACGCCTTAGCTCCTTTTTAAAAATAGGAATGGTTGTCTCGACACAGTTTTTGGGTTACAGTCAACATCCCCAAAAGATCTGCATCAGCTTATCTTTGAACTCAGCGCACAACCCAGATGCATTCGTACCTCTTGGCAATCAGGTTTCTTTTTACATATTTTAAAACAGGTATCGAGTATACCTCAGTTGGTTGCATCCGACTGCAACGTTTCTATTTGTTTTTGATTGAAGTATTTACGGTACGGACAATTTACGAGCATCTGTGTATAGTTATGCTGTGGTATATTGATCAGCAACAAAAGATGAGTCTGTTAAGCTATGTCTGTCTGCTAGTGTGAATAATAATCGCAGGACTATAAATGCATGAGTCTCTAAATTTCGAATTTAAGTTTGCCTTAGCTATAGACAGAGCAAGCTCGTTCAAAATATTAATATATTATTGGTTTTAAATAAACTTAATCAATCTTGAGTTGATAATAATCATCGGCCAAAATTTCATCGACCAAGAAGCATTAAAGATATTAAGAATTAAATAAATTTGTGCACACAAAATGGTGATAATAACTTTAGCTAAGTAAATAAAACGGATATAAGGTATCTCCTGATAGTGATTTCTTGACTAGAGCCGGCTTGCTTTTTGTATTCTGGGTAAAATCCTCACCTGTACTTGGTAAAGAAGTGTGAGCCTGAGCGTCCATCTGTGCTTGGCACCCAATTTATGCGATATCGGGGCATACCATTAGGCGATGAAAGTTGCTCCCATGTTAATGAAGGCGATGAAGGCGGCGCAATATCTTCTCCGAGCGTATTTTTTTCAATGTAATGCCTGGAGATCAGAAGTGGAATTAGAAGAAAGCAATAATAGAAAAATGAAAGATGCTTACTCGGTACCCTCACCCATTTTGGTGGTAGCGGTGATGGAGATGCGATACTTTGTGTTAGGTTTAAGTCCGGCCATTTTCATGCGCGTAACACGTGGATCGGTTATGTGTGGGTCATATTCCCTTCGCTCGCCGACATAGCTGCCACGAACAACTTCGTAGTATATCTTATAGCCGGTAAGTTTTCCGTTGGGATTGAGCGGTTTTTTCCAGGTCAGCCAGAAGGCGGAAGAGCCAAGTGGGTAGGCCTCTAGAGATTGCACCGAAGACGGTACACCCTCAGGTGTATCAAAGTCAATCACAGCGCTGGGCGGTCCATTAAAGCGTCCGTTGTAGGCCAGCACGCGAGCGAAGTTTTTGGAATCAGGCTTGAATTGTGTGACAAGCGCTCCGTTGTGGATCGTATGAATCTCTCGCAGTCCCTCTTCTCCCTCCTTCTCAGTCCAGGTCTGAATCTTGTAGCCCTTGAAATGGCCTCGAACAGACTGCTCGCTTACAGGATTCCAGCCTACATAGGCATGAGTGGCACTGGTCACTTGCTGCATACTAAAATTTGTAGGCGCTTCTAGGGGCCGATCTTCACCAGAGTAGCCAATAACCTCTTCCGCGGCAACGTTAGATTCGCCGCGTTCATTAATGGCAACCACCTTGATGTGGTACTTGACAAATGTTGGCTGATCGGCGATAAATAAGTTATTTTGATGCCAATCGTAAATATCCTTAGATTCCCAGGCGGCAGCTGGAATGTCACGTTTCCAGCTTACTCTATACTGGAAATTCGGTGCATTGTGTTCAATTTCTGGCATCGGTGTCCATGTAATAACCAAATTATTTGGTTCAGTTCCTTGGCCAACCACATTCTCTGGATTTTTAAACGGTACATCCGGCTGTGTGGTGCAGGCATCACTATGTCCAGACGGTGGCGATTGACCAATTTTGTTAAATGCAATAACTCGGTAAGTATAATTAGCCCATGGCGACATCTGCACAACAAATGAGAAGTCCGTGCTAGGTACCTTTTCATAAGCTGTATCCCACGAAGCGGGCGTGAAAGAGGTGTTAAACTGAATTGTATAGTGTAAAATGGGCGAGCGATTATCACCCTGCGGTTCCCAGGAGATCTCCGCTTTGTCCGCCTGGCATGTGATGCCTATCAATCGAGGGGCATTAGGCACATCCTGAACTATAAGATTCGCTTTCGCTGTGGCCTCATCTAGTTGAGTACGGGCAACACACGTGTATTCGCCCGAATCTAGTTCCATGGTTTTCGCTATTGTCAGTGAGTTGTCATTGGTCTTAACGAAACGCGCCTCTGCATCGACGTCAATGCCCTGTCCATCCTTCAGCCACTCGATCTTCAGGTCCAGTGTATCATCGTGCGCCTCATTGCACCGAAAAGTTGCCGATTGGCCAGCAGCGACTTCATAGTTCTGCGGTTCCTGTGTGATTCTAGTGCGTTCCTTTACCACCAGAGAACCCTGAGCAGTTGCATTACCAAATTTGTTAACTGCCAGGCAAGTGTAGTTGCCATTATCGGCAAAGGTCACCTCTTGTATTTCCAGATCTCCCGAGGTGAGAACATTGTAACGTCCGCCGGTCAGCCAGTTATTATTTTGGCGCCATTTTACCTGTGGCTTGGGTGCGCCGAAGACACGACAGCGCATTGTGATGCTGCGTCCATTGACCGTTGCTTCAGTACGTGGCGGTTCCTGAATCTCTGGCGGCAGCGCCTGCACATTCAGATAAACATCCTTATAGACATAGCCAAGGGAGTTTGTGGCGTTGCAGCCGTAGTTTCCTGTATCCTTTTTATTAAGATTAACGATCTTGATGTAATTATTGGTAACGGTTCGTCGCGGATTGGGCTCGCTCTGCGCAATTGGTTTGCCATTGTGTATCCATTGGATAGTTGGCTCCGGATGTCCAGCAGCCTTACAGTTGAACATTACCTCTTCATCTTCGGCAGCATTCTGTATCTCCGGCTCCTCGGTGAAATAGGGTATAGCATGGATTTTCAAATTTATTGAATACGATTGGGCGTTTCCGACTCCGTTGGAAACATCGCAATTGTAACTGCCTTCATCGTCGAAATTGGCCTGCCTGATTACTAAAGACTTGCCATAGTTACCTTGGGTTATTCTATCACTCCATTGCACCCGCTGGCCATCCTTATACCACACGGTCTGCGGTAGTGGTGTGCCTCCATAAATGCAATATAATTCCACGCGCTTTCCACGCAGCGCCACTTCGTTCTTGCGTGTCACGTACTGACGCTTGGGCGGATAACGGTTTTGTGAGGCACTTACGCCCATTTGCTTGACGTCCAACAGTATTTTGTTGCCGATCTTGTATTCGTTGCGAAAAACCGAGGTCGCCGAGCAGGCGTACCAGAAGTCACCGCTAGCATCATCTCGAGTCACATTTGAGAACCATAGCGTACCCTCTGGGTCCAGTGTCATCCTTGAGTTGTTAATCGATTTAATACCAGCATCAATGGTTTGTTGAATAAGCCAGTTGACCGTTGGTTTTGGCCAGCCATCCGGCGCCTCGCATTGCAGCGAAAAAGGCTCACCCTCGACGGCCTCTACGCTACGAGCTGCTTCGTCCTTGAAAGCATTCAACTCCGCTTTACGAACAAATACTGAGTTTGAAGTGGCAACGCCAAACTCGTTTGCTGCAAAACACTGATACTGTCCAAGATCCTCATCCTTGGGCGATGTAATCACCAAAGTACCGCGTCCAGGCTGGCGTAACATACGATTATCGTAGGCCTGCCAATCAAACTTTTTTCCGTTCTTGATCCAGCTATATCTGTAAGTAGACAAATTAACGCGTTTTTACATGTATTCAGTTGAATAAGAAAGAAGGTATTGCATTGTATGGAGCGAATAATTTCTTGAGCGTTCAATGAGAATTATATTGATGCACGTTAAAGTATAATGATATGTGTTTATACTGAAATATTGGAAAAATATAATAATATTGTAATGAAAACATCAATATATATTTTATTGTGTTTGATTACAGTCAAGCTTTTTGAACACTAATATATGAATTAAGTTAGTATTGATTAAGGATAATATGTTTCCCAGAATGCAGTCAATCACAAAAGCCATTATGTGAAATGTACTTACTTCCATCATACACCAAATTTAGCTTCAAATTGTTTTGTTGTAGTTTGAAATTGTTATTTTTTTCTTCTTTGTGCATTTTATACCCTGAACCCATAAAACGGGTAAATCAGGGTATAATGGTTTTGTGCAAAAGTATGTAACAGGCAGAAGGAAGCATCTCCGACCCCATAAAGTATATATATTTTTGATCAGCATCAATAGCCGAGTCGATATGGTCATGTCCGTAAGTCCGTCCGACTGTATGAACGCGTAGATCTCAGAGACTAAAAGAGCTAGAGACTTCAGGTTCGGAATATAAGTTCTCCTATACCATGAGCAGAACAAGTTTGTTACAAATTATCGATAAGGTGTTTGCCTCATTAATTTGTTTGCGTAATACTTTTTGTTACGTTCGTTAGCTTACGAGTAGCAAGACTTCGTCTTTATGTAACAAATAAATAAAATATATAAATAAAAATTAATTAAGACGGTTTAAGAAATGGTATACATTTGCCACGCACACATTTAAAGGTGCAGCATATGCATAAATGAACACATACAGCCAAATATCTGTATTCAATTCCTGGTCATTAATATTCTTTAATGTTTAAGCTATATTTTTATGATTTTATGTTATATTTGAAAATTTTTAATATTATTCTATTATCAAATTTGTTAGAGCTAGTCTAAAATTAGCTAATCCGGCAACACTGCTATGTAGTGACCAAAAAAGAACAATTGTAAAGAACAGCCCTTTTTGCTCACTCACTCATGAACTAAACAACTCTACTTCAGCACAAAGAACAAGAAAAAACCATTACAAGCCACAACATAACAGATTTAAAATAAATTTTGTGCATAATGGCAATTTAGGAGTTCAACGAAGGTTTGACGGTGACTCCATTTATCAATTTATTTATAACAAGCAGTGTGCTAAGGAAATCTGATCGACGAATTGTAGCACCATCGAACTTGCTCTATATGGCCATGAAAACCATGCGAGTACGTGTTAAAAATACAGTAAGTTTTGCATTCAAATACAGCGTCTTAAAGTTTTCAGTATTATAGAATGAAGTACGAATTGAGCACAATTTAAATGGATACATCAAAAAAAAACTTAGCATTCTTGCGTTCGATCCAAAATTGAATATATTACTGGACACAAAACTAGCGCGATTTATTTGCAATGATTAAGCAGCTGGGAAAACGCACCCTTTTCTTACCATGAGCGCGATTGAAATTGGCTGGCTAAATCTCATGCAGATATTACACAATTTGAAACATAATCAAACATTATCAGTTTCATGATTTTTGCTAATTCTCTGGTCTTTTCCAAGAGCCATCGTCATGGTGTTTGTCAGTATGTAAAAACTATTTCAACCCCTGTAAAGCCATTAATTTCTATGGGCAGTACAGATCAAGTAGTAAGATTGAGTTTAACCCTTTTCAGCACAAAAGTGCCGTATGCCAATAAAAATAGCTGTATAGTTGTCTGTTTCACTTATTTATTTCGTTTTATCGTAGAATTCGTTTTTGCGACCAATTTCACTGCGTTCATTATGATTTTTTTTGTACTTTTTTACCGTTTTTACCGAAGCGTTGTGGCGGTTGGAAGCGGCTATGGTAGTATTTATAGGTGTGGCATCCAAAACTTTTTTGAATTTGTTTGGTGGTTGTCATCACCTATCATGGCACTTTGGTGGCTCTAGGACAAACGCTGTGGAGGAAACACGCATTAACGTTTTTAGCGAAGCGTTAGGGGGGTCCGGGCGGCTAAGGGAGTTTGGATAGACGTGGCACCGAAATTTTGGATGAAATGTTTTGCAGGTTGTAAGCAACTATCTATCTACCATATTTGGTAGTTCTAGCTATAAGGATGTGCGAAATAGCTGAATTTATCGATTTCGAGTTATCGAATTTATCGATTTCCCAGCCCCCCAGTTATCGTAGAAACCCAATCTTGACAGTTTATCTGTCTCGGCCATAGATAAAGATATGTGCAAAGTTTCAAGGCTCTAGGTTGAAGGGTCTGGAAAAAAGTTGCGTTCATACAGACGGACAGACAGACGGACATTACACAAACCCAATATACTCTTTACCTTCGGTATCGAGTTTAAAATTTCATGCCCCATACCATGGAGCCATCCGCCGAGTGATTAACGCATTTCCTACCTACCCTCACCTGCGTTCTAGCAGATGCCGGACTGCCAAGCATAATAAATCGCATCGAAGGAACGACGATAATGGAGAGTTTAATGTCAGCTTGGCTTGGATTGAAGCTTTTAAAAAAATAAAATCCACGCTGATAGTTTAAATTGTCAGCGTAAAAACTATAGTTTCAAATTTACAAAATTGAATTACAGCTGTTCATGAGCTTTAAGCGTTTTATGCTTGTGTCCAAAATTAACGATTTGTTTTAACGTAGAATACGTTATTCGGCAGGTTAGGGGTGCAATTGAAAGTAAACATTTTTACGACTACTTTCGCCGCGTTCATTTTGGTTTTTTTTTTTTGCTTTATACATACCCAAATGGAATCTCATTTATATAGGAGTTAATTGAATTTGTTAGCTTTCGAACAGTATATAAAGTATAATACTGCTACATATAAAGTTTTTGAATCCATAAGTGAATAAAGTTTTAAGCGCAATACATTTTTCATATGCGTGATTTTTGTGTACTTGTATTAGCAATAAGTGCGAGCGGGCGCGATAGTGATAGCTAAAGCGGATAGACTGTGCGTATAGTGTTGTTTCAGTTGCCCCTGCGCACAGTGGTGTTTCAAGGCAAGCGGCGGGCCAACGCACTATGGGCATTTTGCCAAAAAAAACTGGCATTAATTAATAGCTAGCAAACCACGCAAGATATTTTGATTTTGTTTTTTGCGTTTGTATTTGTATGATTTGTATGAACCAAAATAAAATAATTTTTATAAAATTGGCTTGTTAACGCCCCTTGTTTTCAACATATAAGGCCCAAATCTGCGAGTTATGCTTGTTATATAATTTGTACTACAATTTTTTTAAAAAAAACTAATGAGTGTTAGAACTCACGAGCGATGTGTTAACTGCCGTTTGTACATGTTTGATTGCTATATTATAGCATTAACAAGTAAGAAGGCTCTAGTCGGGATAGCCCGACCAGAAGATACCCTGAACCCAGTTGCAGGTCTTGCGTCCTAAGAGTATGCTTCAAATAATGATCACTTTGAAGTTTAAACAAAACTTATAGCTGACTTAACTTTACGATATCTCTGGTGTTTCTTAACCGATTTGGACGAAATTTTGAGAAAAGTTCTATCGTTACCCATTACACACACACACACACCCATTTTTACATTTTCCAAATTCAATATTTTTTGTTATCGATTTCATGTGTATATCGAAAACCAGAGCAGCTATCGATAATTTGAAGCAAACTTGTTTTGCATATGGTATAGGAGAACTTATATTCCAAATCTGAAGTCTCTAGCTCTTGTAGTCTCTGAGATCTACGCGTTCATACCGACAGACAGACAGACAGACAGACGGACGGACAGACGGACATGGCCAAATCGACTCGGCTATTGATACTGATCAAGAATATATATACTTTATGGGGTCGGAGATGCTTTCTTCTGCCTGTTACATACTTTTGCACAAAACCATTATACCCTGATTTACTCATTTTATGGGTTCAGGGTATAAAAACATACCAACAAAAAAAGACAGGAGAAGTGTTTGCAGAAGCCTGTTTATTTTTGCAATAAATAAGTTTTTTGGATATGAACGATAGCTTGCCTGCCTTACGTATTCTATGACCTTTTGATACCTGTCCTACCCCACAAAACACTTGGACTAGCAACTGATATGCACCTAGCCAACCAAGTATATTGAGCTAAAAACTAGGCTTCTGCAAGCACTTGTCCACAAAACTATTTTGCTTCCCCCCATTATTGCGCTTGAGTAAAATAAAACAAGATTTTGTCTTCCAAGGCAGTCAAATATCAGTTTTGCTATTGCTGATCATACATTCACTTCCCACTTTTTACCCTCTGACACTTTCTAACAATCATTGGCATACAGTTTTGTAAAGATGTACACAAATTACGAAAGTGTATTCAGTAGTGCATTGGTACATATGTAAATGTAAGCGCGCGTTTGCCGCCGACACAGAATAAGGAAAAATATCAAAAATAACAAAAACCTCGATAAGCAGGCACAGCAAGAAATATATGTTTCAAACGCACTTTCATACAATATGTACCAACAACTTTTAACTGTTCTTGCTGTCCGCTGATCCGCCGTCTCTCCTTTAATCGACGGGCCGCTGAACGCAAAGGAAAACTGAAAAAAAACAACAACGTGCTGGCTTGTCGTAGCTGAGACGCACAAGCTGCACAAAGAAAAAATACCCCTTGAACCAATATTCAATAATTGTCAATAAAATATTTGATATTTATTTAATTCAAAATTATGGCCTCGATGACTTTGTTCATTAATTTCTTCACCGGCTGGTTTATATTCCGCAACATAATGATTACTGATCCGATTTTTAATTGGTAATCCAGTTAAATTCAGCGAATTTAAAAATTTATTATTTCTATTCGGTCTCGGCACAGGTTTTCAAATTAACCGACTTTTCACACACGGATTCAAATTTAAAAATTTTTGATTTCTTTTTGGTCTCGGCACGGGTTTTTAAATGAACCGAATTTTCACAACGGATTCAAATTTAAAAATAATTTTGAGTTTCGTACACAATAAATTGGCTTGACTGAATGTAAAAGTTTCTAACTTCACTTTACTATCTCAAAATATAGTTTAAAAAGCCAACTAAGAGCATTCAAAAGCAACTGTTCTTCATTTTTATTTTTTCAGAAGATAGAAGATTATTATTACTATTATTAAAATTATAATTAATTAATAATAATAATGATAATCAATAATAATAATGATAAATAATAATAATAATAATTAATAATATAAATATTTTCATTATTACCTTTTTTATACTAAAATAATGTATGTTTGAAAATTGGCATATACAGCTACCGGCACCTACCTGAGGGGTGTCGAACCTATATAGAAACCATCCTCAAGACTCGCTGAACAAATTGATATAACGGTTCAGTTTGATATCATGCATATTTTTCGAGTTTATAAGCCTCACACAAACAGACATTCATTTTTATATATATAGATATTTGTCTGTAATTTGTCAGGAGAGAAAACAAACCCTTCTCGGAACTTATGGAAACTACATTCAATCTTCAACCTGCATTGATATGGTTTTCAGCAGACATTTTAAAATATATTTTACTCATTTTAATTTCATTGTTTTGACATTACGTCTATTTTGTTTGATAAATTTCAAATAGAACGTATTCTACGTAAAATCTTAGCGGCCGTGTTACAGACACAGCCCGTAGGTCAAGCCGAAAGCACAGCCCGTCGATTTTTTTATATAACAATAATTTTATTGTTATATATTCGTTAATACGTGCTAAATAAATATTAAAAAGTGAATTCTATTATCATATACCTCAGTTTTGAGTGAGCTTTGGAGCACATGTTACATGCTTTTAAAACTTAATTTTCGAATAGCTTTTTTCCACTCCAAGCTGAGATGCGAGTGAGACCGGATAAAGATTGAAAGTGAGTGGGACGAACTTATGTGAAAAAAATGTGTGTGTCAGACAGGAACAAAACATTTTCCAATCTCAAGCTGACATTGTAAACCCACCTTAAAACTTTTTCCAAAACTGCACACAACACCAAATATCCTTCTGGCGAAAGAACTCTCCATAACAATACAACACAAACGCAAATTAAAAACATTTCTTCCATAAGGCGCTTTAACAATTACAACAAACAACTGAACATACCCCTCCCGGCGTACACCCAGGCAACAAGGATTTTCCATACTGGATGGACAAACACCAAAATATTAACTGCAACAGCCTATCTACAGTGAAAGCGATATAATACCCCGACCACACAGACTCTACAGTCACGGGAGAGCCCGATAACCTGAACAATAATAAATATTTTACTCCTTGCGCCCTTAAAGTATGCTTCAAATAATGTTCAATTAAAACCACACTAAAAACTGACTTAGCTTTACGATATCTCCGGTGTTTCTTAACCGATTCAAAATCTTAAGTCTCTAGCTCTTGTAGTCTCTGAGAACTACGCGTTCATACAGACGGACAGACGAACATGTCCATATCGACTCGGCTATTGATGCTGATCAAAAATATGAGAATATAATGAGTTTTTTGGGTTTAAGCAATGTCCGTCATGGTGTCCGTTCGTCGTATGAACGCAAATTTTTTCCACACCCTTCAAGCTAGAGACTTGAAACGTCTCTATCTGTGGCATATTAAATTTAAGTGACAAGATTCTGGTTTTACGATAACGAGGGGCTGGCAAATTGATATTTTCGACAACTAAAAATCGATAAACAAACCTATTTCACTTGCCCTTACAGCTAGAACTACCAAACTGGGGAAAAGATAGCTACTAACAACCCCAAAAAAACTGCATCAAAATTCTGGATGCCACCCCCACCCATACCGCCCCAGCCACCTTGCCCACCTTTCATAAACTTTAAGCTAGAGTCACCAAATTTACCCCTTAGCCTCGATCGATAACCACTAATCACTAATCAACCACTGGTCTGATTGGGTTTTTCTGGGTTTTTCCCAATCCACGCATCAAATGTTGGGCCATTTATATTCTTGTTGAATTTCCCAGAGCTTTAACGTTAACTTTATAATTATTTCAACCTTAATTTACTTTCAAACTACATATAATTTTAAATTTTACTTTAAACTTAATTAATTTTATTATAATTATTTTAAATTAATTTTATTTTCAAGTCAGCCGCTCATAACTGAGAATAAATAAATAAATAAATAATAGCAATTGTTGACACCCAAAGATCTGCAGCAAAAAATTTAGACGCCGCGCCCCCCATACCACCCCTTCATCATATTTTACAAACTTTAAGCTAGGGTCACCAAACTAGGTAGGAGGATAGCAATTGACATTACACAAAGATCTGTATAAAAACTTTGGATGCCACAAGCCACCATACCGCCCCGCCCCCCTTTCAACACTTTCAACTAACTTTGAGCTAAAGGCATCAAGTTTTGCAGATAGATTTTTGGCATCCCCATCTGCATCAGACAATCTTTGAGGCAGCGTACTCCCCTGCCAAATACGCACCTCATTGCAATCGGTAAGGTTCTGTGCTAAAACAGGCGCACGCGCACAGCTCACAAACAAGCGTATAGCAAATTTGGACAGTGTAATAGACACTCTGTCCAGGTGTGGCCGATCATCAGCACCAAAACACAAGAGCTTAGCCTGGCGAGCCTACGTATACCATCACATATATATATTTATTTACATTTATAAATATGTGTATGATTGCGAAGCTATAGGCTGCCCTTTATTTAATTATATTCCGAGTTTTCGGGAACTGACTTGGATAAAGAATAGCACAACTGAATACACTAACGGTATTTGTGAAGGAAGTTGGATGTTGTGCTGGCAAAAACTTTAGAAAGAGTCAAAGGGTAAAATTGGGAAGAGTATGTACGATCAGCAATAGCAAAACTGATATTTAACTGCCTTGGAAGGCAAAATATTGTATTTTACTCAAGCGCTTTAATGAGGGACGAAGAAGAGCTGTGAAGGACAAGTGTTTGCAGAAGTCTAGTTTTTTTTTTAATACTAATGTTCTTATAATTACAAAAAAGCCTACGCGGAGCTGCCCTTGAAGCCGTGCGCGGCAAGCTTATGGTGCTAGCGACAGTGACATAAGCTATGGACACTCTTCGTATGCTCTACGGCAGACCAGATGCAATCTATAAGAGCCAGCACACGAAGCTTTAGCAGTACAAAATTAAAGCGCGATAGGACGATTACGTCAGAGACCCAATGCTGCTGCGTAATTTGCTGAAATAACTGCCGTGTGACTTGCGGCTGGACTGGGCGCACTATAGCTACACCCAAGTGAAGTTAGATATGGCGGCGACAGCGAGACCATGACGACCGAAAAACAGACGCGTTCCAGACTACTGACTCACAACGATTCCGACGGCACAAGGTGGATGCCACAAATACGGCGCGAAGCACTGGCTGGAATCCTGCAACGAATTCAAGAACATGAATGGACAAAACAAATGAAAGTTTGTTAAGGCGAACAAACTTTACTGGCTCTGCTTTGGTAAACACTTTTAAAAAAACTGCAAGGTCAGAGAGAGATGCCAAGTCGACGGATGTACCAGGGCACACCACCCGCTGCTCCACGAGAACGAATATGGAAACGTGAGTACAGCTCTAGAAACCCGCGCTTATAGCGCTGTTATTTTACACACAGGACAGAATATGACAAGGCGTTGTTTCGGTACGTGCCCTTACAGTGTGGGCCAACCAAGATGCTGAACACATACTGGCTGATATGGTGCACACTCCTAGAAGCGAGAGTGGCGGAAGAACTGCTGATTGATGGACCAGCAGATGAGCTGTGCTTGAGGTGAACGGGTGACATCACGCAAAAGGAACCGTCTTCGAAGAGAGTTTCATTCAGCATATCCGCGAGAGGCAAGGAGGCGAGAAAATACTTGCTGAGTGGCGTGCCTACCATTCGCAACTTGAACTTGCCGAGCCAGACGTTAGACGCTCCCACTACACAAGCTCATCGGCATCTGCAAAAAACGAGCAACAATTATAATCAGCCTGGACACCGCAAAGCTGGGAGTACCACTCATGGTCAAGGAATCAGATAATGCTGAGCTTATCGCTGCTAAGCCCAGGCTACGATGTTCACTCTATGGTCGCAACAAGCGGCAGGATGCTTCAGGAATACGAGTGATGCACGTTTGCGATTGCAACAACGACAGACATTTAGATGACATGATGGAGGCTAACTTTGCTTTGGATGCGATTGGCGTGAGCGCCCCTAAGGACACGCTTCGTTTTAAGGAGGAACAGCGAGCCCTCGAGACACTGGAAAACACTTCACTACTGCCTGAAGATAAACGGTGGGAAACATGATTGCTATGTTAGCATGAAAGAATAACTATGCACAAGTATCGGGGTATGGCGATGCACCCACTGCTGAGCCTGGAGCTATGGGAGTTCGTGAACGCTACGATAAAGCGTTACGAAAAGCAAGGATATGTGCGCCAAATGGAAGACATTGAGATGATCGACAATGAGCGATCATGGTGGTTGCCAATATTCGTGATCAGCAATCCAAATAAGGGCAAGCTTAGACTAGTATGGGAAGATGCTGCCAGAGTAGACGGAATCGCTCTCAATTCGTCGCTTCTTAAAGGGGTTGACCTGTCACCATCACTGGTTGGGGTGCTAATTCAATTCAGAGAAAAGGCTGTAGCTGTGTCTGGCGACATAAGAGAGATGTTTCACCAGGAAAAAATACGGGGAGAAAAACAAGTATCACAAAAATTTTTTTTGGAGAACCAGACAGGTATATAATGCAAGTTATGACATTTGGTATTTCCTGTTCGCCAGAAGCAGCAAAATTCGTACAGAACAAGAATGCAGAACGTTTCGCCAAGGATTACCCCCAAGCAGCAGAAGCGATTGTGAGAAACACATTTTTAGACGACTGGCTGCAAAGCTGCGAGACGGAGGCGGGAGTTGCTAAAATGGCCCAGAAAATCAGATTCATTAATGCTGTAGGCGGATTTGAAATGCGCGGCTGGCGATCTTTCTCGCCAGAAGTAGAGTGCGCCCTAGCAGGCGAAGCCGGAACTGAACAAGAAGCATGGAGAATCGACGCGAAGGAGCAGAAGCACGAGCGCGTTCTTAGAATGTGGTGGACACCAACAACGGAAAAATTAACATTCGATTTGAATTTTGATGAGTCCATATACGAAGAGAAGTTCCCGACAACAAAGCGGCAGGTGCAACGCATCGTGATGTCACTAGGGCTCCTTTGGTTCTACATCATCCAAGCAAAGATGATACTCCAAGCCATATGGAGATCAGCTGTGGGGTGGGACGAGCCCATAAACGAAGAGGAAAGATCAAAATGGCGCTACTGGCATGACCAGTTGCAGCTAGTGTGCGATATACACTGCCGATCAACGAAATAGACTCACTATGTTTTTTCTTTTCCGTTTTGATTTTCTCGTTTATGCTGTAAGCTATCGCCGTAGATGTTGTTTGTTTTTTTAGAGCAAAGCAATAGAAAAGTTTAGGAGATAAGAGCCAAACACAAAGTTTTTACAGTTATCATATATTCCTATTTTGCTTTGCCTATGCCAAAAGAATGTGCATTTTAAACGATCATCAGAATAGACTCAGGAGCTTAGATATTAGTTTCAGATTAGCAGTGCAGGTTTAAAGTTGCAAATTATCTTTAGCATCACATTTTGAATTATTTAACGAAAAATAGGACGTGGACCAACCCTTACTTTTGAAGAAAGAGGCAAAATATTGGCGTACCGATAAAACAATCTTTCAACTAGAGAAATCGCCAAAAAAAATTTCTAGAAGTCAGTCCGTTGTTTGTCATTTCCTAAGCAATCCTTCGACTTACGGAAAAAATGTGAAAAAACCCTCCTGGAAAGCATTAACGCCTAGCGAGGAGAGAAGAATCCTTCGAGAAACATCAAACTCAAGGTGTTCTGCAGCCAAAATACGACAAAATTTGGGTGTAAGTGCAAGTATAGCTACCGTAAGACGATTAATCCGAAAAGCAAAACATCTCAAGAGATTAAAACTAAAAAAAAAACCACCGCTTACCGACGTTCGAAAGCAAGCTCGCTGTTTTTTTTCTCGTATTCACATGGCGTGGAATAGGAAATGGCATCAAGTCGTTTTTTCTGATGAAAAACGCTTTAATTTGGATGGACCAGATAGATTCAACTATTATTTTCACGATATAAGAAAGGAAGAACACTATTTGACCCGTCACCATAGTCGTGAGGGGGGTATAATGGTGTGGGGTGCCATATCCTATTATGGTACATTTGAGATTCAATTTGTTTCATCTAAGTTGAACGCAGTTAGATACAAAGAGCTGCTCCAAAATGCATTCCCTCATTTTTCCAACATTTTCGATCCATTATCTTGGACTTTTCAACAGGATAATGCCCCAATCCACACTGCTCGAGTGGTAAAGAAGTGGATTAATGTTAACTTACTGGAGTGGCCTCCGTATTCTCCAGACCTCAACATTATAGAGAATTTGTAGGGATGGCTTTCACGTAAAGTTTATCAATCTGGCAGACAATTTGAGGATATTGAATCATTAAAATCAGCCATTAAGAACGCCTGGAGCGAAGTGTCCTTAGACTATCTAAAGGCTCTATACGATTCAATCCCTGACCGAATTTATGAAGTGATTTCAAACAAAGGTGGTTATACACATTATTAAATAAACATTAAAGCACTATAAACACTAACTTTATAATACATTTTCCAATAAATGTTTGGGTTTTATTAAGATTAAGACCTTGAGTCTATTCTGTTGAGCGATTAAAAGTGACAGCTTTTTAGGGCTCACTCACAAAATTTATTTTACAAAATATACCATTCAACTTAGAGCGCTAATTATACTCGATACCGAACGTAAAGAGTATATTGGGTTTGTGCAATGTCCGTCATGGTGTCTGTCCGTCTGTATGAACGCAACTTTTTTCCACACCCTTCAAGCTAGAGACTTCAAACTTTGCAAATGTCTTAATCTATGGCATAGTATATTCAAGTGTTAAGATTGGAGTTCTACGATAACTAGGGGGCTGGCAAATCGATAAAGTCGATTACGCAAAATCGATAGATCCAGCTATTTCGCAAGCCCTTACAGCTAGAACTACCAAATTTGGGGAGAAAATAGCTACTATCAATCCCCAAAAAACTGCATCAAAAATTTTGGAGCCACGCCCACCCATTCCGCCCCCAGCCCCCCGCAGTTTAACACTAATAATTACCATATCTTCTACAGTTTTTGAGCTAGAGCCATCAAATTTGGTGCCAAGATAGGTGTTGACGATCCCCAACCAAATTCATAAAAACTTTGGATGCCACGCCCATCTATTCAGCCCTATCCGCCCTCAAGCACCCCAACGCTTCGGTAAAAACGGTAGTGCGTGTATCTTCTATAGTGTTTGAGCTAGAGTCACCAAATTTGGTAGGTAGATAACGGGTAACGACCCCCCAAAAACTGCATCAAAGTTTTGCAGCCCTACTTACCCATTCCGCCCCCAGCCCCCCAGCAGCTTAAGAATAAATGCATAAAAACTTTGGATGCCACGCCAATCCATACAGCCCAAGCTGCCCCAAACCGCCCCAATGCCTCACTTAAAACGGGAATGCGTGTATTTTCCAAAGCGTTGAAGCTAGAGTCACCAAATTTGGTAGGAAGATAGCTCTGTCTGTCCGTCTGTATGAACGCAACTTTTTTCCACACCCTTCAAGCTAGAGACTTCAAACTTTGCAAATGTCTTAATCTATGGCATAGTATATTCAAGTGTTAAGATTGGAGTTCTACGATAACTAGGGGGCTGGCAAATCGATAAAGCCGATTACGCAAAATCGATAGATCCAGCTATTTCGCAAGCCCTTACAGCTAGAACTACCAAATTTGGGGAGAAAATAGCTACTATCAATCCCCAAAAAACTGCATCAAAGTTTTGGAGCCACGCCCTCCCGTTCCGAGCCCCCTGCATTTTGAAATCAAAAACGCCTATATTTTCCACATTTTTTGAGCTAGAGCCACCAAATTTGGTCCCAAGATAGGTTATGAAGAAACCCAAAAAATGTGGATGGCGCCCTCCCACCCATACCGCCCCCAGCCCACCTTCCACCATATTTTACTAGCTTTGAGCTAGAGTCACCAAATTTGGTATGAGGATAACAATTAACATCATAAATAGATCTGCAGCAAAACTTTGGACGCCACGCCCCCCCCTTACCAGCCCCTAGCCCCACTTCCATCATATTCTACTAACTTTGAGCTAGAGTCACCAAATTTGGTATGAGGATAGCTATTGACATCATAAATAGACCTGCAGCAAAACTTTGGACGCCACGCCCCCCCATACTAGCACCCAGCCCCCCTTCCACCATATTTTACTATTTTTGAGCTAGAGTCACCAAATTTGGTATGAGGATAGCAATTGACATCATACACAGATCTTCAGCTAAAATTTTTATGTCGCTCCCCCCACCCCAAAACAACACCCAGCCTTCCATCCACCATATTCTTCTAACTTTGAGCTAGAGTCACCAAATTTGGAAGGAAGATAGCTTTTTGGCATCCCCATCTGCACGAGACAATCTTTGAGGCAGCGTACACCACTGCTGTATCCACACACCATTGCAATCAGCTTAAAGAGTAATCTGTTTTACTACTGGTATCGAGTATACCGCAGTCGGGTGCGTCCGACTGCAACGTGTCTACTTGTTTTTGATAAGTCTTCTTAAGAATTGAATAGATAATAGTAAAAAAATACGTTTTCCAATATAATAAACTTAATTTTCTTAAAAAAAAACTATGTGAGTCTATTTCGATGATCGGCAGTGTAAAAAAACAACGTTGCTTAAACATAAAAATCGGCATTAATGTACAATTTCACATATAAACAGACGCAAACATCGATGCTTACGCTCCCAAAGCGTTTCTGCGAACTGGTAAGGATGGCGGAACACTCTGCTCCCCGGTGGCGTCGAAGACGCGAGTAACACCGTTAAAACAAATTTGATTCCACGCATGGAACTTATTGCGGCCATACTGGGCCTTCGCTTGGCCAGCATTTTAGAAGCACAGATGTCTGTGAAGGCCTGGTACGGTCAAGCAGCATCACTAACGTTCACAACATAATTTTTAAAGCTATACGGGCCGAGGTTTAAGCCGAGGAGATTGCTTGTCTGCAACGCGAAGGCTGCGTGAGGAGAAGTAGCATAATCTTCAACTGGTCCCAATACCTAGATGAGAATGGCGTATTGAGAGTGCGCGAAAGGATTGACGCCATCGAAGGCGTTATTGTGGATACAAAACGAGCAGTGATTTTGCCAGGCAGGCACAGAATCACGCTGCTGCTCGTCGAATTTTATCATCGCAAATTTCCACACCATATGAGCAATATTGCGATAAACGAGTCAGACAGCAGTACTGTATACGGGACTGAGATCCAGGATGCGCGCAGTGATTAAATCGTGTCCGAGGTGTCGTTATAAGAGAGACACGCCTACAGCCTCCGAGATGGGCGACTTGTGCCGTGCCCATTGAGCTGGCTAACTCGCTTTCAACGGACGCCTTCCTCTTGGTGTTCGACACGTTTGTAGCGAGGCGAGGAGGACCCAGGAAAATCGTGTCCGACAACGGCACGAACTTCAGGAGTACCTTCCATATCTCACGCTGAGAGCCAAGTGGTGTGGCAACCGACTAAGCCCATTGAAATCAGCAAAGTAGTACTCATCGTTGACGAGGCATATCCGAATATGCACTGGACAAAGGGCGTAGTAGAAGATCTGCACACTGCAAGGGATGGCCAAGCACGCAGTGCAGTGATGCTGACCGCTGCAGGAATGCTTACCCGCCCAATTGTCAAACTGGCTAAACTCAAGGTTCGAACTAGAGAGCTGCATGAGTCCGTTCACTACTGTAATTTAATAGAATGCATTCCAGTTGAATAGCGTAGAATGAGTGGCAGACAAAACATTGTATGAGTGAATATGAATAGTAGCATATGTCGATACTAATGTTCATCAACATTCATGACATTGAATATTATGAGTAGAAAACGCAATACATACTAAGACGTAGACTGGGTCCATTCATTTGTAATGATTCCATTCATTTCGTGGGCCTAGAGAATTTACGTATATATGTATGCACGGCGCCAGACTGACGCACAAGCTGACGATCTGATCGGAAGCGTTGCCTCGTCAGCGGGCCGCACAAGCAGCTTGGAAAGAAGGTCTTAATAAAAAGGGTTCTGTGTTATAAAAAAGCTGTGAAGCTGCTTTTTGGAGAATGCGTGCATAGGCAAGTGCTAAATTGAAATTTCTTATTTTTGTGCATATATCACTTCGCTCAGAGCACACATTTTTGGTAATGTTTCGCGCCGCTAACAATCGATTTATGATTTTATGATGAGCTTTAGTACTACTCGAATATATCTGTAAATTTTAATTTATTTGATCCGTGGCCTGACGTTTGGATGTTGTGCGACTGAGAACGTTGCCAGAGCACCACGTTTACCCATACAAATTTGTAAAAGTATTCTATTCTGTTAAATTTATTTTACGCATTGTATTTTCGAATGCCGTTTTTTTGCCATTCATGCAGTTCTCTTGTTCGAACGCAAGCACACGAGGTGCAAACCCACGATCGAGCGTAAGAGTTTGCAAAGGCAAAAAAATTGCGTTATTTGTTATCGACAGCCTATTTGAAAGCTGATCACTTGTGACGTCACAACTTCAAACCGTAAGAACGAGAGACATCAGAAGTGCAGCGCTACCGAAGTGTTCGTTGTAAACTGAATTTTGTTAGGACAAATAAATTAAGATAAAATAAAAATAGCATTCTAGCGTTTTCGGTAGACTTGTGCGTTTAAAACGGTTTACTGACTCAAGAGCTAGGCGATAGATGATTCATCGCGTTCATGCAGCGAACAATATACTCGTTCTTAAAGATGGCTCTACCACTCACTTATCCACCCCCCACACATTCACCCACGTTGATAATACAATAATATCTCCCCAAACCAACCACTTGTACGGTAGTGACCATTTCCCTAAATTAACGCAACTCACCACCCAATTCAACCCCGATCACACACCACCTCTGCCTAAGTACCAAACCGACCATACCAACTGGGATCTCTTTATAAATAACTGCACAAAAAACTCCGATTACAAAGCCGGCGGATGTTTAAATCACCAAGTAGCCCAAATAAGAAAATGCATTAGAGCAGCTGCAAATCGCACTATTCCGCTAAACCTAAAAAATTCCTCATAAAGCAATAATACACTGGTGGAACTATGCACTTCAGCAACTAAGAAAAAAGAAGCAAGAACAAATACCGACGTAAAAAAACACAAAAAAGCCAATGCCACTTTAAAAACAGCGGTATTAGCGGCCAAACGCAATTGTTAAGAAAGATTTACCTCCCGAATCTCTCCCTTCTCTCATCAAACGTCTGGCCGGGGTTCCCCCCTCCCCACTTAAATATATTACAACGGACTCTGAGACAATCACCTGCTCTTTTCGCATTGCGGAAGAGTTCGTCAAAGCATGGGCAAAGTAAAAAGCTGACACCAATTTTTTCAGCAGAATAAGTGCAGCAAAAATAGTCTTATCAGTCTAATCCATACAGCCCTCAAGCTAGGGGAAGACAATCTTTGCAGAATGTGTCAGGAAGGGGCAGAGACTCCAGAGCACCTACTTGAGGAATGTCATGCCATTAGTCGTCTGAGGCTCTCTCTTCTGGGGAGCCTCTCACTGTCTACATATGAGATGAGGGCTCTCCAACCATGCCAAATCGTCGCGTTCCTGCGATCGATTGGGCTGTTCGAAGAGCTGTAACTCAAACAGCAGTAAGAGGGCACAATAGATCCTAGTGGTCGCAGTGCACGATCCTCATCTCAATAATAAAAAAAAAAATAAAAACTCCATTCAGCCCAAACCACCTATCTGTCGCCACCAAACATCTAGAGGCCAATATTGATATAATTGAGCTTGAATACGCTTTGCAAACCGCAAAAGGGAAAAGCCCGGGTGCTGACAGGATATTCGACCCTATGCTAAAACACATCCCCACTGCACTAAAACATAAACTCCTTACAATATATAATAACATGCTAGATACCGGCTCCTACCCCCAAACATGGAGATCAACTATAACCATACCAATAGCCAAAACAAATAAACCAAACCACGAAGTAAACAGCTACCGTCCGATTTCCCTCTGATTTTCGAAAAAATCATTGCCAAAAGACTGATGTGGTTCATTGCCCTACACAGCTTAACAACCCCAAAACCAAGTAGCTTTCAAAAGGAAACAGAATACAATGGACGCCTTGTTGCGAATCCAACATTTCGTGTCAAACACCCTTTCCACGAAAAACCATTTCTCCATAATGGCGACTGATTTTGAAAGAGCTTTCGATCGCATGGGAATTCATGCAGTGCTCTGCCGACTCGAATTCTGGGGCATAGGTCCAAGGCCATATAAAATTATAAAGGCCTATATGACAAATCGCACCTTCAAAGCGAGTCAACAATAATTTCTAAAACACCCACAAGCTCGCTAACGGAATCCCGCAAGGCTCCCCACTCTCTGTAGTTTTCCTTACAATCACATTTGAGCAAATTAATAACATATTCAATAGATATAAAGATGTTAATGTATAAGTTTACGCCGATGACGCAATCAAATATACCAAAATTAAAAACGTCAACGCCGTAAAAATAGAATTAGTGACATATTACACGACTTGGATACGTGGAGAGCCTTTTCGGGTGCAGCACTCTCAATAGAAAAGTGCAAGCTGCTTCAAATCTGTCGTTAGCACCAATGTGCACTTCCAGAATTAATTTACAAAAACCAAAACATAAACATTGTAAAACATTGTTCAATATAAAAAGTCACGTCTTGTTGTAGAAGTACACCTCATACTGCTCACTACTTGCTTGATGATTCACCACTTGTCCGCGTTTTTTAAATGAATGATTTAGGCATTACTCTTGATTGTAAATTAAAATTTGATTTTCACATATCGTCGACGGTAAATTAGGTCATTAATGTCATTGGCTTCATCAAGCGGTGGTCAAAAGAGTTTCATGATCCCTACACCACTAAAACACTATATACATCTCTAGTACGTCCCATCCTGGAGTATGGATCTTGTGTGTGGTCCGCGCAATACGGGATTCACCAGGATTTAATTAAATCTGTGCAAAAAAAATTACTACTGTTTGCCCTTAGAAGTTTTTACTGGGTTCCTGGAATAGACCTACCCCCATATTCTTTTAATCAATATCCCTTCCCTGTTGAGCCGTAGAATTATGCATGGTGTAGTATTTATCACTCATCTTCTTAATGGAGAAATCGACTCATCAGTTCTTTTAAGTCGAATACAATTAAACGTTCTTATTAGATCTAACACAGTCAGCTCTCTTCGAGTGCGGGCTTCGTTGCCTATTAACTTATCGTGTTTCAGTACAGTTACTCGCTCTCTTTAACTTAGCTCGCGGAAGTGTGCAGACCAAAAACAGCGGCGGTTATATAAACTTCGCCAACATGGCCCCTGGGCCACCAAACTTAGTGGATAACCGCTTTGTTTTGCTCAGCGACAGCACCAAACCAAAGCAAAAAAAAAATAAATAAAAATGTATCAAAAGTTCCGAAATTCCCAGAATTACCTGCTACTAGCCAACAATACCCAAGATTTGTAATAATCTTTTCAAAGAACAATGAAAAACCCTTTTCAGAGTTCTTCTGCCTTGCAGTTTATCGCGCTCTAAACATAATAAGCAAAGACTTCATCTTGTTCTCCACCCTCCGGGATGGCAATCTCTTGATGCTAGTCGAAACCAAACAAGTGGCCGAAAAATTCTTAAAAGACACCCACCTGTTCGGTTTCTGCGACATCGAATGCAAACTGCACGACACTCTCAATTTCGTTAAGGGCACAATTTATGCCCCATACAAGGCATTGCAAAAACTCAGCAACGTGCAAAACCTGTAACCTCGCTCCCCACCACCCCGAAACATGCACACGCACTTTTTGTGCAAACTGGAACGCTGAACACCCCGCATCCTCCGCCTTATGCCATAAATATCAACAGCAAAGAGACCTTCTAAAAATCAAAGCCTCAAAAAAATTCAGCATGCGAGAAGCACGAATCATACTAAAACAACGACAACCAAAGATAACAGCAAATGCCACGGCTTCTTTTGCGAGCGTCGCTGCTCTCGCGCACACTTGCAAACAAAATCGACTCAGACTCAACAATGGATGAAACTGATATCTAACCAACTTTTATTTCTTAATCTTCAACCACCTTGCAAACAAAACTCTTCTCCCACACACTAGCCTGAATATCCATAAAAATAATTCAACGGAACATAATACTTCTTCCTGTCAAAACTTCACAACCACTCAATTCACAAACACATAAAGTCTCGTTCAAGGCCAACTTATTATGCTCGGCGACTTCAACTCATGGAGCCCCATTTGGGCATCAACAACTGTCAACTCTCGGGGCAAGGGCATTGAACGCGCATTTGCCGCGAACAATTTACTAGTCCGATGTTACGATGGCTCTCCCACCTCTCTACCCACCACATATTTACCCACGTCGATATTACAATAATATCCCCCCAAATCGCCAACAGGTGTAACTGGTCTATACTCGACAACTTGTACGGTAGTGACCATTTCCCTAAATTAACCCAATTCAATCCAGATCTTAAACCACCTTTGCCTAAGTACCAAACCGACCATGCCAACTGGGAGCACTTCACAAACATTAAAAGCTGTACACAAAAATCCGAATACAGGGTCGGCGGATGCATAAATCACCAAGCAGCCTAAATAACCAAATGCATCAGAGCAGCTGCAAATTGCACTATTCCGCAAACAAAAACATTTGCCATAAGGCCAAGGTACCTTGGTGGATTTACACACTTCAGCAACTAAGAGATAAGAGCAATCCCTTTTCCAGTCCTACAAATTCCATGGAACAAATACCGACTTAATAAAATACAAAAAAGCCAATGCCACTTTAAAAACAGCGGTATTAGCGGCCAAACGCAATTGTTAAGAAAGATTTACCTCCCGAATCTCTCCCCTCTCTCAACAAACGTCAGGCCGGGGTTCCCCCTTCCCCACTTTACTACATTACAACGGACTCTGAGACAATCACCTGCTATTTTCGCATTGCGGAAGAGTTCGTCAAAGCATGGGCAAAGTAAAAAGCTGACACCAATTTTTTCAGCAGAATACGTGCAGCGAAAATAGTCTTATCAGTCTAATCCATACAGCCCTCAAGCTAGGGGAAGACAATCTTTGCAGAACGTGTCTGGAAGGGGCTGAGACTCCAGAGCACCTGCTTGCACGATCCTCATCTCAATAATAAAAAAATAATTAGAAATCCATACAGCCCAAACCCCCTATCTGTCGCCACCAAACATCTAGAGGCCAATTTTGACATGATTGAGCTTGAATACGCTTTGCAAACCGCAAAAGGGAAAAGCCCGGGTGCTGACAGGATATTCTACCCTACGCTTAAACACATCCCCACGGCACTAAAACATAAACTCCTTACAATATATAATAACATGCTAGATACCGGCTCCTACCCCCAAACATGGAGATCAACTATAACCATACCAATAGCCAAAACAAATAAACCAAACCACGAAGTAAACAGCTACCGTCCGATTTCCCTCTGATTTTCGAAAAAATCATTGCCAAAAGACTGATGTGGTTCATTGCCCTACACAGCTTAATCTCCCACAACCAAGTAGCTTTCAAAAGGAAACAGAATACAATGGACGCCTTGTTGCGAATCCAACATTTCGTGTCAAACACCCTTTCCACGAAAAACCATTTCTCCATAATGGCGACTGATTTTGAAAGAGCTTTCGATCGCATGGGAATTCATGCAGTGCTCTGCCGACTCGAACTCTGGGGCATAGGTCCAAGGCCATATCAAATTATAAAGGCCTTTATGACAAATCGCACCTTCAAAGCGAGTCAACAATAATTTCTTAAACACCCACAAGCTCGCTAACGGAATTCCGCAAGGCTCCCCACTCTCTGTAGTTTTCTTTACAATCACATTTGAGCAAATTAATAACATATTCAATAGATATAAAGATGTTAATGTATAGGTTTACGCCGATGACGCAATCATATATACCAAAACTAAAAACGTCAACGCCGTAAAAATAGATTTAGTGACATATTACACGACTTGGATACGTGGAGAGCCTTTTCGGGTGCGGCACTCTCAATAGAAAAATGCAAACTGCTTCACATCTGCCGTTAGCACCAATATGCACTTCCAGAATTAATTTACAAAAACCAAAACATAAACATTGTAAAACACCTAAGAATTCTGTGCATAACCTTTGACTTCAAATTTATATTTAAAGAACATTGTATAAACTTAAAAAAACAGCTTTTAAACGCTTCAATATAATTAAATTTTTAAGATCTAAGTTCACCAACATACACATCAACACCCTCACAAACATCACCCGGGCCCTTAAGATCTCTAAAATTAATTACAGCCTCCCGATTTATGGTTGGTGTGCCAAATTTTACTTAAAACAAGTAGAAACGTTGCAGTCGGACGCAAACGACTGCGGTATACTCGATACCAGTAACAAAATCCAATACAGGTGTACGCTGCCCCAAAGATTGTCTGGTGCAGATGGGATGCCAAAAGTAATCTTCCTTTCAAATTCGGTGACTCTAGCTCAAAGTTAGTAGAATATGGTGGAAGGGGGCTTAGGTTGGTATGCGTGGAGGCGGCAATTTTGAAGCAGTTTTTATGTGGGTCATTAACAGTTATCTTCCTACTAAATTTGGTGACTCTAGCTCAAACACTTAAGAAGATACACCCATTACCGTTTTTAGCGAAACGTTGGGGCGGTTGGGGGCGGCTAGGGCAGTATGGATGAGCGTGGCATCCAAAGTTGTTAAGCTTTGTTTTTGGGGTCGTCATCACCTATCTTGGCTTTAAATTTGCTGGCTCTAGCTCAATAACTGTGGAAGATATAGGCATCTCTATTTTTTAACTGCGGTAGTGGCTTGGAGCGGAATGGGTAGGTGGGGCTCCAAAACTTTGATGCCGTTTTTTGGGGGTTGTAAATAGCTATCTTCTTCCCAAATAGCTGAATTTATCGATTTTGCGCTATCGAGTTTATCGATTTTCCAGCCCCCTAGTTATCGTAGAACTCCAATCTTGACACTTTAATTTACTATGACATAGATAAAGACATATGCAAAGTTTCAAGTCTATTAGACGTACACCATGACGGACATTGCACAAACCCAATATACTCTTTACCTTTGGTATCGAGTATAAAAATTCAATGCCCCATACCATGGAGCCATCCGCCGAGCGATTAACGCATTACCTACCTCCTCCACCACCTGCGTTCTAGCACAGGCCGGACTGCTAAGCATTATAAATCGCATCGAAGTGAAGCTTCTCCCAAAACTGCACACAACACCAAATATCCTTCTGGCGAAAGAATTCTCCATAACAATACAAAACAAACGCAAATTCAAAATCATTTCTTCCATAAGGCGCTGTAACAATTACAACAAACAAACCTGAACCTACCCCTCCCGGCGTACACCCTGGCAACAAGGATTTTCCTTACTGGATGGACAAACACCATAATATTACCTGCAACCTATCTAGCCATACTAAGAACCGAACATCCGCCCCCAAATTCCGGACTCGCTTTTTATGCGAAAAAAAACCAACTCAGTGGAAAAACTCGGCTTTACACAGACGGCTCAACATCGTCGTGACTCGCAGTCGAAGAAAATAGTCGCTGGAGGCCTTCTTCTCCCAGAAATTTGAAATTTTGCGAAAAGTTCTATCGTTACCCATTATTCAACCCCCAATTTTTACATTTTCCAAAATCAATATTTTTTGTAATCGATTGCATGTACACATCGGAAACCAGAATAGTTATCGATAATTTGAAACAAACTTGTTCTGCTCATGGTATAGAAGAACTTATCGTATTGTAATCGATTCCATGTGTACATCGGAAACCAGAATACTTATCGATAATTCGAAACAAACTTGTTCTGCTCATGGTATAGAAGAACTTTTATTCAAAATCTCTAGCTCTTTTAGTCTCTGAGAACTACGCGTTCATACAGACGGACAGACGAACATGACCATATCGACTCGGCTATTGATGCCGATCCAGAATATCTATACTTTATGGGGTCGGAGATGCTCCCTTCTGCCTGATACATACTTTTGCACAAAACCATTATACCCTGATTTACCCATTTTATGGGTTTAGGGTATAAAAAGATCATCGCAGCCCACCAAAAAAAAAAAGAACTTTTTCTAGGTCCCAGGCCATCAAGGGATCTTTGGTAATTAAAACGCCGACAAAGCGGCTAACAATAAACACCACTCGCCATCACACGTTTTCCAACCATTAAGCACTAAAGACACAACCTAATAAATCGACAACTGAGAGAAAAACAACTGGAAGAATGGAACAACTTTAACCATTTGTATTTCCACAACAACCCAAACTTCCAAAAAATCCAACTTCTCCCCACCCTCACACGACGTGCATGTGGGAGGTTCATCCGCTTGCGTATTGGACACGGTGTGGATACCCACCAACATCTCCTTAACGGCCACAAGAAACCGGATTCTGCGGACATGAATTAACCATAAACCATCTACTGGACTTATGTCAACAATTAGAGAGCATTAGGGCCAACATTTTTAGCTCCCAAACTCCCTCCGACCTCCTTAAAACCCCCTCTATTCAGAACATAACATAAATTTTAAGTTTTATACTTGAAGCAAAATTAAATTTATAATTGACTGATCTCCCAAAACAGAGTCGAAGGCCTCAGCAGCCAGTTCTCTCAAAACTAGTATTAAGTTTAGTATTATACATGTACTAGATTTAATTTGTTAAATAAATATAAATAAATAATATAATTCGTTTTACTTTAATCAACTATGTCATAGATAAAGACATTTGCAAAGTTTCAAGTCTCTAACTTGAAGGGTGTGGAAAAAAGTTGCAAACATACGGACGGACAGACGGTCAGACAGACTGACAGACACCATAACGGACATTGCACATAAACAATATACTTTTTACCTTCGGTATCGAGTGTAAAAAATTAAAATTGATGATGTTATTGTTGAAGAACAAGAAAACTTGTAAACTCGTTTCCGAAGGTAATGAGTTTATTGGGTTTGTGCAATGTCCGTCATGGTGTCCGACCGTCTGTATGGACGCAACTTTTTCAACACCCTTGAAGCTAGAGACTTGACATGTCTTTATCTATGGCATATTAAATTTAAGTGTCTAGATTGTGGCTTTACGATAACAGGGGGGCTGGCAAATCGACAATTTCGAGAACTCAAAATCGATAAACCAACCTATTTCACTTGCCCTTACAGCTAGAACTATCAAATTTGGGGAGAAGATTGCTACTAACAACCCCCAATAAGCTGCATCAAAATTCTGGATGCCACCGCCACCCATACCGCCTCAGCCACCTTGCACACCTTTCCACCCCTGTCACATTAGTCGCCACAAACATCTAGAGTTCAATTTTATTCTGATAGAGATGGAATATGCTTTAAAAACAGCAAAAACAAAAAAAACCCAGGTACATAGAAGAAATTATATACAATTGGCAGGCACACATTTAAAGGGGCAGAATATGCATACATGAACACACACAGCCAAATATCTGTATTCAATTTATGACACTAGTCAACAATTTTGCCATCGCAGCCACCATACAGTTATGCAAAAACGCACACAAATTCCAAAAGTGTATTCAGTAGTTCAGTAGTATATTTGTGTCGATGTCGTTTGCCGCCGAAACAGAAAAAATAAAAATATCTGAAATAACAAAAATCTTGGCGAGCAGGCCCAGCAAGAAATTTATGTATCAAACACTTGCATACAAATACTTACAAATATTTATCGTTTTTGGCTGTCGTACGATAGACGACGAGCGCAAGGGCAAGTGAAACAAAAACGTCTGCAATATGATATTCGCTTTCGCGCTCGCTCATGTCTACTGAAGCGAAGGCCAAACCCGGCAAAACCAAGAGAAGTGCAAAGCTTGATTAAATGAGAAAGAGCTTTTACTGCCAAATGCACAGTCTATATATTAGACTGCCTGTGGCTAGAGTAATCAGTATTTTTGTTCGGTCTATAGATACAGCCAATAAGCAGGTTTTTTTTATAACAGATTACACATAATTCTATAATTTACTCTTGTTGATGTGTTAACATCTATCTATTTCTGCCAGTTGAATACATGCAAACAATGCAGCGTGCCGTGCTGCGCTGGTCTCGACCTACGAACAAATTTAGAGTGCTGTCGTGGACCGACTGAAAAATTTCATATGCATATTCATCTGGGTATGATTATATTGGTGTAGCGGCAGAGAATAACTGTAAAATAAAATTTTTAGCGATTTGCCTCAATCTGCTTGATACAGTCCAAGTTGGAAGGGTAGTATAAACTTAATATGAACTTTGTGCAATTGAATAGCAAAACTTGAGATTCTTTAATATAATTCAATTCTACATTTTTGTTAATATTCTAGCATTGTTTATTGTTTATATTCTAGCATAAACAATATATATACATTAAAATCATATATTAAAGTTTTCATTGACAACATAAATCTTCCAATGTTAATTAGGAGTCGAGCGGAACACTTGCTTATGTAGAAAATAAGCTTATTCCTAATAGTTATTTCTTGTGTTGCTGTTTGTGGGCAAACAAATATGCGTTCATAGATTTCTAAGTGATGACAAATTGTTGTTGCTGCTTGTAAAAAGTACTTACATGGATCGTTTTAATGTTTCGCTTTAAATATAAGACATTTTATATGCAATCATGACATCAAAGATATAATAATTATACTAATGTGTTCATATTAATTGAACAAGTACTGTGTAACAGAAGGTCATTGAATTTTTTTAAGTATTTGCCGCTTTAATGTAATTATGTATGTATGTATTTGTTCATATGTTTTATTAGATTTAAGTTATTTTAATAGAAGTAGGAAACCTGTAATATATGGTAATAAATAAAGCAATTAAGAGCGGGGTAGGGTTTTAAAGGCGAGAAAAACGAATATTTTTAAGATTTTTTTTCGGCGAAATCAACAATATAATTTTATTAAATTTTATTACATATTATTGTACAACTTTTGAAGTATGTCACAAAAAATTGTCAAAGAAAAATTTTAATAAATAAGCCGGTGACGGTGAATCTCCAGAGGTGCCTTGAAAAAAAGTTTTGCGGTGTACATTTTAACTCGTTACCTGATTATCTTAAACAAAAAAAATTATATGAATTTTAAAGGTGATGTATTTCTTGAGGTAATCAGCAAGAGTTTTTTTTTCTATTTTTTACAGCACTTCGAAGTGAAAAACGCGATTTTAGTTTAAAAAAATCGCGATTAATTTGTTATTAAAAAATAGAAAAAGATGAAAAAAAAAAACTCTTGCTGATTACCCGTTGATTTATGTGAAGAAGTAATGTTCAAATTTTCAAAAGGATCGGTTCAGTAGATTTTGAGATCACAAACTTTAAAAAAGACGTTTTTGGGAAAATCGATTTAAAGTTTTTCATACGTGAAAATTCGAAATAAACCATCAATAAAAGAATATTAATTTTTATACTTACATAGAGTCATCAATGCCAGCTCCATACAGTGAAACACTGTCACTCAGCATATCCAATGCATCTTTTTGCTCTTGTCTACGTTGAATTCTACCCTCTTTTGTTGTACGCGCAGCTTCTTCGTTCCAGCTAAGCCTAGGCCTAACACACGCATGACGAAAGCAAAACGATGATTCACTTCATAATATGATTACCTTGACTCTTTTTTCACTCTTTCACTAGAAGGAACATACCGAGGCGCTTTACATTTTTCCCATGACAATTTGATGGTGAAAGCTATACCTTCGGATTTGCATGTGCGAAAACTAATTTTTCCATTACATTCAACGCACTTCACTAATGTACTTATCGTTGAAAATACTAACAGGAAGTCTATAATCCTGTAATGTTTCTCCAAATCTTGCTCTACTTAGAAGTACTAAGTTTTTTTTTTTATGTGACGCGCTGGACGCTTCGGAACTATTATTTTTACGTTTTGGGAAAGATTTTTTTCTTGGTCGACCAAAAATATTGCCACTTTCCTTGCGATCTTGCCGGGTTACTTTTTTTTTTATATAAAAATCAGGTAGCACGGCCGGTCGTTTGAAACGCTGTAACTCCGTTAGTTTTACTCGGATTGACTTGAATTTTGGACATAATATTCTCGACATATTATTCATTCAGAAAAAAAAAATAATAAAAAAAATGAAAAAAAAAATTATTTTAAAGCCCTACCCCGCCCTTAATAATAACGATACATATATTCATGGTTCCCATTGTACTTCTTTAATCTAATTACTTATATTCCCGAACTTATTTATAAACTGACAGATTCAAAACAGGTGCGACAATTCAATTTAAGCCAGAACAATTACCACTCATAAAAACGATCTTCATATATGTATGTATGTACATACATGAACACACACATGCAAATGCAAGGCATAGAGAAAAATATCAAAAATCTCGACAAAGCACAAATCAGGCAGCCCAACCAAACCAAACTCACACGCATTCATATAGTAATGCATTTTGCCCGTTTGTTGCTTACCGCCGCGCGAGTTATAAGTAATAAGTAATAAGGTTCCAGAGTTATTGATCTCAATTAATTCTAAGTAAGAAAAATGTTTTTGAAAATAACAGTAAATGCAGCGTGGGCAAAACCAACTGCACACGCCAATAAGAATTAGAGCATAAGCCAGACGTTCTTGTAGTACAAATAAATAAAGATATTTTAGTTGATTTACGCTACCTACACAAAAGCTACAGTCGTGTTTTTATTTGAAAGTTCTTTTATAAGATTATATTCTTTAAATAAGTCTTTAAATTTTTATAATTTTTCTATATTTTTAGGCTCTATATGATTTATACCTTTTATAAGAACTTATGGAATCATTTTTTATCCTTTAAATTTAGGTCAAATTGTAAGAAAAAGATTTGATCAGGGTTGATCAGAATATTTTGGGGGTCAACAACACACATACAGCTCAAACTGACTGCGCGCTCGATAACATATGAACGGATACATATAAAAACGATTAGATCTAGCGACTCGAGTCTGCTCTGTTGCTCATCATTCGCAGGCAAAGCAGGAAAAACGATGACTTGCACTTTTACGTGGCATAACTTCTCTGCAAAATTTGGAGGCGAGAGAGTTCTGGAAAGCGCTCTTTTGTTTCCATGGATACAATCGTACTGGTAATGAATAATAAGATTCGCGAGTCTTCTATCATATTTTCTGCTGAGTCATAGCTTTTTTTATCACTGAAATCGGCTATTGATTTTCGTGAAACACGAGTCAATAACTGATCGCTATACTCGTAGGGAAACTGTATTCTGCGTGCGAGTATTCGATTCCATCGGGTTCCATCGAAGGCAAGTTTTTAAGCGTTTTGGTTTGATCTCCTCTCACAAATTTACGCATGGCTTTTATTGCTATCGGAAATGGAATAATTAATGTTTTCCTCACGGGAAGATTTATTGCTTATTTGCAGTAAACGTGATCTGCTTATGGTATATGAGAACTATTTTTAAATTCATCAGTTTCACTCTAATAATCTGAGCGATTGACGCGTTTAAAAATACGGACACAGCTATATTATTAGACGATTATAGCATTATAGGGAGATGCATCATTCAAATCTTAAATTTACCATCTTTTTGTATTTTTAATAGGTTTTGAAAAACTTATTAGCTTTTTTTTTTAAATATTTTCAACAGGACGGATTAAATGTGCAACAAAAACAATACAAAATGATTTCGAAAACTTGCACGCAAATTTCTCAATTTATAAAATTGGGGTAAACATATCTTATTGTGATATAATTGTTTGGAGCTGACGCTTACGCTGAGCTTGTTCATTTACACCCCTGACACGGAAGAATTTATGTATGAAAATTTAATTATGCCCGATTATCTTAATGAAATTTCCACATTAAGAAACTATCAGTCATGACATATATATCAAACGAAAGGAAATCAGGTCTTCTTTGTATTAAAAAAGTTTTAATCGATTCTATGGCTGAATTTTTGAGCAATTTGCAATTGAAAAGAAAGTTGTGGTTTTTGCACTGACTTTTTGCCTTAAAAAGTTATATATTTGGCAAAAGTATAAAAAATTTAATTTGGGAATGTTTGTTTGCCTCATCACAACTTAAACTTTAGAGTATCAGAGTAATTGATTGATTATTGAGATTGCTAGAGCAATTTAAAGTCTTCAAAACGAAGCAAAATTTTGCATGTTTTTGGTCTCATTTTTAATAAAAAATGTAATCACTACATATATATATATAGTAAGATATCCAATATGCACACATATTCATATCTCAAATATGTTACACATAGCATGAACCCCAACTCATAGCCAAACCATAAAGCATCCCAAAACTTATTGTAAACAACATCTGAGTCCGTCTGTAAACAAATCCTAATAATCACGCCACTAGCGTGAGATCGCCGAATTGGCACGATAACATAAACATATTTCTAAAATCACGCCACAAGCGTGAGATCGCCGAATTGGCACTTTTTGGTAAAAGCTTAAAACGATCAACATAAACATATTCCTAAAATCACGCCACAAGCGTGAGATCGCCGAATTGGCACTTTTTATCAAAGCTTAGAAGCTTTAATCATAAGAAAAGCTCTCAACCGAGGCTTGCTCTGCGCAGCAAGAACTTCACAAGAGGAGTTGGAATTGAATCATAGAATAAGCAAGACGTTTAACATTCGTCAACACTTTAAAATTGAATAAAGAGTTTATTAGTGTAAAAGAAATAAAACTGTGTTTTTATATTTTTTGTACACAACTTAATAACGAACAATCCAATTATATATATATATATATAAAGTTTAAAATAAAGGTTGAAGCCTTGGCTTTAAAATGAAATTAGTTTAAGGAAAATCTATCCATTAATTCATGAGCAATTAGCGATTGTGTGAAGCATCCATATTACACCAACAACTTTTTTGGATAGCACACTCATTACCGTAACGTAAGACGTATTCTACGTCAAAAAGTTATAAAAAAAAAATTAAGTTATCATTAACAAGCACACGCAGAAACTGGAGCAAATTAAAGTAAATGTTACTTTTACTATACTAGTATTTTGATGTGAACTCACTCCGGTTCCGGTTGTCCATCAGCCTCGCACTCAATTATAAATGGCTTGTCGCTCTCTTTGTTTTGTTGCGCCACCTTAAAAAGCAGCTCATCTGTGGGCGGTTGTTTTATTATCCGCGGCGGTGAATTGTCTAAGAACATGAAAGCAAAAGAAAAAGTAAGTTTGAAACGGATACGGGAGTGAGCCTTGGCTCGGGCCTAAGGCCGTGTTGCACCTTTACCAATTAAACATGTAAATAAGGAACGGAAAATGTCTGAATATACTTTTATTTAAGCGATCTAGCTAATAAGTTTTTTCAATCTTTTGCAAATGCTGTGTTTTTCTAGTGATTTCGATTAAATTTTCATAAGTAACTATTCAATTTTTTTTAGAGAATAATTTTATTTGGTGTAAGTAAACTTGTGAAGTAAACTTGTTCTGCCTCTGGATTACAGGAGTATATATCCAAATGTGGAGCGCTTTTGTAAGCTGATACGAGGTAAGTGGGTGTGGCTTAACCTTAATTTAGGGTTGTAAGAACTGCGGAAGTAATTAGCAGACTATTGCATATCTTGGGGAGGAAATCACAAGCTTTCTTGCCAATATATTTGAATGCTCTAGTTCAACAATTGTGGGAGATATAAGGGCTTCACTATAAGACCACACCCACTCATCCACCACCTTCGCTTTGTGAAATCGAAACGAAATAAGTAAGTCACCCGAAAGTTTTTTTTTTTTAAGTAAAGTTCTTAATCTTAGTTCATTTTATTTATAAATGAATGGTATTAAGTCTATATCAATTAGATATAGAGATTAAACAGTGTTATTAGCTAAAGTAGATCGTAGATAATAACGCATTTATTAAAAATTATGTTTTTTCGTAATTTATAGTGATATTTTTTCGACTTACTTGTTGCCGTTGAACTGCCTAAAAAAGCAGCTAGTAATACCGCGGCCAGCATCATGGACTGCCGCCTCATTTTGATTACGTTACGTATTGCAAATGTTATTTTTGTTGTTGTTATTATTTTTGTCGAATTAAAAACACTCCAAAGTGTCGCGATCGTGAGGCAGACTTTTTGTACCTAAATTTCCGCGCTTGTATTGTCAATTACTATTATAAAATTCTACAATTTTTTTTATGTTTTTGTTAGGCTCCAAAAATTGTCTAAAGCTGGCAAGCTAAAATATTAAAACACATTGAGCAACTTCTTACACTGTCATGAGAAACAACTTGAAGCGGCGTAATTAAGGAATCAGATCTTTGACATATGCATATATATGTAAATCTATCTACAACCACTTGGAGTTGTAGTAATTATTTTTTCTCCAAAATTTTCGTTGATGTGTAAGTCTGCAATCAAAAATATATACATTAATATGTTATGATTTAGTCATGTGAATTAAATTGAATGTATGGCCTTATACCTGCTAGTTTTCGGTCCTAGCGTTTCTGTGGTGCAAAACTTCAAAAATTGTTTTATTTGGGGGCCGTATATCATTTTTATTTATACTTGATAACGAAAAATAAAAAACTGCAAGAGTTAACAAATTTGTTAACAAAAAATTGGTTACACGCTCACCTATTCCGCCCCCAGCTATACGCACATTAACTTTGGATCGCCTACACCTTCAACAGTTATTGAGCAACAGCCAACAAATTTGGTGCCAAGATATGAGATTGTCAAATCATAATAGTTGAGACGGGTTAAGAAATTATATAAAATGGCCACGCACACATTTAAAAGTGCAGCATATGCATACATGAACACACACAGCCAAATATCTGTATTCAACTGACGGACATTGCACAAACCCAATATACTCTTTACCTTCGGTATCGAGTATAAATACACACACACACACACATATACACAGGGTCCAAAATTTTTCCAAAGCCTGATTTCTTGGTTTTACTTTCGTTAACTGCTTAAAATAGTTGTGCTAGGGGGGCCTGCCATTCAGAATACTGTTCAATAAAGATTATGGCAAACGAGAATGCAGCTTACGCCAGACTTTAAAACAGGGCCAACACATAAGCAATGACCAGTTTACATTGGCTCGCCACTAAACACGGGTTAGAAACAAAATCTAATTAAATTAGTGCGACGTAAATAATTATTTCATACTGTTAAGCTTTTTGTGCACGCTCTCCAGGTGGCGATTTTAGACTGGCAATAACGTTGAGCTGCAAAGGACGTTGAATTTTAAGTTCACAATTACGAACAAAATTTGGATCACTAGCACTATAAATGAGCTTTATGCAGTAAGGATACCCAACACGGCACTATGGATTTACACAAACTTTGCCAACGACTCGATGTGGAGAGCCTTAGAGGTAAGTGAAGCAAAAACGATTTAAGCCTGTTTTAGAACACACGGGCGCATAGGTTAACCGTAGAATACGTCTGTTCTTGTGCATCAAAAATTATGACAATAAACATAGTATTTATATAATTTGAAATTTAAATATATATAAACTATATAAGAAAGCTGAAATGCATATTTATGCCTTTGTTACGCTGCGCAAAAGTGATTTTTATTACAGGCGACATTGTTATAATCGATACCGAAGGTAAAGAGTATAGTGGGTTTGTGCAATGTTTGTCTAAAAAATACTGCATTATTTGGATCCACGCCCACCAGTTCCGCCCCCAGCCCCTTGCAATTAACAATCATAAATGCCTTTATCTTCCACAGTTTTTGACCCAGAGCCAACAAATTTAATTCTAAGATAGGTGATGACGACCCCAAAACGCATTCATAAAAACTTTGGATGCCACCGCCTATCCATTCTGCGCTAAACATCCCACACCGCCCCATCGCTTCGTTGAAAACGGTAATGCAAGTATTCTGCATAGTGTTTCTTTAAATTTAATAGTTAGATAATAAGATAATTGTTAACGACCCCCAAAAATATGCACCAAATTTTTGGAGCACCGCCCACCCATTCCCCCAGCTACCCGAAGTTAAAAAACAGAAATGCCCATATCTTCCAAAGTTTTTGAGCTAGAGCCACCAAATTTTGTGCCAAGATAGGTGGTGACGAGCCCCAAAAACTTTGGATGCCACCCCCATCTAAACTACCCAAGTCACCCCCAACCGAACTAACGCTTCGCTAAAAACAGTAATGCAATTATCTTCCATAGCATTTGAGCTAGAGTCACCAAATTCAGTAGGAGGATAACAGTTAACGACCCCCAAAAAACTGCATCAACTGCAAGTTTTGGAGCCACGCCCCCTCGTTCCCCAGCCATCGAGCAGCTGAAACACAGAAATGCCTATATCTTCCACAACTTTTTAGCTAGATCCATCATATTTGGTGCCAAGGTTGGTGATAAAGAAACCCAAACTATATGGATGCACCACCCACCCATACCGCCCGCCGCCCACCGTTCACAATATTTTACTGATTTTGAGCTAGAGTCACCAAATTTGATAGGAGGAAAGCAATTGACATCCCACACAGGTCTGCGAATAACATTTTGATGCCACGCCCCCGAACCACCTTCAGCCCACCTTTCGCCACCTTTTACAAATTTTGAGCTTGAGTCAAAAAATTTGGTAGATAGATTTCTGCGTTCCCAATCTGCATCAAAAAATCAGGGCTGCCACCGTAAAGACGAACTTAATTTCCTGAATTTATCAAATTGGGGATGAAAATATTTCATTGTAGTATAATTTTTGTTTGGAACTCACGCTCAAGCTGAACTTGTTCATGTATACCCCTGGCAAGGAAGAATTTGTGTATGAATTAATTATTATTATATATTATGCCCGAATATCTGAATGAAATTTCAGCATTTAAAAGAGATCAGTCATGACCGCATTTATCAAACGAAAGGATATCAAGTCTTTTTATGATGAAAAAAAATTTTTAAATAAAATGTATTGAGGAGTTTTTTTTTAGAAATTTGTAATTAAAAATAAGTAATGATTTTTGCACTGATTTTGATTTTGCGTTATCGAATGTTTCGATTTGCCAGCCCCCCAGTTATCGTAGAGCCAAAATCTTAACACTTTATTTTATTATGAAATAGATATTTTGGAATGTTTCAAGTCTCTAGCTTGAAGGGTTTTGAAAAAAGTTGCGTTCGTACAGACGGACGGACACCATGACGGACATTGCAAAAACCCAATATATTCTTTACCTTCGGTATCGAGTATAAAAATCTATGAAAAAATATTTGGACACAATAGGTCTGTTTGATAGTAGAAAGTGTAGGGTAGTGCAGTGCAGAACAGAACACGAAAAATACAACCCTGAAAATTTTAAGTGTAAAAAGTGTAGATCTACTTTCGCAGAAAAAAGGTGTTAGTTAGAGCAAACGAAGCAAACAACAGCTGACTGTGACAGCCGAAAACAGGTCTTTAAGTGAGTTAATTGATGACGACAGTGATGATGAAATTATTGAAAGCTCCACTGATCCAAGTGATCCTACACAGATAAAGGGTCTGCATATTGTATAAAAAGTTATTAAAATAAATTTATTTAATACAACCTTCAATTGAAAACCTTCTTCTATGTAATCCTCATTTGACATTTTGTATTATTGTTATAGCTTGCAATAATAAACTGATTTAAAGTGCTCAAAGCCGCAACTGACAGAAAACAGCTGTTTGGCCACATACAAGAAATAGCTGACACAAAACAGCTGTTTTGTTGTTCTACACTTTTCTGCTCTTGATTTTTGGTGGTGTAGAAAAGTGCAAAAAAGTGTAAGTCAGGGCACACTAAAAAACACAGGGCAGAATAGTTTAGTGTAAAAAAGTGCAGCTATCGAACACTTTTTGTGAACTAGTGTACACTAGCGCAACCTAGTGCATCTATCGAATACACCTAATGTATACACATTGTCATTTGGCAAAACCGGTTGTCTAGAAATCTAGTGGGCTTTTTAAAAATAGAATGCTTAGCATTAATTTTTACAAAACAAAATTGCTTTTCGACTGGATCAAACTTTTGTTGTACTGATCCGATTTTATTCATTTAAAATGCAGGTATTTACTTTTAATAATAATATTTAGAATTGAATTTACCCTCAAATTTTTCTAGCAAAATTAACAAAATCGATTTAATCATCATCATTTGTCATGTTTATTTTATGTATTTGTCTGACTCTTAAGGTCATAAATGTGTTAAAATAAGCTGCAGAAATTTGCAAATGTGTATACAATCGTAAGTATACTGACGCCGTCTAACGTTTGCCTATTGTGCTGTTGCGCTTTGCCATCGTCTTTCGTGTGTGTATATGCTTAGAAAAATTTTATATTTACTAATATAAGTTTATGTCTTTGCTCTTGGATTTTATTTTTTAGGCTCGTTTTATAAATGTTTGTTTGCAGGCCTAAATATTTTAAATCTGTAGTTCTCAGAAAATTGAAGCAATGCAGAAAAATTAAAAAAAAATTATCGAAGTTGTACAAGGAAACATTGAAAAAAGTGGCTAGATTCCCGAGTTAAGCTATGTCATCAGGATACAAAATTAATGCTTGAAACTGCTAAGAAACTATCCTTTGTTCAACATTCTACCCACAGTTCACAAATTTGTAATCCATGGTGCAAATGTGATTAATTGTGCACTTTTTTCAATTAGAAAATTATTAGAAGAAACTTCAGAATCGCGAAACAAAGACATAAACCTATTTAAAAAGCAGCATACCGGAAAGACTTTTATCACTTTAGCAAACATGGATCTAATAAATAGACTTTTAATATGCCGATCCTTTTATTACGGGACTAAGGCAATTGCCATGTAAATACAATTCACACTTAATGCAGTCTGCATTGGAATTGTCTGCATTGGAATTGTTAGAAGTGTCTGATCAATTATAGCCACGCCCCTTTTGCTATGAGTCCTATGTAAAAAATAAATAAAAAAAACAAACGACTTACAGAACCGTAAACTAAGCGATTGATCATGAGATGATCTTTAGCAAAGTTGTTGGGAAGAGCCAGGGATGGTTTCTGGTTTGGTACGACCAATTTTGGCAGTGGCATTTTTTTGGAGTTGAATTATTTTTCTATAGCAGTAGGCTTTTCAAAAAGTCTACTTGCTACGGAAAGTGAAGCTAATATTCTCTCATTCAGTTTTGCCAGTTAATTGTGAGTGAAACTTAAATAGATTTCAAAAATATTCAAAAGCATATTTTTCATCGTCAATATTAATATTTAAATCCGTGTTTGAAAAATCGATTAAACTGGATTGGAGACATTCCAAGTGCTAATTGACATATTATAAATTCAAACGCATTTTTCACGTCGCTGATGCAAAATTTTGCCTGTAAAGCAAATAGCAGATTTTCCAGGCATGCCACCGCGCGTTCTTACATTGAACATTGGCGCTCCCATCACTCACTTTGCAATGGAACCAGATTAAAGGTCAATAATTTTGACTAGAAAATTCATTTATGACATTCGAATTCAAACGTTTTCTGTTCCCGGTGCGAATCTTTTAGCAAAGACTTATCAACAAAGCATAAAGACAACCGTTCATAGTGTGTGGATTAAATTTGCAAAAAACATGCTCATCACATGGGCAGCTCTATCCTCACCTGCCCACATTCAATTGTTGCTCTGGCAGCTGATATTATATTGTATCTTGATCCCATTATCATTTTACACTAAAAATTAGAAAATGTTGTGTAAAGTTTCAAGTCTCTAACTTAAGTGGAAGTATTTTTGACTGAACTGCCCATGTATAGTCTCTAAAGGAGCTTTAGAATATAGGCATCCGATGTGGCCAATTTCTTTTACACTATATTAAAAATACTTTTTTAGATTTTTGATAAAAATTTCATGTCGGTTTTTCAACTGGAAGTATTTATGGCCGCGGTTCCATACAAGCCCAACCACTGAGCATTCCTGGCTCATTCACAACAACTTTGCTGAAGATCATCACATGCATAGTTTTCGGTTCTATACGCCTCGCAAAAACACATTAATTTTTATATAAATAGACAAACAAACCAGGCGAACTCCGTTTCGCCACCAAATTTTATTTCATTTCACAACAGTAATGAATTCATTTCGATTACAAAAATTAAGTGTAATGTAGTTGAACTTCTAAAAAACGAAATTAAAGTATATCTCAAGTAAATACTGAATCGAAGCGTTATACGTGTCCGCAAATTATCCGTTTCATTGACATGCTCTTTGATAAACCACATTTTTTGTTTTTTGGTCTGACGTTAACACAAACAAAGCGGATGGTTTCCCAACTCGTGAACACCCAACGTGTAACTGCCCATGTGAAAACAATGATTTTCTAAAATTATTCCGCAAACACTAAGAGATTGGCCTTGTGACCTGTTAACTGTCATTGCGAACGCAAGGCGAACTGGAAATTGCAATCGTTTGAAGTCAAAGGGAAGATCAATCGGAATCATTGGTATTCGAGGAATACATACATTTTCACCTGCTTACTTTCCATTAACCCTCTAACCCGCAAGCGTGCCTCAGGGCATACTTTGAAGAAATTCACCGTTATGCCAATATACCGTTGTTTTTGTAGAACTGTAAACGCAGAACAATTAATAACAAAACATATGATCTTTTTATAGAAGGTTATCACTTGTTTCAACTCTTTGTTTAGTCGCTGTGCTGGTTTTTGTGCGAGAACTTTCATTTTTAGTGCGAATATTTTTATGAAATAAATTATGATTTTTAAATACATATAAGTTTTAAAAGTTTCTTACAACGAATTGAACTAAATATTTTTTTTTTTAATAAGTAAAGGCCTTTTTATTTGAAATCAACATTCACCAAGTAAATTATACGTAAGAATTGGGTTTTACAAGCAAAAAAGTGAACAGTGCCTGAAGGCACCGTTGGCGGTTGCGGTGTAAATTTATCCCCAATACTAATTTAACGTTTTTACATGCTTTTATATAACTTGATAAGTCTGCTTGCTTTCAAATGATATTTTGGTCATGGTAAATTTTTTTTTTGGCTTAAAATTCACAACTGGTTTTAGAATTCTGAGCATTGATATGTGGGTATTGCATGGACTATGGCAAAAATTTATTATATCTATTATATTATATAACATATGTATGCAAGATCATGTCCTCAAAATTGAATCCAAATAAACCAATCAGGTTATCAGCTTTGAGTGATGAACAGCTGGAAGAATTAATGGATTCTGTTGACGAAGAACTAGATTTCAGCAGTGATGATTCGGACTTAGATCCCACTTACCAGCCTGATGAAATCAGTCCGGAAGATGATCAATGCATTTCAGAATGCATTGAAAATATGGATAAATCAATATTTATGTCCCAGGCAATTAACATGGCGCTCAATGTTAGTGAGTTTGAGGCACTACCAGGATCTTCACCATTAGTTAGACCCGTAGTAAACAATAATGTTGATAACGATGAGCCAGTTTAAGAAACTGCAACAGAACCTACTTCGGTATCAAACGATTCAGCTGCAATCATATCTCGCAAAAAACCATCTAAAAGACCTCGATCTCCTTTACCACTGATGGAAGCTACTGGTCCGTCAAATGTTCCTTCTGCTGTAGGCTTCAGCGGTGCTGATACTGCATCAATAAAGAAAGATGCAAAAGAATTTTCCAGTATAGTATGGCGTAAAAAATCATTGAGATTCCATATAAATGATGTAGCATTTCGTTGCCATCAGAAATTAAAGATTTACAAACACCGATGCAAATTTTTATATATTTTTGGACAAGCGATGTTAAAGGCACAATCGTTGCCGAAACAAATGAAGTAGCATCTACAGAGAACATAATTAATCCACTCAAATTAACTAACGATGAATTGTATCATTATATTGGAATTTTTCTTTATATGTCACTTTACCGGTACCCGAATATCGAAAGTTACTGGAGTAAAAACGCGTTCACCCCTATTCAAGAAACAATGACTAGGAAAAGATTCGAAGCTATTAAAAAATTCCTGACATTCCGAAATGAAAACAAGTAGAAACGTTGCAGTCGGACGCACCCGACTGCGGTACACTCGATACCAGTAGTAAAACAGATTAAAAGAGAGCTGATTGCAATGGTGTGCGGATACGGCAGGGGTGTACGCTGCCTCAAAGATTGTCTGGTGCAGATGGGGATGCCAAAAAGCTATCTTCCTTCCAAATTTGGTGACTCTAGCTCAAAGTTAGAAGAATATGGTGGATGGAAGGCTGGGGGAGGTATGGGGGGGGGGGGGGGGCTGGCATCAAAATTTTAGCTGAAGATCTATTTATGATGTCAATAGCTATCCTCATACCAAATTTGGTGACTCTAGCTCAAAAATAGTCAAATTTGGGGGAAGGGGGGATGGTGTTGGTAAGGGGGGGCGTGGCATCCAATTTTTTGCTGTAGATCTATTTATGATGTCAATTGCTATCCTCAAACAGAATTTGGTGACTCTAGCTCAAAGTTAGTAGAATATGGTAGAAGGGGGGCTAGGTGGTGGGGGCCTGGTATGGGGGGGGGCGTGGCGTCCAAAGTTTTGCTGCAGATCTGATTGTGATGTTAATTGCTATCCTCATACCGAATTTGGTGACTCTAGCTCGAAGTTAGTAGAATATGGTGGAAGGGGGGCTGGGGGCTGGTATGGGGGGGCGTGGCGTCCAAAGTTTTGCTGCAGATCTGATTGTGATGTTAATTGCTATCCTCATACCGAATTTGGTGACTCTAGCTCAAAGTTAATAGAATATGGTGGAAGGGGGGCTGGGGGCTGGTATGGGGGGGCGTAGCGTCCAAAGTTTTGCTGCAGATCTATTTATGATGTTAATTGCTATCCTCATACCAAATTTGGTGACTCTAGCACAAAGTTAGTAGATATATGGTGGAAGGGGGGCTGGGGGCGGTATGGGTGGGGGCGCCATCCAAAATTTTTGGGTTTCTTCACTTCCAATCTTGGCAACAAATTTGGCGGCTCTAGCTCAAAAGCTGTGGAAAATATAGGCACTTTTGATTTCAAAATGCAGTGGGCTAGGGAACGGGGGGGCGTGGCTCCAAATTTTTGATGCAGTTTTTTGGGGGGTCGTTTCCAGTTATCTACCTACCAAATTTTGAGACTCTAGCTCAAACACTTTAGAAAAAACACGCATTCCCGTTTTTAGTGAAGCATTGGGGCGGTTTGGGGCAGCTTGGGCAGTATGGATTGGCGTGGCATCCAAAGTTTTTATGCATTTTTTTGGAGGTTGTTATCACCTATCTTGGCACAAAATTTGGTGGTTCTCGCTTAAAAACTGTAATAGATATAAGCATTTCTGTTTTTTAGCTGCGAGGTGGCTGGGGGCGGAATGGGTAGGTGGGGCCACAAAACTTTGATGCAGTTTTTGGGGGGTCGTTTCCAGTTATCTACCTACCAAATTTTGAGACTCTAGCTCAAACACTTTGGAAGATACACGCACTACCGTTTTTAGCGAAGCGTTGGGGTGGTTGAGGGCGGATAGGGCAGTATAGCTGGGCGTGGTATCCAAAGTTTTTATGAATTTGATTGGGGATCGTCAACACCTATCTTGGAACCAAATTCGATGGCTCTAGCTCAAAAACTGTAGAAGATATGGGCATTCTTGGGGTTAAACTGCGGGGGGGGGGGCTGGGGGCGGTATGGGTGGGCGTGGCTCCAAAATTTATGATGCAGTTTTTTGGTGGTTGGTAGTAGCTATTTTCTCCCCAAATTTGGTAGTTCTAGCTGTAAGGGCTTGCGAAATAGCTGCATCTATCGATTTTGCGTTATCGTGTTTATCGATTTGCCAGCCCCCTAGTTATCGTAGAGCTCCAATCTTGACACTTTAATTTACTATGCCATAGATAAAGAGATTTGCAAAGTTTGAAGTCTCTAACTTGAAGGGTGTGGAAAAAAGTTGCGAACATACGGACGGACAGACGGACAGACGGACAGACACCATGACGGACATTGCACAAACCCAATATACTCTTTACCTTCGGTATCGAGTATAATGAGCGCGTGAAGAAGGGTCAACTCGGCTACGATTCGCTATTTCGAATACGAAATATGGCCAACGAACTCAACAAAAGATTCGACTCCGTGCCAAAAACAGCTCGTTTGTGCGTTGACGAGCAGATGTGCAGTACTAAAATGCAACATCACCTTAGACAGTACATGCAAAATAAACCTCATAAGTGGGGCATAAAATTATTCGTGCTATTCGATTCATTTGGTTTTGCTTACAAGTTTGAAATATACAATGGTGCTGGTGATAACATAATTCTTCCTGGCACACCGGATCTTGGTGCAACAGCAAACGTTGTTGTGCGTTTATCACAAACAGTTAACAACTTTTTACACCACATTGTCTATTTCGACAATTTTTATACGTCAATTCCATTATTAGTTTATCTGCGAGCAAGAGGAATTTACAGTTTAGGCACTGTCCGAGCAAACAGAATACCAAATTGTAAGCTTCCTTTGGATAATGCGATCAAACACCAAGAACGAGGCTTTTCAGCAGAGTTCCAGGAATCTGCTTTTGGCATTGATATAAGAAACGTCTTGTGGAAGGAAACCAAACAATATATTTAAGTTGATTGTCCGCAAATAATTTGCGAGTACAATAGCCATATGGGTGGCGTAGACCTTATGGATGGTCTTATGGGTCGGTATCATATTCGAACAAAAACCCGAGATGCGATGACACGTTTGTTTTACCATTTCATTGATATGGCCGCCACCAACTCCTACATTTTGTATCGTCGTATACACGCAGAAAAAATAACGGTTGTTGCAGTTGCCTGAATTTCGGGAAGAAATAGCTGCTGGTCTTGTGGCATATAAAATAAAACGTGTCGCAGGTCGTCCAAACAGTCCCTCACACAGTTTTGCAAGAAATCCACAACCGAGTGGTTCTAAAGTGGGTCAAAGAGCGAAACATCCAGTTGATGACGTTCGATATGACAATATTGGCCACTTTCCAACGTGGCTATCAAAAGAAGGTGGTAAAAAGTGGTGCAAATTATGCAAAAAGTCTCAAACGCAATGTGTTTGCTCAAAATGCAATATCCATTTGTGCTGCTCTTACGCCAAGAATTGTTTTTCGGACTATCACCAACATTAAAATTCTCATAAACATTATTTTTCAGTTCATAATGAAATAAAATAAAATATAAATAAAACGGACACAATTAAATTTTTTTAGGGCTTAACCGTCAACAGTGTCTCGAGGCACTTTTCACCTTTGTTTACCTGGCTGCTATACCAAATGAGCGAATCTCTTGCAAACAAAAGTTTTGTGTTTATTTAACTTATTAAAGTAAAAAAAAAAATTATTTCAGGGCAAGAAACACGTTTTTACAGTTTGGGGGGTTGGAGGGTTAATATTGGTTGCCTCAATCAAATTCTTTTAACCGAAAGCCGAGTAGCGTTGCAAAGTCGCGGTGGATTCAAATTACGCAATATCATAATAACTGTACCAAATTTGAGTTGCAAGTTATGTGGTGGAAATCCTGGTTACTCCAGAGAGTTCAAAAACTCCGTTGGATAATTAACTACATCATCGGGATTTGTTCTGGAATCAACGGATTTGTATGTCACCAAATCGCCAGCAATTTTTGATTGAATGGTGAAATTAAGTGCGTTTGCATCATTATTCTTTGCGGTCAGAATTGCTCGTTGACTTAACCAAGCAAAATTCTGACAATTCCCACTAATGTTTGGGAAAACATTTTCATTTTTTTTTTCCGACAACGCCTTGTCTCAATGGACATTTTCTCTTATTATTTTTTGTCTTTCTTCGCTTTAGTTCTGTGAATACACTTGTTGCTGGCTTGCATGTCTTGTCCGGCTGCCGATGTTCGCACGTCGTCCTCTAGGCATTTTGGACTATGGACAGAGTGGTGAATTTAACCTCAAATGCACGATCCACATAATTTACACAGTTCAACTTATCACCTTAAGCCAAATTCATGCTGTTGAAATTGAATAAAAATCTGCACAATACACGTGATTAATTTGATAGTTTCCAATTGAAATGTTAGGAAACGAATAACTTTTTTTTATTTTTTTTTACAATTTCACAGTGAACAATACCTGTTTGTCACATGAAATGAACTGAGCAGAGAAAAATGAGTAGCTGTCAAACAATATTGGTTTATAGTAGATGCTATGGATCAGAGTTGGCGCTGTATCTGGAAAGAGATTTTGCCGCTTTTCTGTTGCAATTTTTTCCTGAATTTTCTTTGCTACCTCACGGAGCCCGAGACCTTTCCAACGAATGCAAAACCGTGGAAACCGGTTCGTGCGTTCTGGATTTTTATAGTCAGAAAGGAAATTTGGACTTAATTTTATATAGTAGATAATTTCCACCATGACTCAAATTTAACAATGTTTAAGCTGCTTTCACACGGTCGGTTCTTCTGTAGCTTTTTTTTAAAAAAGCCAGCGCTCTCGTGTGAACACACAACACTTTTTAGGTCCGGTCAAAAACCAACGCAGAAATGAGAGAAATAGAACGTGTAAGTAAAAAAGACGTTTTAGGTATTTTGTAGTAATTGTTGGCAAAAAAAAAAATAAATAAATATTCTTAGCTTGAGCTACCGCGCATAAAATACAAACAACCTCTCATATGTTTTCGCCTGTATCACATTTAAGGTTGTTTATTTGTTTGTGCTGAATTAAACAGAGTGTGACCAGATTGTGTAAACACAAAAAGTGATGGGATTTTCAATTTAACCGATGCGAATAATGTGAATGCCAACATTTTTGGTCGGTTAAAAAAATCTACAGAAAAACCGACCGTGTGAAGGTGGGGCTTTAACAAGGTTTTACACAAAATTGGACTTTAGCTTGTTTCACTTAAAACAAAATAAACATATAATTTTCTACATTTATTTTAATGTTACACAGCAAACCTGCCTTCGCTGCCACAGGTAAGATTTGCAAATTCATCAGCCAACGTGCCCGCTGCACATCGCATCTTTTGCAGCTCAAGTGAGAATATGAGAAGAAAGACTGCAAAAGCTTCAAATGGTGCAATAACTTCTGCAAAGACAGCACCTCAGGCGCCGTTTATTAATCGCAAGATACAGTGCATACCCACAGTGAGCTCACTTATGAATGAGCAAGCAATGGACACCGCTAGTGGTCATATGGTGGCACCCTCCATGCACCAGGTCGCGGATGTCTACTGCAGTGCTGGTAGCTTAGACGGCGACTACTATGCGTCATATGGCGCGGAACGCGCGTCGCGACCTAGAAGTACTAATACAATACCACGGCAATCGATGGAAACAACGCAAAAGAATGGCGACGGCAACCTGGCGCAAATGCTGCAGTGTGGCTATAAGAATCTAAGCAAACTGCAAATAAAATATCTGTTTGCAAGGCAGACAACAATAAGCCGAGATAAAATTGAGGTCGATTGCCATGTGAAACAGTACGAAGCAGAGCGACAAGTTGAGCAGCTGACGCAGGCGCATCGAGATCTAGAGATAGCTGAAGATTACGATTTACACATAAGTTCGTTGGCTTTAACTAGACAAAATACAGTAAGGGAACAGAAACAACTGGCAAATAAGCATCGTCGCGGCTGGACCGAGCAAACTGATAATGAGAGTGGCATAGAAAAGGCAATATTAGAAATATCTCCTTCGTCGCTTTTGCTATTAGAAGAGCGTGAGAAATCGGGCATAGCTGCAACCAGGTTTGACATATTGCGACAGCCGTCGCTGCAGATGCCAGTGCATGAGCAGGACGTAAAAGTGGAACCGGTTCACAAAAAAAAACTGGATCAGCCTGTACGGCGAGCAACGCGGCTGACTTTACAACCTCTGCGCAAATTCATCAAGCGTCAGCCCGAAAGAACTTCAGTCAACAGCAAAGACACAAATACGGAAGAATGTGGATTGTCTCAGACTACACAAACGCGTGCTAGAATGCAAGTCGCGAAAACTATGCGTGCGCGTTTGCGTCAATTAACAGTTAGAGGCCAGATGCGCTGGCCCAAGCGTTTTATTAGCAGCTATGCGCTGGTAATTCGGCAGACGGGAGCAGCAGCCGCCGGAGTAACAAATGAAGCAGTGACAGGCGAAACATTTGACGCCAGCAGGGGCACACATTTTGAGCGCACTATGAATAAGTTAAAAAAGAAGATACAGCACTTCTTAAAGCGATCCGACACCAACAAACCAGCAGCTATGCAGTTGGGCAACAAACTTAACACCATAGGTCACGAGCCATCTGATATTGATGATGATGAGGAGCTGGCGGTGACCTATCACTTCAGCGATGAGAGCGAAAAAAGCAATGACAGCGATCAGGACGACAGCGCTGATATTGCATTCGATCATCTGGATGTCTCTGAAAATGTGAACAAGCAAGTAAAACGGAATCTGCCGGCAGCAAACGATAAAAAAGAGCCTATATTAGCAACGCTGGCGCATCTTCACACATACTCTACGACAGCCAGGAGCAGCGATTCATTGAAGGAAAATGCGGACGCGTTGGCAGCAGGAGGTGATGGCGCTGATTATCCACCCGTGCTGATCCATCAGCAGCAGACAAATTCTTACGAGTCTACATTGACAAAAGCGGTGGCCACAACATCAGCAACAGTTAATACACACCAATGGATCTTAAATGAGCAAATCAGCGATACTTGGAACGTTTGGCCTGGGCCGGCTATTAACAAGTACAAGAGTATTGATATTTTTGAGAGTGACGGTGGTGCTGTTGCTGCCTTTGTTGACTTTGATGAGGCGCTGCTCAATGCGCCTTTGCTGCATATAAGCGTCAACAGTAGCTGCGACAGCGGCGGGGATGAGACTCCTCAGATTGGCTGTAGCTGCGAAAGTCTCATGAAGCAACAGTCTCTTAAGGATGACGAAGCTAACGGAGGCCAGCAAGATAATGAGTCAGACCAAAATTTATATGGAATTGATGGTAGAGAACGTCTGTGGTCGGTGTCATTGCCAACATTGCCACTGCGTCGGCTGCCGCTCAACCCAGTGGCGCACATTTACAATGCAATGCCGTCGCCGTTGCCTATAAGAAAAGCTCCATTAACAATAGCAACAACCCTAATCGCAACACCTTCATCAGTAGCAGTTTTAGCAGGTCATCTATCAAAGTTTTCACAACGCAGCACTTCGATGATGCACCCGGCTAAGCCGTTAGTAAAAACTAGTTCTCTACGGCTCACAAACAATGATCAAATTAATCCCGAAGATGTTGGCAAGGTAAATAAGCTCATTTCACGCTTTGAGGGTAGACCTCGTCTTTTCCAGAACCGGCTCGAAGTGGTGGAGCAGGAAGAGTTGCCGCTTACGACGGCAAATGTTAAACGGAAACCCATTCCCGATATAGTATCTACGCCCGTAAACTTGAACATTAATAATACGAGTAGGTGCAAGGATTTGACTTGGGATCTGAACCAGTCACAGGCTCTAAACCTAGATCATCCGCACCTAATCTTGAGCCCTATCAACAACAGTCGACGCAGCTCAACGTCAAAAATGGAAACCAACTCATTAAACACAAGCTCTTTTACCAGAGCTTTGGCACCTCAGTCTCATTCAAACTCACAACTACCGCTATGCAATCGGTGCGTTACGCCTTTCCCTAACCAACCTTATCTTATGTTAAACGATTTTTTTTAGATAACAGCTACTACTCTATCAGTCCCTCAAACAGCAAGCGCTATGCTGTTGAGATTTAATATGCAACTTGAAATTATCAATGGCACCAACAAACATGAAGATAAAACATTTATAGAAATAAAATGAAAAATAATGAAAACAGTGAATTCAAATAATCCGGAATAGTTAAAATAAAACTAGAAAATACTTTGCAGTCGGCCGCAACTGACTGCGGAATACTCTGCTTGCAAAGATAGTTTGTAGCAAATTTTTGGGAGATGTCGCCAGCTAACTTGCCATCAAATTTTAAGTGTAGCAGCTATCTTGGGAAGACAGCAGTTTCCGATTTAAAAAGCGGGGGTATGAATGGGCATGCCACCATAACAAAGATCTTTGGAATATGTCAACAACTATCTTTAGTTTAAGTTTGGTGACTCTGGCTTACAAATGTCAAAGATATAGGCAATTTCGATTTTACAAGGCGGCGGGTCTGCTTGGGGTAGAGTTGGAGGGCGAATTAATTGTTGATGCCGTGTTTGGGGGACGTCGTCACCTATCTTGGTACCAAATTTGGCGACTCACGCTTGAAAACTGTCTGGGATAAAGGCGTTTTCGATTTTAAAATCTGGCGTGGCGTAAAAATGTTTTGTGCCACGCCACCCTAACCTTTTAACTTCGGTACCAGAGCATGAAAATATATACATGCAACCAATGACTGAATGCTTATTTCTAGGGTCCGGGGTAGCTAGCAGTCAAAATAATTTGACAAGTTCCTTTTGACTTGATTTTTAAGATGCATGTTTTCCACATAGGGTTTAAAAAAAAAAATTTACTTCAACTTTTCAAATTAATTGAAATAAGAAAAAGCTTAGTGAAGCGAGATTGATTTTAAGTTCGTAAAATGCAAGACGTTTCATATTTGATGAGGCAAACTGCAACAGTCAAATTTCATTTATTAATAAAGTATTAACTAAGTAATAAAATAAATAATATATTGTTTTATTTTTTACACATTCGAAATACTGGCGCAGCCGGAAGGTAAGAAAAAAAAATGCAATACTTTAAAATTGCAATACTTTAAACAAATCTAATCCCCAAAAGAACAAACGTGCAGTTAAGCACACTAAGCAAATCAAAATGAAATATTTTATTAACACCAACACCTACCCTCCCTGTCTAAAGTATATGGGGGCTTATTGCCAATCGGATTACTGCGATTATAAACCAATGCAGTATATTGCCAGATCATCAATTTGGCTTCCGAGGAGAACACGGCACTGTCGAACAAGTTCACAGATATGCAGCAAGCCTTTGACAATGTTTGGCATGTGGGCCTATTGTACAAAATTAAAGACCTCTTACCTGCACAGTACTATGGCCTGTTAAGGACATATCTTGAAGGTCGAGTAAGGGACACATACTCGATGAACTACCTCATGAGAGCTGGAGTTCCACTGGGCAGTGTTCTCGGACCGCTGCTCTATTCGCTGTATACTGCCGATATACCCAGGTCCACTTGTCAACACATGATAGCTCCCTCTAAGGCTCTTATTGCAACTTATGCAGATGACATCGCAGTCATCTACAACTCCAGCTGTTGCGTAGACGCTGCTAATGGACAACAGGGTTACGTTAAAACTCTTGCAGCTTGGGGCAAACGATGGAATCTAAAGGTCAATCCGCTGAAAACAAACAACACCTGTTTCACACTAAAAAGGCTAGTAATGAATACCCCTACCATTCAGCTCGAGGCAGTTCCCCTTGATTAGCCGTCTCAAGCCAAGTATTTTTGCATCACCCTAGACAAGCGCCTTGCTTTTGGGCCACATCTTAAGGCCATGGTGAAAAAATGTGGACACAGAATACAGCAACTGCAATGGCTAATCAATAGAAGGAGCACCATGTCGCTTAGATACAAAAGAGCTGTGTATGCCCACTGTTTTGTTCCTATATGGCTTTATGGAATACAGACTTGGTCGTTCGCAGCCAAAACAAATTATAAACCAATACACTTGCTGCAAAATCGGGTATTAAGAAAATCGTATTAAGGCTGTCCCTGGTACGCGGTTCTACACTTCATAAAGACCTCAATCTGCATACAGTGGAAGAGCAAATTGCACTGCAGCCTACTTGCAAGCCGACTTCTCCCTGCTCGCCCTTTAAGGCGACTTAAACGGCGTGGCTTTGCCAAGACAATTGGACGTCAATAAGACTTCATCACCAATAATCCTCATACTGCATTATGGGGTTTGGTAATATTTTTCATTTTCTTCCATGTGTTGTTAAGGTACTTTTATGTTTGTACAGGTTCTACATTTAATAAATCATAAACAAAATACCAAAAAAAATTGAACACCAATAGGCAGTAAAATTAAGTGATACCGAACTTAATCAGGCTTTGTCGCAAATAAAGACAAGTTTCAAGTTTTTCAAGACAAAGACAAAAATAACTAATCCTTTCAGAAAGACAGGAATATTAAGTCAATTAAATGAAAAATATTTCAAAGAAACAAATAGAGGTAGAAACAAATAGAAAATGAAAACTAATACAATTAAATATGTTAATTGCAACGAACCAGACCACAACAGGAATAAAGGCATATAAAATTTAATCATTGAAATCAATAAAATACTGCGGCAGTCACGATGCAACACACTGGTTTCGCCAATCGGTAACTAGTTCTGACTGATAAACAGAAATCGAACGATTAATAAAAAAAAAGCAACGCCCAACACGCGCGATCGGTAATGATAGATAACACAGACAATTTAATCATTTTCATCAGAATGGGCGCAAACTTCACAAGCTCATTCACGAAGTACAGCTAGGCAAACTTAAACATTCGCAACTGTTAAAGCGAATGAAGACGCTTTCAGGCAGCAACATTTCCGACAAGGTCCTCAAATCAATTTGGCTGGATAGACTCCCGGACAACAATCAATCGCACATTGGCGCTTTTTCTGATTTTTCGTTGCAAAAATCATAACTTTTGAACCAAATGAGATAATTGATCAATTTAAAAAGCATATGATAGATAATTAATTAACCTATAAAATGAACGTTTGAAAAAAGTTATACTATTTTTTGTGCCTTTTTATGAGTAAGCAAAGTTGAAATTTGTGGAAAATCAATTCTTTGAGACGAAAAACAAATTATTTTTTAAAACTTTTGATTTATTATGTTTTGATTGAAAGGCTCTGAAAATTTAAAACTGTTACAAAATTTCAAATTAAATTTTTTTTTTTTTTATTTTTTGTAAAATATTGCCAACAATCTACAACAGAACGTCATTAATAGCCCAGAAATGCACGCAGCACATTTTTAAGAACTATGTCGTTATTCACTATTTTACCTCTAAAAAATAGGGGCAATGGCTGGCAGATAAATTTTTTTGCGTTCGATTAAGGATGAACCAAAAAAATGTATGTGAAAATATAGAATTTTATAGATTTTTTTTATATTCCATCAAAGTTGAGAAATAGTAAAAACAAATGGATAGTTGGTAAATATAGATTTACCTGGCCAAACGCAGGGCAAACATTACAATTTGGTTATTATATTTTATTTTTTTTTATATAGATCTATCGATAGAATTAAAAGTAATGATGATCAGTTTCCTAGTTTTTGAGATATTTTATCTCAAAGCCGACCAAACTACCTTAAATTGTGATTTTTTTTTATCACTGAAAAGCATTCAACTTTGAAGGGCTATACCTTCTAAAAAAAAATCTGGTTGTATTCTAGATATAAAATTTGAAATTGTTTGAGAATTTCCTTTAAAATAGGTTCATTCAATATTTTGTAAGGGCAAAACATTTTTTTTATTGACGGATTGCGGAAAGAAATAGAGCAGCTCAGATGCAGCACATCAGCAAAAGACCGCTCGCGCAGCATTTCCAAGTCGACAACTTGCTTGTCATTTTGCTAAAATCACGGCAGATTTGGCGCCAAGGCAAAAAAATGCCAGGAGTCCTGCGAGTTCCAAAAGATCAATCCTCAAACTAAAACCCACTTTGCCATCAGCGGCTGACTAAGTGGCAGCTAACCGGTTATTTGTACCCGATCAGTCAACAAAAACCCGATTACTAATCGACACAGGCGCTGATTTTTCTATTTTATCGCCCACAGATCGCAACGCTCAAAACAAAACAAAATTAAAATTACACATAATTTCGCCTTTAAGCAACGACCACTACGAAGCGCTTCTAAGAGAATACAGTGACTTTACCAAACCATGCAGCTACAACTACAATGATACCAAAGCATCTGTACAGCACTACATCCTCACAAAGGATCGGCCAGTGGTAGCAAAAGCATGTCGATTTAATACTGAAAAGTTAGGAATAGCTAAAAAGGAATGCTAAAACAAGGCATTTGCAGTCCCAGCAGCAGCTAATGAGCTAGCCCACTACACATGGCAGCCAAGAAAGCCAAAAACGAGTTGCGCCCGTGTGGCGACTATAAGCGACAGATTATCACAAAGACTGACAGGTACCAACTACATCACATTCACGACTTCACATACAACAATCGATCTGGAACGTGCGAATCACCAGATCCCAATTGCACCTGAGCATCACAACATAACGGCTTTCATTACACCATTTGGGCTGTACGAGTTCGGCCTTTAGCCTGTGCAACGCAAGCCAAACATTTCATCGGTTAATGAAACAAATCTTCCGTGTCGGGAGAGCCCGACTAGAAGTCAACAAAAGATTATTTCTCGGTTATCGCAACCACCTCAGTTTTCGCAACAAGCCAAATTCTAATAGGTTGCGTTAAGCGAGGTCGTACTGTTTTTAGTTTATAAAAGACTTTGGTTTTCCTTGCGCCTTAAAAGTATGCATCGCTATTAAAAATAATGATTAATGTAAACAAAACTTAAAACTGACTTTACTTCAATCGATTCAATTCGATGTCTCCGGTGTTTTCAAACCGATTTGGACCAAATTTTTAGAAAAATTTTGTGTTACCCATTATTTTAACCCCCATTTTTACATTTTCCAAATTCGATATTTTTTTGTTATCGATTATATTTGTATATCGAAAGCCAGAGTTGTTATCGATAATTTGAAACAAACTTGTTCTGTTTATAGTACAGGAGAACTTATATTCCAAATCTGAAGTATCTAGCTCTTCAAGTCTCTGAGATCGACGCGTTCATACAGACGGACAGACGAACATGGCTATATCGACTCGGCTGTTGTTGCTGATCAAGAATATACACTCCTTGCCACTTGAATAGGACACCCTGTTTTAGATCGACCATTTCTTTGCAACCAAACGTGCTAGCGATCTAATATTTTTTTTTAAATTAAACCTTATTATATTGTTGTTTCTTGACCAAAACGCCCAAATGATTGCAAAAGTTGAAGTACTTAAAAATTAAAACTCAAGAAAAGCAATTAAAATTTGGTTATGAAAGAAAGGAAAAGTCTCTCTCCGTACACCATTGTAAGACAACGCATTCATTGTGGTTGATAAAAATTTCAACTCGCAGGTGCCATAGAATGAAATGGCGCCCCGTACCATAACACCTCCAACTCTGCTGTGCAACTTATCTAAATGATGTATTTCTTTTCGAAGATCATGAAAATAATAACTATAGCCATCGGGGCCTTCCAAAATAAAGTTTTTTTCGTCCGAAAAGACTACACGATGCCACTCTGTTTTCCAAGTCAGATGTGCGCGACAAAAACCAAGAAGTTGCGACTTCCGAATCGAGTTCAGAAGTGGTTTCTTTTTAATTTTTAATCTTCTCAAATGTGGAGCATTAGAAATAACTCGACGTATTGTTGTTAGACTAGCCTCAACATCCGCTTTTGCTCTAATCTTAGCCAACGAGTCATGGGAATTTGACGCTTTTCGTAGTATGAGTCCACCAAGCAGTGGCCGAGAAATTAATCTCCCAAAAAGATACGATCATTTCGTTACCTATCGGCATCAGGAGGGGAGTAGATGTGGCAACACCCTGGTTGCGCTAATCGATAACTAGTTCTGACTGATAAACAGAAATCGAACGATTAATAAAAAAAAGCAACGCGCAACACGCGCGCGATCGGAAATGATAGAAGACACAGACAATCTAATCATTTTCATTATAATTAAGTGTAAATCAAAAGAATAAAGTTATATTCATGAGTTAATTCCATAATACTTTTAATATTACTAACATATTTAGCAGAAAGAATTAAAGGCCAAAGCATTGAAATCAATTCAATAAAAGCAAACAACGGGTACTTCATATTTATTTCAATATCATTATTTAACTGTACATTTAACCTTAATAGAAAATGTCTATATTAATACATATATTAATACAAACTAAAGAATTTAACAATTCAACCAAAATTATTTATCTTGTTAAAAAATTCAATGAGGAATGACTGGAATAACAATACTAAGCCGTCAAAATAGGGGATTAAAAAACTTAGTAGGAACAAGTAGACGCATTGGAGTCGGACGCAACCGACTGCGGTATACTCGATACCTGTAATAGAACCGGTAGAACCTTATTCCAAAGCGGTATGCATTCGGCAGGGGTGTATGCTAAGGTGCGTCTCATATATATAACACCACCGCAAATTTGCTTATAGTTTTTGATCGAAAGAGCTTTATCAATAACAATGTTCGGCGCATTTGTGTGTAATGATGAAAAAAGAATGTGTACTTAGCTAGACGGCGCCTTTGATAACGGTACATTTGTTTTGCTGCAAAAACTGAATTTCGGTAGTTTCATACATATGTATAACGCCAATTTTAATTTTATGATTTTTTATTTGTTTATATATTTTTTTGTTACATATGAGTACTAAATAGTGTTTCCATGTTTCGAAGCAACTTCAAAAATGCGATTTGGCATGCTCTCGATCCATTCTTGAATAATTGTGGCTTTGAGCTCCCAAAAAAAATAAGTTAACATTAAAACATCCACTTGGTGAAAACCGGATATAGATTTACACTAGATTTACCACACCAGTCAGAATGATTGGTTTTGCCTTTTAAGCTTTAAATATTAACTTTGTGTGAATACTGTTTTTTTGAAACTATTATATGACTTTTAAAATGACAACAGAACACAATTAATTTGATAACTCCTTTTGATCTTATGTCCACAATAAAATAAATAATTTTTGTTTTTAGTACTTATACCGGGTACCAGTCATTTTGAACGGTAAGTTTTTCTACGGCAGCGATACAGTTTTGTTTAGATATAATATATTCTACGAATTTGTCTGGACCTTCCTTACCATCGATAAATTAACAATTGTGATTTTCTATGGCCTTGACAGATTATTGTTTACGTAATGTGTTTTTCTTGCCATTTATCAGAGGATTACTCGGTAGAAAAATTCCATAAATTGGCGTTTGTTCGTTCAATTCAGATCAGAGTGATATTTACTGTGGTAAATAAATATTTATGTTGATATTGAAATTTTCAAAAGTAGCCTCATTGGTAAGTAAAAAGAAGGTAATAAATATCAATATTATGGTCAAATTATTTTCATTACTCTTAGAAACTAAAAATGGAAAAACGAACAAAACGAGCTACTCTGAACTTACAAGAAGTAAAAGACATACCTTCAGAATGTTCGGACATTGAAGATGAAAATTATGATATTGAAGGCGAATTTTTGGGAAGCCAAAGCGATACGAGCGATAAGTGTAACAAAAGTTTCCATATCGAGAGCAGTGATGATGACAATCTTGGTAGAAGTAGACAGTTTTCCTTTACATAATATACAGAAACTAATATGTATGCGGTTGCCTTCCAGTTTTTGAAGAGGATAATGAAAGCGGGAAAGATACACAACTTGAAGTTTCTGCAAGTGGAACCATTTGGAAAAAAATAAAAGGAGGTGTTGTTGGAAGGTTCCCAACTCATTGTTTGTTCAAAGTTTCATCTCGGCCTACAGCATATGCTAGAAGAAATATAATGGAAGAGAAGCCAAGCAGTGCCTTATTACTATTGATTGACCACCATATATTAGAGCATATCAGAACTTGCACCGAATTAGAAGCCTCTACAGTTTTAAGGAAGAAATGGACACTTTCACAGTATAAATTGAAAGCTTTCATTGGAATACTGTATGCACGAGGTGCATACGAAGCAAAAGGTTTGGAGCTGTCATATTTATGGAACGAAAAATGTGGTCCTGGATTATTACTAAAACTATGAGAAGGAATGACTTTACAGAAATATTACGTTTCATTCGTTTCGATAAAAGAAATGAAAGGAGTCAACGGTTGCAAACTGATAAAATTGCATTTGTATAAACTGTTTTAAATAAATTTATTGTTAACAGCCAAAACTGTTTCAAACCAGGAGCAAATATTACAGTAGGTGAACAATTGTTTCCAACCAAAGCCAGATGTAGGTTAACACAGTATATGCGAAACAAACCAGACAAGATTGGGATAAAACTCTGGCTTGCTTCTGACGGTGAAACGTAGCGTCGTAAATCGCTTTCCTTGTCTAAGAAAAGATGAAACCCGAAATTTGCAACACCTCTTGGTGAATTGGTAGTAATGAGACTCATGGAGCCTTATACCATGAAATATAAAAAGACATACAAATTTTTTGGTAAATCTAGTGTTAAAGAAATTTATATTACCTCACACATACCACAAGTTATAGAAAAAAAACCGACTCTCGAGATAATACCCATTGCAGATGAAAATGATAATATTTTAATAGAAACAACTTATTTTGTTTGGTATAAACAACAATAAAGTATATGGTACAACAACCAAAGAGCAAATAATTAACTATTGCTTAATAGGTAAGTATTGTAAAATAAATGACAACACACTGTAAATAAACAAAATAAAATAGAAATTTTCAAGCAAATTATATATGTATGTATTAACAAACTTTATTTTAAAATGGAAATTAAGAGAATATCGAGCTCTTTTTGCAAAAATAACGTATGCGCCAAAACGCAATTTTACAGGAGAGAGTTTTTTGTTATTATTTTAGAATTCGCTTAGTGTTATAATTGACAGGCATATATCACCGTTAATGTGTTCAATTAAAATGTAATTTTTTGGTGTTTATAAACAAATTTGCATTAAAAAATTTTTTTCGGAAAATGGTGCATATGTACCTTATTTTTGCAAATAAGGCTCGATATATATTTTATCACAATTCTATAAATAATGACATCAAAATAAAAGGAAATAATTTTATGAAAATTTATCAGGGGTCCCACAGAAAACGCTTCCGCCCGAGTTTCACTGCAATGTCATTACACGGTGCCACAGACCAAAACGCTCACTAGTTATGAGCGGAAAGAAAACGTCGCAAAACCCTTAAATCTGATGCTGCCACCTAGTCCGGTTCAGATTTTTGGATGTCACGGTCAGTAATGCAACATTTCTTCGGAGTAATGTTTTTTAAAAAAATATATATGCAACCACTTCGGTTTTTCTTTAATTTGCTCCGACTCCCTCGCATCGATAAAATCCATCCGCACCACCAACAACAACAACATATATCCAACAACCATCAGAACACTCTTTACAAAAACTGCACCCAAAATCAAATTCCTCTGGTACCCTAGCCACTGCGGCATTAATGGGAACGAACTAGCCGACACTGGAGCCAAATCCACATACAATATGCCCCTACACCTTATCCTCAACTTCAACAAATGTAATAATGTAAATTAAATTAAATAATAAACTACCAGTATTTACAAGCCGAAGGCCCCAGCAGCCAGCGCTTTAGTAACTAAGTTAGTGTTAATTTTTAAATTAAAACTAACTATTATAAATAAATAAAATAAAAAATAGCTCTGTGAAGTTAAAACAAGTTTAACTGCAAAATTCTTTTACTTGTTGTGCAGTTTGTGAAAACATTTGTGCGCAGTTGTAGTTCTGCCAGGTGGCAATGCCCTGAAGCTGATAGATGGCAGAGCCATACAATGCTTCTTAAGAAGAAAGCGCGCTCAAAATTTAAGTAAATTTAATTTGTTTTCGTAACTGTTTTACAATGCGATTTTTCAAGGGGAGAACATCGCAACCCACGTCAGGACACAAAATTCTGTGATTTCATGATTAAGAGGACAGGGTGGCTGTAGCGGCAGCTTGGGATGACTTGGCGATCCAGCTGAACACGCTAGGGCCTGCATTTAAAACTGCGGAGAAGTGGCAAAAAGTAAGTAGCATGTCTTGTAGGTAGTAAATTATAGGAAACAATTATGATCATTGTTTATTACAGGCTTGGAAAGACTGGAAGGTGGCAATAAAAAAAAAAAAAATAGCACATAACAAAAAGAAGACCAGGGCAACAAGCGGCGGGCCCTTCAATTTGTTGCAGCTCTTCTTCATTGAAGTGGAAATTGCAGTACTTTGCAACCTTTACGAGGCGGTTAATGGGGTGTCGGGCGCAATAATATTAATATAAGGAGCAAAAAATAACTTTACTAATACAAAACGAGCTTTTAGAGGAACAAAAAAACACAAACGAACTTAATTTTAGAAAACGAAAAAACTTTAAACAAAATTAACCCTCTAACGGGTAAGGCTGCCTCAAGGCAGCCTTCCTTTTTAGGTCGTGGATTTCTTAATCGATACTTTATTTACATAACCTTATATCGGTAGTACTTGAGAATATATATTTTTTGGACTCTGGCCACCCTAAAACGCAATCAGCTGTTTCGTTTAACTGTTATGATCATTTGAGGTTGAAGTTTGTGCAAAAAAGTGGAAAAAACCAAGTGTGAAGAAAGTGGAATTAGAAAAAATTAAGAAAAATACTTGTACACGTCGGGAACTTTTAATTATTTTTCGGTAAGTAGCCTATAGCGCTTATTAAGCGAATATGGACTATTCTTTAGAAAAAAAAGTTTTCCAGGGTGCTTTAGGGGCAGAAAACTGATGGCAGCCTACAGGCAGCGTTGCCGGGTTATGTCAAATTTAATTTCATAACAATTATTATTACTTTTCCATTGTTTTCATTTTAATTTTTATAGAAATGAACAACAATCGAAAGTTCAAGCGGTCCGAGATATCTGATGAACAGATATTTGAATTTATGGAAGAAGGATGAAGGATGTGAGGATGGCAGCGATAAGCGATGAGCAGATGTGTAGTACAAAAATTAGACACCGTCTTCGTCAGTACATGCCGAATAAGCCGCACAAATGGGGAATCAAGTTGTTTGTTTTATGTGATTCGATGGGCTTTGCGTTTCGCTTCGAGGTGTACAATGGTGCTGGTGACAAAAAAGTGCTGCCTGTCGCCCCTGATCTCGGTGCCTGTGCTAACATTGTCGTCCGATTGTCGCAATCAATACCAAATTATAGGAATTACATCTTGCTTTTTGACAATTTTTATACAACTATACCTTTATTGGTATATCTACGTGCCCGAGGAATTTATAGCTTAGGTACTGTCAGAGCGAACAGAATACCCTGTTGTAAGTTTCCTTTAGACAAAGACATAAATGCAAGAGAAAGAGGGTATTCAGAAGAGTATATGAGTAGTGCTTACGGCATTGATATTGCAATTGTCATTTGGAAAGTGTCATCGCAAAAAGAAGCTATATATTAGTATGGACTGCCCTCATATCATCTAGGAATATAACGCACATATGGGTGGGGTTTATCTCGTGGAAAGGCTAAGGGAGCGTTCAAATATTACGTAACGCAATTTTTTAAAGATTTTTGACCCCCCTCCCCCCCTTGTAACGCATCGTAACGTTTATCTTGACCCCTTCCCCCGCAATTAAGCGTGACGTAACACTCAAGTGACAATATTTTTTTTAGATTTTTTAATAATTAAATAATTAAATAATTAAAAATATAAATGAATAAAGATTATCCTATAAATTATTATTTCTTTAAGATTTGTAATTTACGAATAATTTAGCTTTTTTCTATAACCGAAGTATAACAGAATGTTACGTAACGTGTTCAGAAAGAAACCTTCCCCCCCTTGGTACGCATTGTAACGTTTGACGAGACCCCTCCTCCCCACCAAATTGAACGCTCCTTAATGGGACGATACCACATACGTGCAAAAACGCGAAATCCAATGACTTTATTATTTTTCCACTTAGTGGATATAGCAGCTAGAAATGCTTATGTAATTTATCGTCGAGTTCAGGCTGAAAAAAAAGAGATTCGACACATATATCAGAGGATAAATTGCTAAAGTTACCAAATTTTAGGGATGAAATTGCAAAAAGTTTGGTCAAGTATTCTGAAAAACGACCTGTAGGTAGAAAAAGCCGAAGTAATACCCCACAACCACTCAACCAAATTGGACAAAAGGCATAACCTCCTGTTGCTGATGTGCGATTCGACGGATATATGCATTACCCGAAATGGTTGCCCAAAGATACTGCTAAAAAGAAGTGCAAACTGTGCAAAACGTCACAGACGCAATGTATTTGCGAAAAATGTAACTTACATTTATGCTGTTCTGCTTTAAAAAATGTTTTTATCGAATATCATTACAAATTAAATTAATAAAATGTGAAATTAATTCGAAAATAAAAGAAATAATAAAAAACAATCTAATCTACCTGACCATTTTTTTAAGGCTGAACGGGTAAGGCCCTGAGGCATTTGACTTCACTTTTCGGTTTCTAGCACCGTTTTTAACATATATAGAAATTATGAGCAAAATCTGTCCATTGGTTCAATTTTCCCTATTAGAGGGTTAAAATAAATTTATAATTTCAATTAACTTAACAAAATAAAGCATATTTATTAATCAAAACCAAAAATTACACATATTAAACGTCAATTTATTCTCAAAGAAGCTGATATATCTTCTCGAATTTGTGCCGTTGTTTCCGGCTGATTTGAATTTGATAACAAAAATGCTCATCATTATTTTCGCGCATAAATTGTGAAGAGCACAGCAAACATTTATTACACAGGTCACCTTTAAGGGACTGTACAAAAGTATCTCTTGGAGTAATCCAAATCTGCTTTTGATTTCTTCAAAAGCTCTCTCAATTACATTTCTTGCAGAAGCATGACCAAGGTTATAAGTGTGTTGGTACGAGCCTTGGGTTGGACTTCTGTCAGGCGTTAACAGAAATGCCTTCAAGGAATAACCCGAGTCCCCAAAGAGCCAATTTTCATACTATCATACACTTTCTTTTTTGAAAAAAAGACCTGGCATCGCAAGACTCATGAGTCTCTCCAGGCTTCGTAGCATCCACATAAAGAACTTTCAGGTCATAATCGCATATCTATAGGAACCATCATTTAAATGTTAATTAAGTGTATGGAATATAAATAACATATGAACAAAAAACAAGTACCACGAAACACACATAACAAAATGGATAGTCAAGTTTACAAACCACCTCTACACTTAATAGTACTTATCTCAACAATATTAATTTTTTACTACCATTGCCTTAATGCTATAATAAGCCTTTCTATTAAAATGAACGTGTTCAGCACTGCTGGGCTTCATTATCTTGAAGTGCCATTGATGCAGCCAACTACTCACAGAATGCTATACTGTTTATAAAAATGCTGTTTGCATTTCGCTAGCATATCCTCCGATCTATTCAATTGAATAAAGCGTGGCCCAAGTTTTTTTTCCAGCAAAGGAACTGTAATCCAAAGGATTTTTCCAACGGATTGCCTCGATATTGACTGATCTGTGTCATTACCTATCGCTCGTAGAAACGAGCCGACTCCTAAACGCAATGCAGTCGCCAAGTACAGAATTGGTGAAATCGAAGAAGATGGGATATATTTTTCGATTATATTGAGAATCCTTTGAGCACAAGCAGAAAACCCAGATATGTATGTATATATGTATCGTCAGACTGCGAAAACGGATCAGATGCGCATAAGAAAAGATTTTGCTGAATGGTCTCTTTTCTAATTTTTTGCCGGCGCAGCACCAAAACTGATATTTGCCTGCCTTGGAAGATAAAATCGTTTGTTACTTATACTCAAGCGTATTTATAAGGGAAGAAAAAAAGTTGTGCGGACAAGTGTTTGCAGAAGCCTATCTTTTTTTGCAAATAAATTAGGTTCTTGGATATGAATGATAGCTTTCCTGCCTTACGTATTTTGTGACCTTTTGATACCTTTCCCACTCACATTACACTTGCGCTAGCAACTAATATGCACCTTGATAACCAAAGTATCTTGAGCTAAATGTGGGAAAGCGAATCAATTTTATAATATTGATCATGAAATAGAATTAAAACATGTATGTATTTTTCATTAATATGAAACTCTAATTGCAGTTATTATTGTCATGATTCATAATGATCGAAGCAGGTCAAGGAATGCCAAGGCAAATGCTACGCATACAATTAAATGTGTTCATGTATACACAGAGGGACACACACACAATCTTATGCGCGCGATTTGAAACAAAATAAAAAAAATCATTGCAAAGCCCAAGTCCACCAAAACTTCAAACATTTCAAACGTACACTTGCACATACAACGGCGGATAAAATAATAGCATCATCAAGCACTTTTTTCTTACCGTCCAAAAAACAAACATTTAGAGTACGAAATTTTTCAATATATTATTTTTTTCTAAAAGTTTAATATTTGGCCTAAACAAAAAGTATCGGTTTGTCTCTTACTTAAGCTTCTTTTAACAATCATACCGACCTTAACCGCACATGACTATCAAATACTCCACCTTGCAAAGTTTGACCAATTAGGAGAAATTTTTCAAACTTCTTGCGTTTGAAAATGATTAATTTAACGTGTGGAACTATAAAAGATGCCTTCTCAAAAAAGCTTCCGACTTTTAAATAATGTTCTCTGGGGTATAAGAAACGTTTTGCGCTATCGCATTAATAGTTAGGTCATTTCGTTACTTTGTTGCAGTCCTTAAAGGACGTCTGCTGTAGAAAATCTTTTTTTCAAGAAATTGGTTCATAAAACATTATTTCTCTTGTATTTGCCCTTTATTAATAGTTTTTGGTGTTCGGTATTATTTTAATCGAAAACATAACAAATCAACCAACCTATTTGAGAGATTTTCAAAAATATAAATTTTGTTTGATGATTTCGTCTTTTTTCAACATTTTTCGATCAATTACCATTAAACGTTGCCCTAGTTACTCATCTAAGATCGAAATAAAAGTAACAAGAAGATCTGGTAAACGTAACGATTTTTACGAAGATTGCATTAGTGATGCTATTATTATATATTAAGCACTATTGATGCTATTATTATATATTAAGCACTTTTCAAAAAAAAAGAATAATAATAAATTAATCGATACGAATTTCGAGACAATCCGATACTTTTTGTTTTGGGCACATATTAAAACGTCAGTAAAAAATAATATTTTGAAAATTTGCGTACTCTAAATGTTTGTTTTTTGGACGGTAAGAAAAAGGGTCTTGGTGATGCTATTATTGTTTCCGCCTTTGTATATACAGGCATACAAATAATTATATGTGCACTTTTGATTTGTTTATAGGTAGTTTTTTTGATATTCTTAAATGCAGAATGATTTTGTCGAATATTGCGATTGCTATGCGACAAAAATTCTTTCATTCTTATATCTTTTGCAGTACCGTTACTCAAAAAAAGTAATGATGCGAACGTGTTTCGTAGTAAATATTTATATGTGCAGAAACAGTTCAGTTGATCTTTTTTGCTGATATTGTCGCGGTGGAATATTTATTCGCTAAAATTTGAAATTAATATATATTTACTTTATAAGTTAGACCAGTTTTGTGCATAATATTTTAAGTTTTTGCCCTACGTCGTAGCAGATTATCAGCTGTAGAGCAGGGAATCATCATAGAAATGCATGAACGCGGTTCCACAATTTCTAATATAGCATCATCGGCTTGATCAAAATCGAAACTGTATTTCAAAATTGCGCAAAAACCCCACTGAATAAAGTACAACTCAACGCAGTGGACGGAAAACTAATATTGATGAGCACTGTGAACGGCAGATCCGGCGTCTAGCAGTGGAGGATTTGATGAGAAGTGATCATATTAAAGCTTATTTGGGACTGAATGTAACAAGGATAAGAGTTATTCAAATTTTACACGAAAATAGATTCATTATCTACACCTCTATGGTACTTAAACCAAAGCTATTTGAACGGCATATTAGGGCTCGTTAAGAGTTTGCCAAGTACCAATTCTGCACAGAAGAGTGGCAGAATGTCATCTTCAGCGATGAAAAAAATTGTATTCGATGGCCCAGACAATTGTAAAAAAAAATGGGGGAGATTCGCGCCAGGAACGAGTTTTTTTTAAATTTTGTTTCCTCTTGTCTCAAGCCGACACTTGCATTGTATTTATTTTAATATCATCTAAAATATTTTGACTTGACTCTACAATAACATCAACTGCGTGCTCCTCAGCAACCGAAACGTTTTTCCAACGTTGCCGTTTATATTTTTCAGCCGGCCTCAATAAAATTAATGTTTTAAGCATTTGTTACGAATTTGCAGTCACAAAACAAAAAAAATACCGTACCATACAGCTGATTTCCTCGTAATGGGTTGGCAGCACCATTAGAGCTATAGTATCTTAACGAAAAAGATTAACTATGCATTGGGAAAACCAAACTGATTTAACACGAGCATTAATGTTATGCCGAGATCGGGCACTATAACTGGACATTGAGAAACCGGCCCTAATTTGGAAAAAATGCGATGCACATATAAATATTTATATGTGGTATATACGGTATATGTAGTTTGGGTAGCGGCAAAGGCGATAAGCGAGTAGGCATACAAAATAAGGACACCAAAAGAATAGATACACGCTCATATGGATGCAATATTCAGGCGCATAGGAAACTCACAAGCTACTGCAGCCTACAAAAACGGATCGTCTGTGCTGTTCAAAGCTAAATGTAACAAGCAAAAGGGACATACCATAATCAAAAACAAAGTTCGGCGATTGGCACGACCAAAACAAAGCAAAGGCAGGCAAGCGAAATGCGCAAGGCACAGCAAAGACAGCAAACACAATTTCAGAAGCACTCCGAATATTCGTCGCATATTATCGAGAATGAAAAAACTCAAGAGCGAATTGTCATGTCTATAGAAGTGTATAGTATTTGGATTGGCCAATTAAAATGTTTGAGGCATTAACACTAAACTTTCTAAATTATATGTTAACAGCTTAGCCTTTGATTAAAAAATAGTTGCAATCACAAAAACCTGGTTAAATCCCGATATATCTGATTATTACGTTTTGCCTAATAAGAATAACTTGTTCAGATGCGATCGCACCTCCGACAAAAGGGGGCGGTATTCTCATTGCTGTTGACTCTTGTATCCGGATATTAAGTTTCTATGAGGTTAAATATTATTTAGCGGCCGCCCCATTTTGCTAATAACATTTACATATCCCATCTGAATGCCCTGCAACTTGTTTCGTCATTGTTGACGAATATGGATCAACTTATAGTGGTTGCCACACGTTGTATGGTCTGTGAAGGACACATCTTCGGCGCAATTGCCAGCCACTTCTGATGGTTTTAGCGTTGACCTTTTAGAGTTAGGCCTATCACAAGTTAACAGGGTGCATAACTGTATAAATAAAATGTTAGATTTGATATTTGTTTCTGACTCAGATTGTAGCAATGTTAGTAGAGTACCCCCTCTTGTGCTTCCTGAAAATACCTTCTATCCAACCTTAAAACTTTCCTTTAAAATTCTTAATTTTAGACCAACTAACTTAACTAAATTTAATGATCTTCTTCAGCACACTAATTTGTCTCACCTTTATTCTTGTAGTGATAAAGAAACTGCCATTGCTATTTTTTACAGGAGTTTGAATTCACATTTGGATAACTGTGTTCCCCTCACTGTTCCTTCAAGTGAAAATAAACCACCTTGGTTTACGAGGGAACTATCAAGATTAAAAAAAGTGGAAGCGAGATCCTAAAAAAAATTTTAAAAATCTGAAAATACTATAGATTTCTCCTTGTATATAATTGCAAAGTCAAATTTTATTTCTGTGAACACTTTTTGTTATAACAATTATCTCAATCGTTGCAGATCAAACTTTTCCCGCGATCCGAAACAGTTTTGTAAATTTGTTAACTCTAAACGTAAATCTTCTTGCTTGCCATCCTTGGTTTACCTTGATAATACAAAAGCAAATTCCGGTCAGGCAGTGGCCGATCTCTTTGCTGAGTATTTTCAATCGGTATACTCATCGAGTTTATATAGTTGCAATAATTCCTATCCTTTTCAAGTTCAAGCGTCAAACTGCATATATGTCCCAGATGTAACTGAGTGTACGCTGCAAAGTGACCTTAGCTCTATCAAACCCGGCTACTTGCCCGGTCCAGACGGAGTGCCAGGTTGTATACTTAGATATTGTGCGGAATCACTTTGTAAACCCTTACATAAATTATTTAGCTTGTCAGTTGACTCAGCTGTGTTTCCTGGTATATGAAAGGAATCCTTTATTATTCTACTCCATAAAATTTCTTCTAAGTCTAACGTTAAAAACTATAGGGCTATATCTAAGTTGTCTGACATTCCGAAAGTCTTTGAAAAAATTATATGCTCTCAATTGAAACACTTATGTAGTTCAATTATTTCCCCTTACCAACACGGTTTTGTTAGGCAAAGATCTACTACCAGCAACCTTCTTGAGTTTACCTCACTAGTTATCAAAGGGTTTCAGGCCCTCATACTGCTCACTACGTGCTTGATGCTTCACCACTTGTCCTCGTTTTTGAAATTAAAGATTTAAGCATCACTCTTGATAGGAAATTAAAATTTGATTCTCATATATCGTCGATGGTCAATAAGGCCATAAATGTTCTTGGCTTCATCAATACCACATACTCAGATCTTGTGTGTGGTCCCCGCAATACGGAATTCACCAGGAAGGAATTGAATCCGCAACACGGAATTCACCAGGAAGGAATTGAATCTGTGCAGAAAAAATTTCTTCTGTTTGCGCTTAGAAGTTTTAATTAGGTTAATGGAATAGACCTTCCCACGTATTTAAGTAAACTTCTTTTAATAAATCTTCCTTCTCTGTTGAATCGTAGAACTATGCATGGAGTAGTATTAATCACATATCTACTTAATGGAGAAATCGACTCATAAGTTCCATGGTGAAACAATATTAAGGTGTTCTATTCCGCATTCCTGCTCTCTTTGGCCGTACTTAGTTTTTGTCAGTATGCATTGACACTTTGAAGTGAATAGTCATGTTGCGGAAATGTCCTTGATTTTGTATTAGAAAATGTCGAAACAATATTGTTGTAAAGCTAATGAGAACAACATATCGCTTATGCATTTTTTATTAACGAATTGCTCAACAATTCACAACATGTACAATTAGACAAAGGCAAATAGGTCACACAAAAAATATTTAAAAATATTACTTTAGTTTTAGAATTATATTGTTAAACAAAAATTTTTTAGAAAATTTAATTCCGACAGCAAATTTGTTTTATATTTTTAATTTCAAATTCTTTCATTTGCTGCAGCTAACAATAACACTAGCAAGAGCAGTGCGGTATATGAAGTTATAGCTGTCTCTTTCTTATTTCTCTCTTGCTCACTGCTCTCTTTGAAAACTAAGTACGTCGCCAGCGGATTAGAACACCTTAATATTGTTTCACCATGATTAGTTCTTTTAAGTCGAATAAAATTAAATTTTTCTATTTAATTCATGAGACATTTCGTGTTATATGTTCTGACTTTAACAAGCTTTATTCTCTTGTCTCTATGGAGACCTCAACTCAAGTACTAAAACAATTAACACTTTTTTCTTTATCTAATCCTTACCACTAATCGATAATCTACCGCTGGTCTGATTGGGTTTTTTAGAGGTTTTCCCAATCCACGCAACAAATGTTAGGCCACTAATTTTCTTTGTCGTATTTCCCAGAGCTGTAACGTTAACTTTTTAATTTTTTTAACCTTGATTTACTTTCAAATTTACATATAATTTTATATTTTATTTTTGATTTAATAATTTTTACGATATTTTATTTTGAATTAATTTTGATTTCATGTCAGCTGCTCATAGCTGAAAATACATTAATAACGCATCCAGCCCCCTTTGAGCTAGAGTCATCAAATGTGGTAGGAAAATAGCAATTGACATTAAAAAAATTTGCATCAAAAGTTTTGATGCCACGCCCACCCATACCACCTACAGCCCCCTTTCACCCACCTTTTACAAATTTTGAGCTTGAATTACTAAATTGGGTAGGAAGTTAGCAAATTATTTCTCACAAAGGACGTCAACTGCTGTAGAAAATCAACTTTTTGTCAAGAAATTGGTTCATAACACATTATTAATATCTTGTATTTGCCATCTTTTAAAAGTTTTTGTTGTTTTATATTATTTTAATCAAAAACATATCGAATCAACAAACTTATCTGAGAGATTTTCAAAAATTTAAATTTGTTTTGATAATTTCTGTGTTGATGCTGTTCGTGGGTTGTTCAGCCCAGTAGTTTCATTGTAATTTAAAAAATTCCATTTAAATTTAATTATCCTCCTACGCGTTTCGGCGACTTAGTCGCCTTCTTCAGGGAGTCTGATTTTTATTTTAAATAAAAAACATATTGGCAGATTACATTCACATATCACTACATTAATGCATAAAAACATTTCCTATTTTATACATACATTTTAGTTATTTCATCTTATTTTAGTTTCGTCAGTCCTCATCCTAATTTTTGTTCAGCTGCAGTTAGTTTTGCTTAATGCACCCAAGTAAATATAATTTGTCTGGTCAATGTCTTCTTTGTTCGTCCTTTTTCAACTTTAAAGTGCAATTTTTGATCAATTACCATTAAATGTTGCCGGATTAACTCCACAACGATCAATATAACAGTTGTAAAATATAATAAACAAATACTTTTTTAAAGAAAGATTTGGTAAACATAACGATTTTGACGAAAATTGCATTAGTGATGCTATTATTTCTTTTTGTCTTTTAGGCACTTTAAAAAAAAATATAATACAGAATTTATCACTTCGAATAGCTGGTTTAGGGCACATATTCAGCTGTTTATATAAAATATTTTGAAAAATATCAGACTCTAAATGTTTGTTTTTTGGACGGTAAGAAACAGGTGCTATTATTTTTTCCGCCTTTGTATGTATATTTTAGTGGATCACATTTCTATTCGGTTTTTCTTCCGACATCAAACACGAATAAAATAACAATTGTAAACAGGTGAAAAATTTGCACTCGGATGCAACCGACTGCGATATACTGAATACCTGTATTAAAAGCGCTAAAAATACGACTGTTTGCAAAGGGGTACGGATTGCAGGGGTGAACCGTGCCTAAAAGATTATATGATGCAGATGGGGTTGCCACCAGCTATTTTCCTTCTAAATTATCTATCTTAAAAACTCTGAAAGATACACGCAATCCCGTTTTTAACTAAGCGTGAAGGCGGAGCTAGGGCAGAATGGGTTAGAGTGGCTCAAAAATGTATGATGCAGTTTTTTGGGGGTTGCTAGTAGCTATATTGAAACTATTGTTAGCTTGAATATAATTGGCAACACTAATATTAAATATCGTTTCATTTATCGATAGTATCATTTTGCATGGTGCTCGATATAAGTATCAGATTCAGTTCTTATTAAATGCTGCGACCGAAAGCACGCTAAACCTTACTTGCTGCGTATATTATTTAGTCACTTGGAATTAACCTCAACATTGGTTATGGGCCCAGGCAGACGCGACGGATAGACGAGACAATAAGTTTTAGCAAATCTTGTCGGTTGTACTACAAAAATAGCAAAAATGAGCATAAGTAACCAAATAGAAAAACTTGGCGAAGAGAACTACGATGCGTGGTGTATGACCATGAGAAGCATCTTGGTCACAGCAGACCTATGGAACGTCACATGCGGAAAGTATATTCGAGTGGAAGAAAACCCAGAAGAAGCAACAAAATGGGATACTGCGGACCAGAAGGCTTTGGCATACATAATACTAAATGTAAAGCCAACTCAGTTGATGCACATCAAGTCGTGCTCAACGTCAGCGGGAGCATGGAATAAACTAAAGGAGATTCACATGCCGGTAGGGCCGATCAAAAAAGTCCAGTTATACCAAAAGTTGGCGCGTTTAAGAATGCAGCAAGACGACAATGTAGTCGCATACGTAAATTCTTTTGTTGAGACAATTGAAAAGTTGAAAGAGTTGGACATCAAAATAAATAATGAATTAATGGTCATTATGTTATTAAGTAGCTTGCCAGAAACATGGGAAAGTTTCGTAGTAGCTATTGAAACTCGCGACGAATTGCCTAAATTTGAGGTTGTGAAAATAAAAATATTAGTAGAAGGTTCACGCAAAAAAGAAATAATAGAGCGAGATGGCAATACAGCACCGCAAGCTGTATACGCACACCGTCAAGGCAAGGAAAGACATGCAAACGTGAAAAGAGAATCACACCGAGACAAAGACTGTACATCAAAATTCAAAGGAAAATGTTATAATTACGAAAAATATGGACATAGAGCAAGTGAATGTCGCACTAAGAAAAAGAGTGCTGAAGAAGAGTACAAACCAGAAAAATCTAGTTGCATGCAAATATGCCAAGTAAAAGAGCAAGAATGCGATAAGTGGTGCATTGACAGTGGAGCAACTGCGCACATATGTTGTGAGAGCAGCTTTTTTAATAAATATGTTGAGAAAGAACGTCGATTATGTTAGCTGCAAATAAATTTGTAAAATCACCTGGTGTTGGAAGCGTGAAGTTGTACTGCGAAAGTACGAAAACATATATAAACTTAGAAAAAGTATATTAGGGGTTTTCACACGCAACGTTGTTATTCGTTATTCGTTATTCGTTAAAGTTCTACATGTATTTTGTTTTTGTAAATTTAACAAAATGCCGGCTTAACGAATAACACTTTAACGAGCTGACAACCCCGACAAATTACTTGTTATTCGGTAAAACACTAATCAGCTGTTTTTTGCTTTGTGTTTTGTCAGTTGTGTTGCAAATAATTGATTGAAAGTTGGTATTTTAACGATTAACAGCTGACGTAAAAAACGAGTCTTCACAGTTGGCAACCTTTAACAAATTTAACGAATAACGAATAACAACGTTGCGTGTGAAAACCCCTATTATGTACCTGATTTACAAATCAATTTTTTCTCAGTGAGCGCAGCAGCTAATTTTGGAAATTCCACGACGTTTATTGGAAACGTCGCACTGATAAAATGTAAACAAGGAAAGGTGTTTTTAAAGGCAGGGCAAGAAAATAGTTTGTATGTGTTCAAACAACGCATAGAAAAAAGCGCGGTAAATATGTTGAACAATATTTCGCCTGCAATGAAGTGGCACTACCGATTTGGCCACTTGAATTTTAAAGATTTAAAAATGTTAAATGATAAGAAGCTGGTGCACGGCATGTGTGTTGAAAACATAATTAATGAAAATTGTGACACATGTAATAATGCAAAAATTTGTGCATTACCATTTCCCAAGAAAGCGGAACGAATGACAAATCAAGTGCTAGAGTTAGTGCACACAGACGTATGTGGTCCGATGAACCTAAATTCAATCGGAGGCAATTCCTATTTCGTCACATTTATTGTGACTACTCACGCAAGATTTTTGTTTTCTTTATGCGTGCAAAGAGCGAAGTGTTTGATAAATTCAAAATGTTCAAAAATTATGTGGAATGCCAAACTGGGAAGAGAATAAAAATACTGCGAAGCGATAATGGCAAAGAGTACGTGAATAGAAATTTCTCAGAGTATTTAATCAATAATGGCATAAAAAGGCAATTGACCGTTCCGTATACACCTCAACAAAACGGTGTGGCTGAAAGAGCAAATCGAACGATCGTAGAAATGGCTAAGAGTTTGCTGATTCATGCAAACCTCGAAGAATTTTTGTGGGCAGAAGCAGTAAATACGGCAGTTTATTTGCGCAACAGGTGCCCAACAAGAGCATTGAATGAAAAAACACCATTTGAAGTATGGAAAAACCGAAAGCCGTCGGAAAAACATATACGTACCTTTGGATCGCGCGCATTTGCACTGGACAAAACAAGAAAGAGTAAGTTCCAGGCAAAAGGAAGAGAGTATATTTTTGTGGGATACTCTTTCGAATGCAAAGCATACAGGCTTTATGATCCAGAAAAACGGATAATAATCGCGCGACGTGACGTAAAATTTGTTGAAGATGAGCTTGACACCAATAGAACACCAGCAAAAGACTGTAGCTCGTCAAACAGAGTTAACGATTTTTTCACAAACATTATTCGCATTGAGTCTTACCCTGAGATTCCAGAAGCAGATACAGATGTATTGTCTTCAGAAGAAGTTCAGCCAGAAGGAATTATAAGCGACTCCAGCGGCGAAGAGGAGGAGGAGTTTGTGAGCGCCAGCGATGCAGAAGTTGACATCGATAACGAGAGTGACAATGCAGTGCCGCCTCAAGTTAATGCTGCACTCAAGCGTGGGCGCGGTAGACCTAAAATTATTCGCAGTGGTCACCAAGGCAGCCCCAAAAAGCAGTATCAGGTGCTCAATAGTTTAAATCAACTGTGTGACATTGAGACACCAGAGTCACTTAAGCAAGCATTACAAGGAGAACATGCGACTGATTGGCAAAGTCGATGCAAGAGGAATATGATGCTCTTCAGGCAAATGACACGTGGTCATTGTGCAAACTACCTTCAGGTCATAAGGCAATTGGCTCAAAATGGATTTTTAGAGTCAAGCGAAACAAAGATGGCGAGATCGAAAAGTTTAAGTCACGCTTAGTTGCTCAAGGATGTGGGCTACAATTTGGCATTAACTATTGTGACACATTTTCACCAGTTATAAGGTACGAAACTATACGAATGCTGTTTGCTATAGCAGCAGAAAAGCAGTTGTGTATGCATCAGATTGATATTTCGAACGCATATCTAAATGGAAAGCTGGATGAGGTTGTTTTCATGAAGCAGCCGCCAAATTTTATTGACAAAAGGAGTCCGAACGATGTTCTTAGACTGAACAAAGCACTATATGGACTAAAGCAATCCGGGCGCGTCTGGAACAACACGCTCGATGAGATGTTGAGAGGCATGGGCTTCAAAAGATGCAAAAACGAGGCATGTTTGTATGTCAAACAAGAGAAGCAAAAGTACAGTTACATCGCTGTATACGTTGATGACTTAATCATTGTTGGTCCGACCGAGATGCATGATGGAGGTCCCATAAGCTTTTTCTTAGGCATGGAAATAGATCGAGAAGGAGAAAAGGGCACTATTACGCTGTGCCAGAAATCGCATATTAAAGGACTACTGGACACTTATGGCATGAGCAACTGCCGTGCAGTTAGTACACCTCTCGACGCTGGATTCCAAGGGGACTGTAAAGACGATGATTGTGTTAAGGTAAATGTAACACAATATCAGTCACTAATTGGGTCGCTTATGTATTTAGCAGTGCTCACCGGACCTGACATTTTGCATGCTGTAAGCAAACTGTCACAACATAAAATGTATCCGCACAGCGAACACGAAGCAGCTGCCAAACACATCCTGAGGTATCTTTCAGGTACGATCAATCAGAGCATTGTATATCAAAAATGTGACGAACCAGCAAAGGGATACGTCGACGCGGATTGGGCAAACGGGCAGGACAGAAAATCCTACTCTGGATACGCATTTTTCTTGGCTGGCAGTGCGTTCTCTTGGAGTTCATCGAAGCAAAGCGTTGTGGCTTTAAGTAGCACCGAAGCAGAATATGTTTATTTACAAAGGTTATCAGCAGAGGTCGGGTGGTCAATGAATATTAGGGTTGCCATTCGTCCTGGAATTCCGGGACATGTCCCGCTTTTGCAGGTAATGTCCCGGTGTCCCGACCCGACACGAAATTGTCCCGGTTTTCTATTGTTTCGATGAGTAACGGATTTTTAAATGGCTGCAACTAGGCGAACTTTTTGTATGATGAAAGTGTAGCGAAGTGTGTTGAATAATTTTTTGAGAAAAACATTTCGATAGACGATTCACTCTTGTTCGACCAAGTTGCCAACTTGAAGAAGTTTTTGTCACGTCCCGGAATGGCCTGAGCCCCAGGTGATCACCCTAATGAATATGAAACCAATGACCATATTTGGTGACAACATCAGCGCGCAGCACATTGCGCAGAACCCAGTACATCACAAACGCACGAAGCATATAGACATAAAATATCATTTTGTCAGACAAAAAATAGAATCTAGTGAAATTGAAGTCAAGTATGTATCCACAAATGACAACGTTGCAGATATTCTTACGAAATGTAAGAATAATTTGTAAACCTTTTGGGAATGAAGCAATCATTCGTTCGTATATAAAATTATATTTAGCTTAAGAAGAAGTATTGAAACTATTGTTAGCTTGAATATAATTGGCAACACTAATATTAAATATCGTTTCATATATCGATAGTATCATTTTGCATGGTGCTCGATATAAGTATCAGATTCAGTTCTTATTAAATGCTGCGACCGAAAGCACGCTAAACCTTACTTGCTGCGTATATTATTTAGTCACTTGGAATTAACCTCAACAAGCTATTTTCTCAAAAAAATTCGGTAGCTTTAGCTAAAGTGATAAGCAAAATATGTGGATTTATCGATTTTAAGCTATCGAATTAATCGATTTGCTTGTCCCCAGTAGGCGTAGAACATTTTATCGTATCTGGCCATAGAAAAAGAAGTTGGAAACGATTCAAGTCTGTAGCTTGATAGGAGTAGATTCAATTCTTGGTTGTTAGAAAGTCTTAGAAACACCGCGCCTAACTTCAACCACCTTAAAAATTGTGGAGTGAGTTGGACCGCCGCTCAAAAAATTATTTAGTAATAATTATATAATATCATACGAAATAAAAGGTGTCAAACCAATTATATAAGGTTTTTTCTAGACAAAATAAATATTTTTCAGTTACATTAAAAAATCTTAGCATTATCATTTTTGGGTTTAAGTATATTTTCACGTTTATATGAAAAGCTAACATTACAAGCTTTAAGCCATTTTTACATTTTCTATAATTGTTAGATTTATTCATTTAATTCTTGTTTGAAGTTGATCAAAGAAAAGCGTATACGCATGCACGGTTTATTTTGTACTCATTTTATTTAACACTTATTTAAGGCTACTTGAGAGAGCGAGTTAAGCTTTCGAATTCCTTTTTGGAACCTGAAAGCCTTTTGCGAAAGCTTTTTTGACGTAGAATACGTCTTACGTTTCGGTATGAGTGTGCTATCCAAAAAAGTTGTTGTTGTAATATGGTTGCTTCACAAAATCGCTCATTGCTCATGAACTAATGAATAGATTTTCCTCAAATTAATTTCATTTTAAAGCTAAGGCTTCAACCTTTATTTTAAGCTATATATATATTTGAAGTGATTACATTTTCTATTGAAAAAATGAGACCAAAAACATGCAAAATTTTGCTTCATTTTGAAGACTTTAAATTGCTCTAGCAATCTCAATAATCAATCAATTAATCTGAGTTTTTCGAATTTAAGTTGAGATGAGGTAAACAAACATTCCCACATTCAAATTTATAATAATTTTGCCAAATATATAACTTTTTAAGGCAAAAAATCAGTGCAAAAATCACTACTTTTTTTTCAATTGCACATTGCTCAAAAATTCCGCCAGAGAATCGATTAAAACTTGTTTTAATACAAAGTAGACTTGATTTCCTTTCGTTTGATATACATGCGGTCATGACTGATAGCTTCTAAATGTGGAAATTTCAATAAGATATTCGGGCATAATTAAATTTTCATACATAAATTCTTCCGTGCCAGGGGTGAACAAGCTCAGCTTAAGCGTCAGCCCCAAACAATTATAACACAATAAAATATGTTTACCCCAATTCTGAAATTTGCGTGCAAGTTTTCGAAATCATGTTTTATTGTTTGTGTTGCACATTTAATTATGCTTTTGCACCAAAACAATAAATATACCCGTGCAAAAATATCATATAAACTATCGTGAGTTAAACTATCGATAATTCGTCTTTACGGTGGCAGCCCTGATTTTCGCAACTTGTGAACAGTTACTGTGAATTAAGTTAATTTAATTTAATTTAAATGAATATTGAACAATTAATTTCGCATTTTAATAATTTACAGCAACGTCGTCGTGCATCTGGAGTAGCAATCTATGCAAAAAGTACCATGTTAACATATTGTACTCCAATCGATATTTCAAACAGGCAACTGGTCGATAGCGATGTAGGCGACATTTGTCTGTCTGAAATTAAAATTAATAATCAAAAAAAATTTATTCTTGGCTCTGTGTACTTTCATCCAAATGTTTCTCAAAACAACAAGCAACAAATGCTTTTTTCTGCTTTGATGAAATATTCTCACCTCACTGCACTAATAGACAAGAATTTCACAGTTGACACCGAGGTGGACATGCTCATCGTAGGTGATTTAAATTTAGAAATGACAAATGATTGTTCATTTGCAGAATTTATGGAAGAAAAATTCAAATTAAAGTATATTAAAAATGCAGCAACCACCTTAGCTCTAACCAATATAGATTTAGTATTTGCTAGAAATTTAAGTGTATCATTAATAAATTACATATCATACTTTTCCTTTCACAAACCTGTCATATCAAAAGTCACATTTCAAACATAAAACAAAAATACAATTTTAGATTTAATTATGCACAAATTTTGAAGTAATAAATTATGTAAATATATATTTCTATTTCAAGTCAATGTTTGCTAAATTTATATCAGAGATGCTAACCAGTATTGCAGTAAAAAGGAAAAAATTAGCCAAATGACAACAAACACAATTAAAAATAAAATAAAACATCTATGTGGTTGTTGTTATTAGGCTACCGCTTCATAATTTTTGTTGCACAAGGACAGACGTATTCTACGGCTAACCTATGCGCCCGTGTGATCTGACACAGGCTGTCAATTTATTTTTTTTTAACCTTGCGTACAGCACAAAAACACAAGAGCATGTGCATACCAACATACATACACCCTATAAATTGGGTAAAAAGGGTATAATGGTTTTGTGCAAAAGTATGTAACAGGCAGAAGGAAGCATCTCCGACCCCATAAAGTATATTTATTTTGGATCAGCATCAACAGCCGAGTCGATATAGCCATGTCCGTCTGTCCGTCCGTCTGACCGTCTGTATGAACGCGTCGATCTCAGAGACTTCAAGAGCTAGATACTTCAGATTTGGAATATAAGTTCTCCTGTACTATAAGCAGAACAAGTTTGTTTCAAATTATCTATAACTATTTTGGTTTCCGATATACACATGGAATCTATAACAAAAAATATCGAATTTGGAAAATGTTAAAATGGGGGTTAAAATAATGGGTAACGACAAAATTTTTCTGAAAATTTGGTCTAAATCGGTTAGGAAACACCGGAGATATCGAATTGAATCGATTGAAGTAAAGTCAGTTTGCAGTTGCTGATCATACATAGTCATGTTAGTCATTTGCCGGCACTTCACATAATTATATAAGTATGTTAGTATACAAACGCTTATGACATTTTAGTGCCGATCGGATAGGACCGACGCGCAAACAGGCGCACATCACAAGCTTTTTAACTAATTTGCTAGTGTGTCAATAATATTTGTGAGACCATAGAAATATAAGCAACATTGCTTGACTTAAGTTTGGAAGAGTCGCTACAATAGTGCCTAACATGAGGGAATTGTAATTTTCTCTGCAATATTTTTTTTTATTCAGAAAAGTTTGAAATAAAGTTAAGCAGCCGCATTGTTTTAATATGGTGTCATACCTATATCAGCGCAGCAGCTGATTAGGTTTTGGCCTTTAAATTTATCCTTCCGCAGAGACGAACTGACTGACTGCTTAATTAAATGCATGCTAAATGGAATTTTTTCAATATCTTTAAAGACATATATTTATTTTTGTGCTCTCATGCATGGATTTTTCTCCAAAGAAATACTGTTTTTTTTTTTTTTGCCCGGATTTAGAACATGGTTTTTTAGTTTATTAAGCGTTATTTTATCCAAGCTGAAGATGGACTAGAGCTATTTCATTATTTTGGTAAGAGTGACGCAATCGGCAGCAGCGTGGTCAACTGTTTTGACAAACGACGATACAGCGACAGCTTACGTCTAAAAATGTATCGCACAAAGTTGAATATGCCAGCCCAAAGACAACATGAATACGTATATACACATCAAATAGATACACATTACATACAAATGTATGTTCATATGAAAATATAGTGTACTACCTTATTATTATTTTTAAAGCTTTAAATAACTATAGCTTTTAGTGCTTTGTTTCAATAGAAAGAATACATTGAAAATCATTTTAAAAGGAAATAAAAGGTAACAGATTATAAGAAGAAAAAGTTTCGATGATATCATATCAAAGGTATTATATTAATAACAGCATCAAAATTTAACAAGTAAGAAACAGCAACCAAAAACACACACTCTGATGGACGAATTGATTTAAAGCCTGGTGACATGCCAAAAGCAAAAACAAAAAAACATGAATAAAATATAATTGTAAAATATGTAAGAAGTGAACCCTAGTCAGATAAATGAGCTTTACATATGTTATTGTTCGTATAAAAGAAGCTGTAAGCACACGTTTACAAAAAGTGCCTGCACTTAATATAAATGTATATCTGCTCTGTTTCTCAAAAGATGTAATATTTTTGCAAATGAGTTTCCTTAAATGGAAATAAACGAAAATATTTCTACTTAATCACCATTAGCAAATAGGGTTTTCACACGAGACAAAACTTTATATTTGTAATTCGAACTAAACCAATTTTTGATCTCGAGGTTTTGGAGGAATATTGGCCAAACGGACTCCAAATTCAATTCCATACAATTCCAAATTCAACATGTCAAAGTACATTAAGACTTATAGTTTATAAAAACCTGCTGTACGACAAAAAACTTCAACCTTAATATGAGTATGAAATTCGGAACTTGCTACTAAGCGCACGCCAACGCGCATAAAACAGTTTTAAGAAAACCATTTATAAATTAATTTGAAGAAATTGTTTAATTTGTTTATGGATACTTGTGCTTTCGTAATCGTTATTTTACTTACACTGAGTCAAAAAAGTATCAGTACACTTAACAAATAAGAGTTTCCTGTGCAATAACTTTTCTTCCAATTAAGCTTTGTCAAAATGGAAAACGGTTTTCATTAAACGCATTTATTAACAACAAAATCAAAAAAAAAAAACTAAACTTATGCTATGGTTTCTTAACATAACCTTAGTGTGCCAATACTTTTTTGACTCAGTGTATGTCGCGGTCAATTCAATTGGCCGGTTGCCATGGTAATAAAACCGTATGGCGGCACAACAACCGCTCATTACTTCATGACTGGCATAGCACAAAATGAGGCCAATATTTCTGCATTTTTACTTATATACATATATTTATTATTATTATTTTTTTACATTAAGTCTTTTTTTAAGAAATTGTTCGTTTTGTAGATATTCATATCACTAAGTATATTTATGTGTATAGCTCCACCATAAGTCGACTCGGTACACACCAACCAAAGTTATGCGGATGACATCATTATGTGTATCACAGGCTGGCATGAAGTCACCACCTGAGCTCCCATTCAAGAAACTCTCAAAATAACGGGGCTGACAGCCAATTTTTTTACTAGCCACTCCGTTAGCGTACACATGGAAAACATCGTTTACAGTTTAAGACCCACCCTTAACGGTTCAGCCATTGAGCTACACAATGACGCTAAGTAGCAAGACTTTGGACTCTTTTCAGCTTATATTTTTATACTCGATACCAAAAATAAAGAGTTTATTGGGTTTGCTCAATGTTTGTCATAGTGTCCGTGCGTCTGTATGAACGCAACTTTTGACGTAAAATACGTCTCACCTTTCGGTAATGAGTGTGCTATCCAAAAAAAGTTGTTGTTGTACTATGATTGCTTCACAAATCGCTCATTGATAATGAACTAATGGATCGATTTTCCTCAAATTAATTTCATTTTAAAGCGAAGGCTTCAAACTTTATTATCAACTATATATATAATATAATAATAATAAATAATAATAATTATTATAATATTATACAGTGAAAGCTCCCTTAGCCGGACACCCACGGTTCCAGCACTATTGTCCGCCCAAGGGAGATGTCCACCCAAGAGAACGGATTTTGTATGAAAATCATGCTAAAAAACTATAAAATTCGTCCGGCTAAGGGAGCTGTCCGCCTGAGGGAGCTGTCCGCGAGTAGAGCTTTCACTGTATTTGTTAATTATTATCAACTATATATATATATATATATATATATATATGTATATATATATATGTATATATACGTAGTGAATACATTTTCTATTAAAAAAAATTAGACCAAACACATGCAAAATTTTGATTCATTTTGAACACTTTAAATTGCTCTAGCAATCTCAATAATCCATCAATTACTCTGATTTTTTGAAATTTAAGTTGAGATGAGGTAAAACAATATTCCCACACTTTTTTCAATTGCAAATTGCTCAAAAATTAACGATGAAACCGATTAAGTTTACAATTTAAGTAGAAAATAGACTTGATTTCCTTTCGTTTGATATATATACGGTCATGACTGAGAGCTCCTAAATGTTGAAATTTCATCAAGATATTCGGGCATAATTAATTTTTCTTACATAAATTCATCCGTGCCAGGGGTGTACATGAACAAGTTCAGCTTAAGCGTCAGTTCCAAAAATAAACTATCGATAATTCGTCTTTACGGTGGCAGCCCTGGAGTTTCAATCAACGCAAAAAGTACTATGTTCACATATTGTAATCCAATCGATATTTCAAAAAGGCAACTGATCGATAGCGATATAGGCGACATTTGTCTGTTTGAAATTAACATTAAAAATCAAAAAATGTATTCTTTATTTTCATCTCATGAATCCTAAAATAACAAACAACAAATGCTTTTTTTCTGCCTTAATGAAATATTCTCACTTACAACACTCATAGGCAAGAATTTCACAGTTGACACCGAGGCGGACACGCTCATCGTAGGTGATTTAAATTTAGAAAGGATATCTGATTGTTGATTTGCAGAATTTATGTAAAAAAGATCAACTTAACGTATATTAAAAATGCAGCAACCACCTTAGCTCTAACCAATATAGATTTAGTATTTCCAAGAAATTTAAGTGTATCATTAATGAATTAGATATCATACTTTTAATTCCACAAACCAGTCATATCAAAAGTCACATTTCAAACATAAAACAAAAATAAAATTATGCAGAAATTTTGATTTAATAAATTATACCATATTTATATTTCAACTCAATGTTTGTATTATTTATATCAGAGTTGCTAACCAGTGGTTGCAGTAAAAAGCAAAAAATAAGACAATTTTATAACTATTTTGCCGGGCAGTAATTCAAAATAAATGAAACATAAATTAGCGTCACGAAGATCCTCTATACCAACTGTTAGTTTTGTCAAAATGTATCGATATTTTAGATCAATTACTGTGTGAATTAATGCATTAAATATTGCTTGAATAAAGCTTAATGCACATGATATTTGAACTGCATTAAAATAAATATAAATATAAAAAAATAATAAAATTTAGTCATGGATTTGCTAATGGTGCTGTAGGAAAACATCTCAAATACAAAAATGAAAATGTTCTAATTCGAGCTAGATTAGAATTTTCAACATCGCCTAAAGTTGGGCAGCAACTACGTAAAGAATCAGGTGCACATGCAATTAATCGAAATATAAGCTCACTTGCAGTTCCAATCAATTTGCGCACATCATGTACGTCATTAAATAATAACAGAAGAACATTGGCAAGACGAAAACGAACAAGAAAGAAGGCTCTAGTCGGGATAGCCCGACCAGAAGATACCCTAAACCCAGTTGCAGTACTTGCATCCTAAAAGTATGCTTCAAATAATTATCCCTTTAAACAAAACTCATAACTGACTTAACTTTACGATATCTCTGGTGTTTCTTAACCGATTTGGACGAAATTTTGAGAAAAGGTCTATCGTTACCCATTACACCAACCCCCATTTTTACATTTTCCAAATTCGATAGTTTTTTGATATCGATTCCATGTGTATATCAAAAACCAGAGTAGTTATCGATAATTTGAAGCAAACTTGTTCTGCTTATGGTATAGGAGAACTTATATTCAAAATCTGAAGTCTCTAGCTCTTGTAGTCTCTGAGATCTACGCGTTCATACAGACGGACAGACGGACGGACAGACGGACATGGCCATATCGACTCGGCTATTGATACTGATCAAGAATATATATACTTTATGGGGTCGGAGATGCTTCCTTCTGCCTGTTACATACTTTTGCACAAAACCATTATACCCTGATTTACCCATTTTATGGGTTCAGGGTATAAAAAGCACAGTCACTTTTGATGGAATTGTCTACATACAGTGCGCCAAAAAAGTATTGGCCCAACAGCGAATTTCAAGTTTCGAACGCTATAACTTTTGATCTCGAAGGATGACATCCAAATTTTATATGCTATTTTAAAAAACGTCAAATTAACTATTTATATAACAAGTCCAAATTCGTATATTCATATTATGTCCTAAACTATACTTATAATAGTGAAAAAAAGCAGATTTACGCCAAAAAAGTATTGGCACATACAGCATACTTGCCTTTGTCACGGTAAAGACCCTTTTTTTTGCATTGTATTTTGCTTTCAGCTTCTGCAACACGCACATAATACAAGAACATATGTTTTGCTTCACATTTGGTTTTGATTTCATCGCAAACAAGCAAAGATGCGCAGAGGATCAGAAATCTCGTTACCAACGCGAAAATTGATTATAAAACTTTATATTTAAAACAAAACTTTTCGGGAAATTGACGTATTGGTTGGCAGGTCATCAACAAGTGTCCGTAATATTATTAATCATTACGTCACCAGCGGAAAATTGGAGCCAAAGAGCCGAATTGGACGTCCAAAAAAAATTACTCAGCGTCAAGAGAGGCTTATAGTGTCTGCAGTGGCTCAAAATCCGACGACGTCACCTGCAAAACTATGTCAGAGGTTGCAGGAATCCTTTAAGGAAAACTTTTGATCACAAACCGTGCGGAATACGCTCTATACTATTCTGTACTGCTGATCAAGAAAGACGATTACAAAGATCTGAACTAGAAGAAACTGAAGCTCACCCAGCAAGACGTACAAGAATGACGGATTAAACTCTAACTGATGTTGAGTTCAACAATGTGTGAACACACGAAGTTGTTCTTTTGAGTATTATATATACCTAACAAAGTGTCTTAATTTCTATGCGCTTATTATCTCCTGCAAGCTAATAAACTTATTATCATTTGGGTACTTTCAAGTACCTGCTTTTTACTGACCTGCGCGCAGGCAGGCTCGGCAGGATCGTTTACAATGCAGGCAACGGATCCGCGATATTATTTGTTTTATCATATTATCAGCAGCTGGTAAATTGCTGCTTCCAATGTAGTGCATTTATTATCACTTATTTATCTTCGCGCTTGTGCGTTTTATCTACATGTATTTACTTAGGATAATGCATGACGGACAAGCGCTGTGGCTATTTTTACGATAATATATATTTCTTCTAGTGGACTGTATGATATTTTGGCTCTATTGCAAACGTGTTCATTTATGAACAAAATGTTTACGGACAACAAATTGGGTGCTAGTTGTTCAAGGCACCAGTGAACAGTGAAAATGTTTGCCCAACAGAATTGGTTGAAAGTTTTATGGTTTGTCAAACATGCTACAAGTCAGTATGCCAAAAAAAAAAAATGCCACGTTTGTCGCAATCAAACGGATTCGGTTACCCCGAATATCCAAGGAACGAATGTTCAAGGCTTACAAGCCCAATTAATGGATATTTCTACAGATACGATTCTGTCAAAGGCACAAATTCTATTACTTACCGAAACATGGCTAGAAAATAAAAATGATCTAACCCTTACAGACTTCAAACATTTATCCAAATTCTAGCGAAATGCAATCAGATCGGGGGGAGTAGCTATCTATCAAAATGAAGCAGCAATACACCTTCAGTCAAAAAATTACAATCTTTTAAAATTCAAAACGCAGCAAATAAGGCAAATTTGTGCCACCTATGAATCTATTGGAGATATATATTCAATTGAAGTACACAGCTTTTTAATCGTTGCTGTTTACATTACACCAGGGACAAGCCAAAAGGGTATTCGTCATTTCCTTTAGTAGCATTTGATGGCCTATAGTCATAAAGGTGCTGGCCTATTTGGATATTCGTCATTTCCTTTAGTAGCATTTGATGGCCTATGGTCATAAAGCTGCTGGTCTATTTGAAGTGATCGCAGAACGGAATTATGATACACTACCAATTATTCTCGCCGGTGATCTCAATATCAATTTCAAAGAGCCAACTAATCAATCATTTCTCACATTTATCAATTATAACATAATCTCTACGTCAAGAAACAATACATGCATTGATGCTGCTTTCACTAGGTATTTAACAGATGTACAAACAATGAACTATGTTACTTATTTTTCATATCATAGACCACTAATAACGAAGGTTAAATCAGAAATAAGTTAATTACCATAATATATATTTATTACAGAAATACACATATATATATGCAAAAGTGAGTACATGTTTGCATATTTCACATTTTGGAGCGAATGATGGAGAAAACAGTAAGGCAATTGGAAAAAATGTTTATACACTTTATTTCATATATAATTTACTATACATTAACAAGAAAAAACAAGTAGAAACGTTCCAGTCGGACGCAACCGACAAATGGCAACATAGCAACAAAGCTTTTGCTGCAGATCTGTGTATTATGTCAATTGCTATCCTCCGACAAAATTTGGTAACTCTACCTCAAAGTTAGTACAATATGGTGAAAGGGGGGCTGGGGGCGGTATGGGGGGCGTGGCATCCAAGTTTTTTGGGTTTCTTCATCACCAATCTTGGCACCAAATTTGGTGGCTCTAGCTCAAAAGCTGTAGAAGATATAGGCATTTCTGTTTTTCAACTGCGAGGGGTCAAGGGAACGGGAGGCCGTGGCTCCAAAGCTTAGATGCCGTTTTTTTTTGGATCGTTAATAGTTATCTTCCTACTAAATTTGGCGACTCTTGCTCGAACACTTTGAAAGATACACGCATTACCGTTTTTAGCGAAGCGTTAGGGCAGTTTGGTTGGCTAGGGCAGACTGGATAGGCGTGGCATCCAAAGAATTTGATTGTGGGTTGTCAACACCTATCTTGGCACTAAATTTTGTGGCTCTAGCTTAAAAACTGTAGAAGATATAGTCATTTCTCTTTTTAAACCACGGGGAGCTGGGGGCGGAATGGGTGGGGCTCCAAAACTTTGATGCCGTTTTTTGAGAGTTGTTAGTAGCTATCTTCTCCCCAAATTTGGTGGTTCTAGCTGTAAGGGCGTGGAAAATATCTGGATTTATCGATTGTGAGCTATCGAGTTTATCGATTTGTCTGCCCCCTAGTTTTCGTAGAACTCCAATCTTGACACTTAAATTTACTATGCCATAGATAAAGACATTTGCAAAGTTTCAAGTCCCTAGCTTGAAGGGTGCGGAAAAAAGTTGCGAACATACGGACGGACAGACTCCATGACGGACATTGCACAAACCCAATATACTCTTTTGTATAAACATATACAAAACCAATAAACTCTTTGCCTTTGGTATAAGAGTATAAAAACATTTTGTGCGTTTGCCTTTGGTTTAAGAGTATAAAAACATTATGTGCTTATATAAAGAACTTAATTCTGTTCACAACAATTAGTACAATTTTACCTATTAATTTAAACATAATTATACATATGTATGTGAATACATACATACATAATATGTACTGCACATCGAACAAATTTAAATGCACAGAGGTCAACATGTGTTTTTTGTTGATATCATCACATTTGTGCATATTCAGTCACAAAAAGTGGTAGAGAAGAACTTATATCTATGAAGTTTCTAGGTCTTTTCTCAAGTCGGCTGTGCGGCCTGTAAACCTAATTGGATCCGAGATAGCTTTTCAGTTACATATATTTCGCAGGCTCAGGGTTTAAAAACAGCTTTTTACCAAGGCTTTTGCAAAGTCCTGTTGTTTCATGGCGCAACCCATTAAATCGTGGATATGGTACAGGGTGGGCGTGGCTACACCTTTTTGAAAGGTTGTCAGTTATTTACCTTTCAGAATATGGCATTTTTTTAAGTAGTGAGTGGGCGTGTATTTCAGATTATGAAAGGCGTGAATGTATGGATGGGCGTGGAATCAAATTTTTTGATGCAGATCTCAGAGGGACGCCACAAACTTTCTTTCCACCAAATTTGGTAAGTCTTAATTAACTTTAAAACTTGGGAAATATGTGTTTTAAGGATTTACACCTAGAGGTGTATCGACTTGTTACCGATAACCTAGCCTCTAGAGACCAAATTATGACGTCGTATGAAAAAAACGGCATAAAATTATTAATTTCTCAGCAAAGTCAGACAGAAGCAGCAAGCGAAACAAATTGCACGTCGGCATCGACGCTGATCTCTAGAGCTGATGTCGTCAGACTTCGTTCCAGCCCCACCTTAGTGGACGGTGGCTCACACATAAGCACACATCAATTAACGTTAATAATGATTGTATGTGAGTTTAAGTTAAGTTAAAAATGTATGTTTGTGTTGGCTTGAACAATTTTTGTGTTTGAAAGAGACTGCTGTCTTTTTTCTAGCAAAACCTGTTAGAGCTAGCAACGAAAACCAAAAAGGTCGACCCATGAAAGAGTGAAAAAGAGAGAGAAAATGCTCGGAATATCGTGGTTTAGAAAAAAAAAAAAAACATTTTAAACCAGTTGCAAATGCTATCAACTCACCTGAGGCTCACGTCCTGAGAATATTTGCAGCTATTAACTAAGAGAGCTCACGCATGATGGAATAATTAATGCATCATGAGTCCATGCAGCGGCGATAACAGCAAAAACGAAAAGAAGGTAAACAATAATAGTTGCAGCCGCTAAAGTTAAACTAACAAAACGAGGCAAAAAGTTCATACCGAAAACAAAAGCGTCGCGACCTAGGTAATTTGCAGACACAGAGAAAGAGATAGCTAGGGACTCACTCAAACCCTTAGGTTGTGCGTCAGGACACTACGTGGCCATTGTAAGGCCTGTTTACTCTCATCTTAAATTAACTTAATTTAAATTAAACTAAGGAATACATTCATTTACTCTCGACTTAACTTCATAAATCAGTGCAGCAGTGCTGTTGAATTATGTTAGCAGTGTTGTTAAACAAAGTAAAATGAACAGCTGTAATTACATATATAAAACATCTGCATTCAACAAAACAAATAATGGATAATTTTGACATTTTATCAACAATTATACTATGATTTTCCACTTAAGTTGTTAGCTTATGTTCAACCATTTCGTTGAATCCGTTTATATGTTGTTGACTAACTTTTTACAAGACTGTTTTTGATCAGCAGTTTGATTTTCAACACTGTTCAACTTAAAACTTGAACATAAAATACTGCAACCTTTAGGTTCGAAATTAGGTTAATATGAGTTAAATTGAAAGTAAACGCTAACATTAAGAGCCACATAGTAGATTGAGTCAGCTTACTCATAATTTAAGTCGAGAGTAAACAGGCCCGTAGTAATAAAGTAAAGTCGAGTATAGACTTGACTGCCGGCTGACTCGGGCTGCGTAAGTTTATGTGTACACAAACACACTCACACCCTAACAAGCAAAAACACTTAAGCCCGGTTTTTCAATGCCCGATTAGCGTAATTATCCTAAGTTAAGTCAAAATTGAGTTTTTCAATCTCCGTTTAAGGCTTAAGGCCTGTTGTCACATACACCGGAAACCGAAACCGAATTCAGTACATTTGCGACTGCGATAGAAACTGCAACCGAAACATCGGTATTTTTCGGTTGCTAGCAATCGTAATCGATTTCAGTTCATTAGCAACCGAAACCAAAACAAGTACTTTTGACTTTATTCGGTTGCTACCAACCGACGATCACCTGTTTTCCAACTTAACGCTGGTCAATTCTTTGTGTTTTATGTGAATTGAAAATTAAAAATATAAACTATGAGCCTTAAAAAAGTGAAATTAAGTTTGGAAGACGAGGAGGAGCTAATTGATTTTGTTAAAGCGAACATAGTTCTATACAACGTGCGACACAGTGATTTTAGAAACACAGCACTCAAAAATCATTTGTGGTTGCAGTTGGCAAATGAGTTGTCTATCGATGGTAATTTATTTTGAGTGCTTTGTAATCAATTTCATCTCAATGTTTTGTTTTATGTTCATTAATATTTCAATACAGTTGATGTAGTAAAGAAGAAATGGGTAGCAATGCGGGACTATTTTGTGAAAAATAATAGCAAAAAAACAACCGGCTCCGCAGCGCAAGCACCCAGCAAAAGAGACGATTCACTTTCATTTTTGCTGGAAACATCGATCATGAAGAAAAAGTAAGTTTTATTGTTGAATTGTTTGCAATTAATTGTAATTATTTTCGAAGTATTTTGTTTTCATTTTTATTGTTTTCAGATCTTTGTCATCAGTAAAGATAACCAATACGGCAGCAGCAGCGGCAGTTAGTTTTGATGAGAGCACAGAGTCACCGAACGAAGAAGAGAATTCTTGGGATATGTCAAACGTCCTTTCACCATCGGAGAAGATATGCAATCTTTGTGTTCTGATCCGCTTGGCTCTGCTTAGAAAAAACAAAAGACTTCGTTTATGGAGGAATTATTGTGTGATTTTTTAAAAACAACACAACAACAACATTAAAAAATCTTTTTCAAAACGAGCATTTGCAGCAAGGAATGCTGCGATTCTTTTTTGCTGCAATGAATAATTTTGCATTTTGCAACTGATAAAACGCGATGCGGTAAAAAATAGCGAATAAAATTAGGAAGAAATATTCGGTTTCGGTTTCCGTTGTATGTGGCAACCCACAAAATCGTCCAGCAACCGAAACTGAAATCGATATTTTTTTTGTCGGTTTCGGTTTCCGGTGTATGTGACAACAGGCCTTTACCGAAACAAAAATTTAACCGAGACCTGAGTGGTAGTTAAGCGCTCTTCACACGATCGGTTTTTCTGTAGCTTTTTTAACCAAAAATGTTGGCATTCACATTATTCGCATCGCTTAAATTGAAAATCCTATCACTTTTTGTGTTTACACAATCTGGTCACACTTTTCTACTTAATTCAGCACAAACATATAAATAAACAAGATTAATATAGATACAGGCGAAAACATATTAGAGGTTGTTTGTATTTTATCCACCTTAGCTCAAGCTAAGAATATTTGTTAATTATTTTTTGCCAACAATTACTACAAAATACCAAAATCCCCGTTTTTTCTTCAACAAACTTAACCGACGCAATAAAGAGCAGAAATAGAAAACGTTCTATTTCCCTCATTTTTGCGTCGGTTTTTGACCGGACCTAAAAAATGTTGTGTGTTCACACGAGAGCGCTGGATTTTTAAAAAAAAAAGCTACAGAAAAACCGACCGTGTGAAGGGGGCTTTAACATTAATAGCCAATTCACACTAGGGCACATTTAACATCTAACATCAATGATGTTACGTCAACGAGATGTTATACTTATAGAGGGTTCAAACAGCCATATTCCAACCAACCTAACATTTCTGGAATCTGGCGATTTTACTCTCTCGGAGGACTGCCGTTTGTTGCTTCGTGAATTGTGGGCGAATTCGATGTCATTCGGCATGCTGGTTTCGCTACGACATGAGCTGCCGTAGCACAGCCAGCCCAGCCGTACTGTGTGTGTGAGCGCAGTAGCTTCTGAAATTGGCAGCGATCGCGCTCACACACACAGTACGGGTGGGTTGGCTGTGCTACGGCAGCTCATGTCGTAACGAAACCAGCATGCCGAATCACATCGAATTCGCCCACAATTCACGAAGCAACAAACGGCAGTCCTCCGAGAGAGTAAAATCGCCAGATTCCAGAAATGTTAGGTTGGTTGGAATATGGCTGTTTGAACCCTCTATAAGTATAACATCTCGTTGGTTACGTATCAAGTACCCGTTCCAAGATTTCTAAAAATATTCCAACATCCTCTGGAATTGCTCCTGTTCCAAGTAGTTTCGATATGTTTAATTCCACCACTAAAAAATTGTCATTCACAACCAAAATGTAAACAATGTCTACGCAAATGAATGGCAAATAAATTATGGCGGGCAACGAGATCGGTAAGTCCATAATGAAATAACATAAGGTGGTCCATTCCTAACAGAGTCGCTCTCTCGCTTGTCCAGTATTTTCAGTGCTTCACTGCTTGTTAAACGAGAAGGTTGGGTGCGGACGAATTTTTGGGGTAAAATTTGTTAACCTTAACGTGCCGATATATGTTTATGTTTTTATATGTTTCAGCAGACTCATTTTTGTCCGTAATTGTTGGTAGCTATGTTGTGTGTTTGTCTTCTTATTTAAGTTATTGTAAGTTATTAATTATTATACAATTTTATGCAGCTAAGAATACTAAATTGTTGTCTGGCTTAATTTAAACACAAGTACCTTAAATACTAGTCATACTATTGAAGTCAACGAAAATAATAATGAAGAGTTTGACCCTGAAGACGTTAATTGCAAATTCAAAATTAATTAAAATAAGACTATAAAATATTAAGTTTTGTTTGTTTTATCAAGAGGGGCTGCTTAGGGTTAATCAACAGACGCTGTCCCCGTTACATTTACACTAACAGTGCTATGTACACAAAATAAGGAACTGTAAATTAGGGAATGGACCACATTATGTTATTCCATCATGGGTAAGTCAAATGCAAATTATATATGTATTTTAATAATATTTTCTTAATAAGTAAGAAAAAACACAGAAAATAGCACAATTTGGCCGCCCGGAAAGGAGGCATTCCTCCTGGACTTGTGGCTAGAGAATATGAAGATTTCGAAAAAACACACATGTGTTCCAGGAAATGGCAGAGAAGATGCATGCATCACATGCGCCCAAATCCTCCGAGGCATTGCAACAAGTGCATCAAGTTGCTCATCGTCGAAATCCTCGTCTTTAAAGGCTTTTCAAAATGGCCAACATGATCAACAAGCATACTCTGCGGTTGAGCAACTATAGATAAAGCTAAATCTCTTGTATCCATTCTTGGTGAAATAAGCGTCACTTTTACAAATGAAGAAGCAGACGCTTGATGTTAGATGTTGCAATGTGAACACGAATTTCACATCTTCTCATCGTTCTTCGTAATGTGCCTTTATGTGAATAGGCTATTATGCTCCGTTTAAGGGCTGATATAATAATCTCTAAAACCATCGATAGGCAAACAGATGACTCAAGCCGACACTGTATTGTACTTATTTTATTATTATCCAAAATGTTTTGAATGACCTCCACAAGAACATCAACTATATGCTCCTCAGCTACCGAAACGTTTTCCCACGATGCTGTTTATATGTTTCAGCCGGGCTCAATAAATTTAATGTCTTACTCGTTTAAATTTTAATTATAGTTTTAAGTCGCCAACAGAAGAATTTGGCAGTCACAAATAATAATATATACCAAAGAACAGCTGATTCACTCGAAAAGGTCTGGCAACACCATCAAGAGGATAGTATAGGCATGTTTTCTCTCGACGTAACATAACACAACATAATATAACTTATCTTAATTTAAAAAAACGTAAGGAATAGTTGCATTGATTCTCGACATAACTTAACTGTTCGATAAATTAATGTTCAGGGTAATCGATTCCATTTCATTAATATTTGATTTAAGGTTAATTTACATTGAGAAATAAAAATTGGTTTAAGGCTCAGTTACTTGAATTGAACGTCAAGCGATTACTCAAACGTGAACTTAACTTGAACTGAAACACATTAAAATAAAAATTAAATGGAACCGATTACCCTGAACATTAACTTATCGATTATCTGTTTGTCATTTAGATATTTATTAATATCCAAACTGCGTTCATTATTTGCCTTAAATTGTTTGCTAGCTTTGTCCGTATAAAAATATCTTTCTCTTGCACCAAACAAATCAATTTAAGTTTAATTTAAATTTGGTTAATCTGAAGGTAACCAACCGTGTTTTAAGTTTAGTTAAACAGATCAGCTTTCTAAGTTCAAGTTAAGTTCGGGTAACTGGGCCTTTAAACAGCGCATTAATTATAATTAATTATATGCCGAGTTTAACTAACTGAGGACCAGCCGTCACAACGGTGAGTGGGGGGTTTTCCGAACTGCTCACCACCGCTCTTACCTAACCTAACCTAACTAACTGGGATTTTAACTATACATTGAGGAATTGGCCCTAAGTGTAATTTTCATTTGACTGCTCAAAACTGCATTGGCATTAAGCGTCGACTCTTAAATCATCTTTACCGAGTTATTGAGCGTGATTGAGTTGATAGTTAGATTAGTTTCCTTTTGAAAAATTTGTAAATAAGTTGCCTGTCAGTTTGGCCGATGCTGCTTTAATTTATTTTCGCGCAATTGACGCTGTCTAGCCGTAATTTTTTGTTGCTTTTTCACTAAAATTTGCGCTCATTCAGAAGAATTTTGGTTATTTTAATAAATTTATGTTATGCGTGGTGCTCGCTCTCGCATACACACACAACCACACAGAGAAACATACTGATGCATACGCACATACAATATAACAGATAGTAGTTTAATTGAATAAACACACCAATACACAAAAAGCAAAATCGAATCTAAAATAAATCGTTTATTTATGGTGATTTTGGCCGTTACGTGAGCGTGCTTGTGCACGTCTGTACATAATTTAAACTATATAGCCGCATATCTAAGTTACATCACATACACGCTCAAAGCACACGAAAAAAATTATAACTAGTTATAATGAAAACGTTCTAAGTTAAGAACTAACTTCACCCGGACCGGCGATGTCTCTTCCACCGCTTTTGTTAACGGACGAGAACAACCGTAAGCTACACAAACAAAATGAAGACTATTGTATATCAATCTTGTAGCATCTCGAATAGAAACTTGAGTTTTATTGAGTAACCTGTGCTGCCACTTACTAAACTTATCGGCTCGAAATTCGAAGCATCGATTTGATAAGTGTCAAGATAGCAACGAGTTTCGGAACTTGGTTCATGAGTCTAACAATATATAAACATTGACGTTTCTCTGTTTTTTAAGCTGATTTATATAAGCCTATTTCCGTTGCTCCGTTTCCGTAAAGGCCTGATGTCACATACACCGTAAACCGAAACCGAAACCGAAACAAAAATATCGATTGCACAAAGAATTGACCAGCGTTATGTTATCTGCGTTTGTAGAAAACAGGTGATCGTCGATTAACAGCAACCGAATAAAGTCAAAAGTACTTGTTTTGGTTTCAGTTGCTAATGTACTGAATTCGATTACTATTGCTAACAATTGAAAAATACCGATGTTTCGGTTGCAGTTTCTATCGCAGTCGCAAATGTACTGAATTCGGTTTCGGTTTCGGTTTACGGTGTATGTGACAATAGGCCTTAAATCTAAACCTGTTTCCATTTCACTGTACCTGAACCTAAGTAAATTAATTAGCTGTTCGGTTTGTTTTGTTTTGGTTTGTTATAACTAAAATTAAAAACTACACATGAAGTGAAATGGATTATTGCAAATTTGCAGTGCATTATTGTCGGTTTTATTGACATACATGCATTGTTTACAAGCTGTTTTCTTGTAATGAAGGAGCAATATAATTTTATTAAAAACATTGGCCACGAACCGAGTACCTAAATACATTGTAACAATTAACGTGCAAGTATGGATGAGCTGATGGTATTGTAACAGACAACGGAGCATGGTGAAACAATATAAAGGTGTTCTATTCCGAATTCCTCCTCTCTTTGGCCGTACTTAGCCTTTGGCAGTATGCATTGACCATGATGAAATAACATAAGGTGGTCCCGTCGGCAACAGCCATCCACTTATTGTATGCTTGCAATATGTGCGAGTGAAATGAACAAAGTATACTGAGTGTCGTATTGAGTGTGAGTGAGGCGGCAATGTGATTGTTGATTAACCCTTAGCATGTCCGTAGGGTTTGAATATGGCATTTATAATAAAAGACGAGACATTTTTTTAAAGTTTAATTTTACATAGTTTTGAATTACCAATCAAACGCTGTTTTTGATTCTTAATGGAAATGTTGTGGTTTAGGTACTAAATTTTAAAATATATACTTTACAGCAAAATTTGCAATATTTCATAATAATAAGTGTGCGCTTAGGGGTTAATGAACAAGAAAAAAAAAATCGTCCGCACACAACCTTTCTCTTCAACAAGCAAACGTGCACTGAAATAAGTGGATATTTCGTAAAACTTCGGTTGCCGACAGGACCACGCAAGGCTGATATTGTATTAGGTAAATTAATAAGCATTTAATTCAAATTACAACAAACAATGTTTTTATTCCATGTTCAATGAATCGCTATTATTATTTTCATAATTTTCCTGTTCTGTTGTGTTTCTATTGTTATTTATGTTATTAAAATTAGTTTTAAGTTTATTGTCGTATTTTTTTTTTTGCCAAACGACCCTTGTGCGTTTTGAACGCTTGCCTTATAAGTTTAAAACAAATGCGCTCATTAACATCGTCTGCTTTTATAGCATCTGAAAGTTTAAATGAATATTTTGAAGAACCAAATCATTTTAAATTACTGTAAAGGGCATCCTTCATGGCGAAATACTGCTTAAATGGTAGCTTGTTGTTCTCACCATCATAATTAAATTTAAGAATAAACTCCTTTCCCATCACACAATCAAAGTTTTTCACAATATCGCCCCGTAAAATTCTCTTTATATTATTTAAAACGCTTTAAGCGTTGTTGCCGCACGCATACAATGGAAACCGAAACTGAAACCGAATTATTCGGTAGCTGGCTGATATTGCGTGGGTTGCGACTTACAACTGAACTTGAAACCGAGCGGAATATATGGAAAACATATAGAAATTACCAGTGTTAAGTTGGCTGCGTTTGTAGAAAACATCTGATCGTCGGTTGGCAGCAACCAAATTAAATCTCAAGTATTTGTTTCGGTTTCTGCTGCAAATGTACTGAATTCGGTTTCGGTAGCTAGAAAAATTATGATTTTCGGTTTCAGTTGCTATTGTAATAAATTCGGTTTCGGTTTCCGTTGTACGTGGAAACAAGGCTTTACAACTGTGCACACAAAAGTTGGCAAGTGTAATGCATAACTTTTACTGTAGCGATAATGCATACTGTGGCCAGGCCTCATTATGCTGTGTGCCACTGGGCACTTGTGCAGAGCATAAAATGGGACTACCACCGGCACTCTGATACGCAAAAGCTTAAGAAGCTCTTGTTAGCAATTGCACGATCTGAATATATAAAACGTATGTTTTGTTACTTATTTCGAAAATACGACATCTAATGACAACTTTTAACACTAAATTTTCGATCTCATATGCAAGTGAAACCGGTTTGAGATTGAAAGTGAGTGAGACGAATTTAAAGGAGGGTTTACAATGTTAGCTTGAGATTGGAAAATGTTTGGTTCCTGTCTGACACACATATTTTTCACATAAGTTCGTCTCACTCACTTTCAATCTGTAACCGGTCTCACTAGCATCTCAGCTTGGAATGGAAAAAAGCTATTCGAAAATTTAGTTTTAAAAGCTATTAATAGATGTCGGATGTTCGAAATAAGTAACATGTGCTTGAAAGCTCCAAAGTTTTTACCTCTTTATACTCGATACCGAAGGTAAAGAGCATATTGGGTTTGTGCAATGTCCGTCATGGTATCTGTCCGTCTGTATGAACGCAACTTTTTTCCACACCCTTTAAACTAGAGACTTGAAACTTTGCAAATGTCTTTATCTATGGCATAATATATTAAAGTGTCAAGATTGAAGATCTACAATAACTAGGGGGCTGGCAAATCGATAAGTTCGATAACTCAAAATCGATTAATCCACCTATTTCACACGCCCTTAAAGCTAGAACTACCAAAACTGAAGAGAAGATAGTTACTAACAACCCGCAAAATTTTGCATCAAAAATTTAGGAGCCACGCCCACCCATTCCGCCTCAGCCGCCCCGCGGCTTTAAAACAGAAATGCATATATCTTCAACAGATTTTGAGCTAGAGCCACCAAATTTAATGCCAATTTAGGTGATGACAACTCTCAAACAAACGCAACAAAATTGGGATGCCACGCGTATCAATACTGCCCTAGCCGCCCCCAACTACCCCAACGCTTTGTTAAAAACGGTAATGCGTGTATCATCCAAAGTGTTTGAGCTAGAATCACCAAATTTGGTAGGAAAATAACTGTTAACGACCCCCGAAAAATTGCGTCAAAATTTTGGAGCCACGTTCACCCGTCCCCCAACCCCTCCGCAGTTAACAAAAGAGAAATGCCTTAATCTTGCACAGCCTTTGAGCTAAAGCCACCAAATTTGGTGTCAATATTGTTGATTAAGAAACCAAAAAAACTAGATGCCGCCCCAATCCATACCGCCCCCAGCCACCCATCCACCAAATTATACTAACTTTGAGCTAGAGTCACCAAATTTGGTAGAAAGATAGCAATTGACATATACATACCCCTGCCGTATCCGCACCCCATTGCAATCAGGTCTCTTTTAATCTGTTTTATTACTGGTATCGAGTATACCGCAGTCGGGTGCGTCCGACTGCAGTGTATTTTAATGCTTTATGATATACAATGTGCTTGGTTTTTTTTTTTGATGTGTTAACATCTATACGCACGGGTATCTATTTCTGCCATTTGAATGCAAACAATGCAGCGTGCCGTGCTGCGCTGGTCTCGACCTACGAACAAATTTAGAGTGCTGACGTGAACCGACTGAAAAATTTTATAAACATTGTTAATAAATGAAACGCCAGAAGTGTCACTGTTTAAGTTGCTATGTATTTGATTTTCACCGAACATTTATTTTACTCAGGTGATCGCGATGCGTTGTGGTTGCAGTGGTACCAAAAATATGACTGACTGTACGTTCTTGCAAAATACAAGAGTAGCCAGAATTATGTAGTAAACAAGATACAGTTAAAGTTTATGTATGGAAAAGTACTGGCTCTAACCATGCGTTTTGGTAAAGCTTTCCGAGTACATATTGTGTAAACTTGCGCTCTGCATTCGTACAAGCAAAGCTTTCACGCATACATAATAAGCCAAGCTGCGCTTTGTCTATGTACGTGTGCTTGTGGATAACAATAATAGATACTGCACCGAACTGCGTGTAAAAACAAATTATGAATAAGAATATATTTACAGGGTGTCTGGGTCCCAAACATACCGCCCCCCCTGAATGGTTGTTCAGGAAAGAGGCAGAGCAGCAACCTTTGTTATTGGGCGTTTGAAAACTCCGTGGGCGGTTTTTACTGTAACAACCCTGACCCTACCATTTTGACCAGCATGCACCTCAGGGATGCGTCCTAGGATCCATTTGGATGGTGGTAGATGGGGTTCCTTAAGAACGACCAGAGTATCGACGGTTAAGTTGTCAGTCTCCAACTGCCACTTTGTACGTTCCTGTAGAGATGTCAGATACTCCATATGCCAGCGTTTCCAAAAACTTTGAACCATCGCTTGCAATTGATTCCAGCGTTCTAATCGGTTCATGGGGATCTCAAGGTGAGAAGGTTCCGGTAGCGCAGTATATGGAGTTCCAGTCAAAAAATGAACAGGCGTGAGCGGATCGAGAGTATTATCCCCTGATGGGCAAAGAGGGCGTGAATTGAGGATGGCTTCAATCTGCGTCAAGACTGTAGAAAGCTCTTCAAACGTTAAAGCTTGTGTTCCCACCACACGTCGCAAATGTAGTTTAACTGATCGAACTCCCGCTTCCCATACACCCCCAAAATGTGGTGCAGAAGGTGGTATGAAGTGCCAAGTAATTCCTTCGTTGGCGAAAAAATTGGCTAACTCTTCATCTCCAGTTTGCTTTATGGCCAAAAGCCGCATATCATCTAATAACCGTTTACTGCCATGAAAGGTGGTTCCGTTATCTGAGTAGAGATCGGTTGGCCTGGATCGGCGGGCAATGAACCGTTGAAATGCTGCGATAAAGGCCTTTGTAGTTAAGTCGCTTACCACTTCAATATGAAGTGCCTTAGTTGTTAGAGTGCCGTGGTGGTGCTGATAACCAGTGTGGCACTATCTCTGAATCTGTCCAGCAGTTGGTGCTGTAAGTAGGAATTGTTAATGACGTTTTGATTATGGTCAGTAAACGGGTAAGGAGCAGAGCAGCATTCAGTTACAATCGTGGAATGGAGACTGGCTTGAGTGGGGCTACTCTTGTTTTCGCGGCGACAAGAGTGATGTGGAAACGATCTCCAATTGCAACCCGACTGTAGACTACAGCTCCATAGGCATGCATAGATGCATCAGCGAATCCGTGCAGTTGAATTTGTTGAAATGGCGAAGCAATATATCGGGGTACTTGGCAGCTTGTTAGCGAAGGTAAATCTTCAACTAACGCTCTCCAGCAAGAGCTCAAAGCTTGAGGAATCGGGTCATCCCACTGCATTACGGAGGTCCAACTTTCTTGAAATACAAGTTTAAGTAATACTTTGGTTGGAGCTGCCAGACCAAGCGGGTCGTATATTTTGGAAAGTTGTGATAATAATTCTCGTTTTGTAAGAATATTACTCGTATCAAAATCCGTTGTTTTAATGAACATCACATCTCGATCTGGATTCCACTGAATCCCGAGGATCTTGACAGGGGTTCCCTCGATCGACCCGTTGTCCAGTTGTATAGAGTCGTAACATCGATCTTCATAAGGTACCGATTGCAGAAGGCGCCAACAGTTGGAACTCCATTTCCGTAACCTAAACTTCGCCTGGTTTAACAGACCAACCAGCTCAGTTTTCAGTACCATAAGATCATCGGTTGAGTCGCATCCAGTTAGGATGTCATCTACATAAGCGTCATTGGTTAACGCGTGTGCTGCTTTAGGATACTCTAGGCAATGATCTTCAGCTAACTGCTTTAAGACTCGAACGGCCAGATATGGAGAGGGTGCTAGACCATAGGTAACCGTTAACAGGCGAAAATGAAGTAGTGGCTCATTCTCATTCTTTCGCCAAACAATTCTTTGAAAATTTGTGTGGGGCTTATAGACCTGAATACCTCGAAACATCTTTTCAATATCGGCGCATAAGACATAGCGGTACTGTCGGAAACGTAAGCACACTCCAATAAGGTCACGCTGAATTGGTGGACCAATATGAAGTCTCTCGTTGAGTGAAATCCCAGAGCTGTCCCTAACAGATCCATCGAAAACTACCCGACATTTGGTAGTTAGGCTATCCAGTTTCATAACAGCATGATGCGGCAAATATACGCAAGTCTCAGAAAGTTCCTCAACTTGAGTTGCTGAGAGCTGTTCGATATGACCTCGTTGCAGGTATTCATCCAAAAAACTCGTGTATTGCTGTTTAAGTTCCGGGCTTCGACGGAATTTACGTTCTAATGAGACCATGCGATTGGTTGCCTGTGGTAGAGTTGAAGCAAAGGGTGGCGCTTCGTCCTTGAAAGGATACTCGACAATATACACTCCGTCTTTGGAGCGCTTATGGGTGGACACAAAATGACATTCTGTTGGATCACTGGCATCTAAGAGTGCCTGACTGGGTTGAATACCATCCATCTCCATAAAAGATCTAACCATATTGTCAAGGTCTGCGTGATGTGTGACTGCAGGAACTATTGGTTCATCAATGACCGTGTAAGAACCTGCAAAAGTCGCCGGCAAGAAATCCACACAATAATCTTTCCCCGATTCTAACATCCGAGCTATCTGTTCCAACAGCTTGTGTGCCTATTAAGCCTACCGAAGGTACACCTGGGGCTCACAAGCCTGTTGTTGTTGTGCCTTTGAAAAAATTTATTTTCGTGTCTATGCTAGCATCCGACACTTCGTTGGATGATGTTAGTGCCTACATTAAAAGTAAGATTGACTCACCACTTATAACTGTTGAAAAGTTTAAGTTTAAACAAGCCCGTCCCATATCTTCTTTCAAATTGAGTGTTCCGCCCGAACTTTTCTCGACAATTTGTTCTGGAAAGTTTTGGCCACCGCAGCTTATTGTAAAGGAGTATGTGAATAGGCGTAAAATTAATAATAACGATAGTAGGTTCAGTAGTGCACCAACTGCTAGCCACCCCATTGCCTCAACTTCGGCGGCAAAAAACTAACAAAAGTAGTTAGCTTGGCCTATCAAAATGTTCGAGGCCTTAACACTAAACTTTCTAAACTATATGTAAACAGCTTATCCTTTGATTCTCAGATAGTTGCACTGACAGAAACCTGGTTAAAACCTGATATATGTGATTATTCCGTTTTCCCTAATAAGTATAACCTGTACAGATGCGATCGCGCCTCCCGCAAGGGGGGCGGTGTTCTCATTGCTGTTGATTCTTGTATTTCCTCTGAACAGATTCAATCTCATGATCATCCGGATATTGTGTTCATATGTGTTAAAATATTATTTAGAGGCCGCTCACTATTTATTACTTGTTCATGTATTCCTCCCAATTCTGATATTAACATTTACATATCCCATCTGAATGCCCTGCAGCTTGTGTCGTCGTTGTTGACGGATGTGGATCAACTTATAGTGGTTGGTGATTTTAATTTGCCAAATGTTGTATGGTCTGTGAATGACACATCTTCGGCGCAATTACCGGCCACTTCTAATGATTTTATCGACGGTCTTTTAGAGTTAGGCCTATCACAAGTTAACAGGGTGCATAACAGTAGTAATAAAATGTTAGATTTGATATTCGTTTCTGATTCTGATTGTAGTAATGTTAGTAGAGTATCCCCTCTTGTGCTTCCTGAAGATACCTACCATCCAACTTTAGAACTTTCATTTGAACTTTTTAACCTTAGATCAACAACTAACAATTGTTTAAAGACCCGATGTTTTCGTAAAACTAACTTTACTAAATTGAATGACCTTCTTCAGCATACTGATTGGTCTCAACTCTATTCTTGTACTGATATAGAAACTGCCATTGCCATTTTTTACAGGACTTTGAGTTCGTATTTGGATTTATGTGTTCCCCTCACTGTTCCTTTAAGTGAAAATAAACCACCTTGGTTTACGAGGGAACTATCAAAATTAAAAAACGTGAAAACAAGATCCTATAAAAAATTTAAAAGATCTGGAAATACTTTAGATTTATCCTCGTATAGAATTGCAAAGTCAAATTTTATTTCCGTAAACACTATTTGTTATAACAATTATCTCAATCGTTGCAGATCAAACTTTTCCCGAGATCCGAAACAGTTTTTTAAATTTGTTAACTCTAAACGTAAATCTTCTTGCTTGCCATCCTCGGTTTACCTTGATAATACAAAAGCAAATTCTGATCAGGCAGTGGCCGATCTCTTTGCTGAGTATTTTCAATCCGTATACTCATCGAGTTCATATAGTTGCAATAATTCCTATCCTTTTCAAGTTCAAGCGTCAAACTGCATTTATGTCCCAGTTATAACTGAGTGTACGTTGCTAGGCGACCTTAACTCTATCAAACCCGGCTTCTTGCCTGGTCCTGACGGAGTGCCAGGTTGTATACTTAGATATTGTGCGGACTCACTTTGTAAACCCTTACACAAATTATTTAACTTGTCAGTTGACTCAGCTGTGTTTCCTGGTATATGGAAGGAATCTTTTATTATTCCACTTCATAAAAATTCTTCTAAGCCCAACGTTAAAAACTATAGGGGAATATCTAAGCTGTCTGCCATTCCGAAAATCTTTGAAAAAATTATATGCTCCCAATTGCAGCACATATGTAGTTCAATTTTATCCCCATATCAACACGGTTTTGTTAGGCGAAGATCTACTACCACCAACCTTCTTGAGTTTACCTCACTTGTTATCAAAGGGTTTCAGGACAAAATGCAAACTGACGTCGTTTACACAGATTTTAGTAAGGCATTTGATTCTGTTAGTCATTCTTTGTTGCTTCAAAAATTAAATATTATTGGATTTCCAGCAAAACTCCTGTCGTGGCTTTCTGAGTACTTGTGTGGCCGAACACAAAAAGTAGTTTTTAAATCTTCTGTATCCAAATCTATTTTTGTTACCTCTGGTGTTCCTCACATGGAGTCACATGGGACCATTGCTATTTAATCTATTTATTAACGATCTTCCTGCTGTTATTTCTAACTCTCGTGTTTATATGTTTGCTGATGATGTAAAACTATGTTTCACCTATAATGATGATTCTCTATGTAACTTACTACAGTCGGACTTGGGAGCACTGTCGGCTTGGTGCCGTTATAACTTACTTAATTTAAATTGTTCAAAATGTAAAATTATGACTTTTTGTAGAGGTACCCCACATACTGCTCACTACGTGCTTGATGCTTCACCTCTTGTCCGCGTTTTTGAAATTAAGGATTTAGGCATCATTCTTGATAGCAAATTAAAATTTGATTCTCACATATCGTCGATGGTCAATAAGGCCATAAATGTACTTGGCTTCATCAAGCGGTGGTCAAAAGATGATGATCCCTACACCACTAAAACGCTATATACATCCCTAGTACGTCCCATCCTGGAGTATGGATCTTGTGTGTGGTCCCCGCAATACGGGATTCACCAGGATAGAATTGAATCTGTGCAGAGGAAATTTCTTCTGTTTGCGCTTAGAAGTTTTAACTGGGTTCCTGGGATAGACCTACCCCCGTATTCAAGCTTCTTCCGTATTCTTTTAATTAATCTTCCTTCCCTCTTGAACCGTAGAAATATGCATGGTGTAGTATTTATCACTAATCTACTTAATGGTGAAATCGACTCATCAGTTCTTCTAAGTCGAATAAAATTAAATGTTCCCATTAGATCCACACGTAACTTCACACCACTTAGCCTCGATCGGTGCTCGAGCAACTATTTAATTCATGAACCAATTCGTGTTATTTGTTCAGACTTTAACCTGCTTTATTCCCGTAATTCTTTGGAGACCTCAATTCCAGTACTAAAACGATCTATCCTTTCTGCCTTATCTAATCATAGCCACTAATCAATAATCTTCCACTGGTCTGATTGGGTTTTTCTGGGTTTTTCCCAATCCACGCAACAAATGTTGGACCAGTTATATTTATTTGGAATTTCCCAGAGCTTTAACGTTAACTTTTTAAATTTTTTATCTTAATTTTGAACTTTATTTCAGATATTATAATTATTTATTTTATATTATTTTATTTTAATATTATAATTATAGCTAATTTTGATTTGTCAGCTGCTCATAGCTGACATTAAATAAATAAATAAATAAATAATAAATACATAAATAAAAAAACTGATATTGAAATTAAAAATAATCGATTACAAAAATGGTGATATGAAACAACTTAGACACAGTAGCTTGTTACCCAACTCAATAAGAGCTCTCATTGTCGGACCTTCTAATTGCGGAAAAACCAATGTAATGATTAGTTGGATTTCAACAGTTATAAGCATTTGCGAGGTCCAGCAAGAAATAAAAACTTTACTTATGATGTGTTAACATCTATAGGCACGGGTATCTATTTCTGCCATTTGAATACATGCTAACAATGCAGCGTGCCGTGCTGCGCTGGTCTCGACCTACGAACAAATTTAGAGTGCTGTCTTGGACCGACTGAAAAGTTTCATATACATATTCATCTGAGTATGATTGTATTGGTGTAGCGGCAGAGAATAACTGTAAATACAAATTTTAGAGTTTTGCCTCAATCTGCTTGATACAGTCCAAGTTGGAAGGGTAGTATAAACTTAATATGAACTTTGTGCAATTGAATAGCAAAACTTGAGATTCTTAAATATAATTTCACTTCTAAATGTTTTTTTATATTCTAGCATTGTTTATTGTTTATATTCTAGCGTAAACCATAAATATATTAAAATCATGTATTAAAGTTTTCATTGAAAATCATTGAATGTTGCTTCAAGGGGTATTTTATCTTTGTGCAATTTGTGCGTCTCAGCTACGACAAGCCAGGACGTTGGTGTTTTGTTCAGTTTCCCTTTGCGTTCAGCGGCCCGTCGATGAAAGGAGTGGCGGCGGACAGCAAGAACGGTATAATGTTGTTGGTACATATTGTATGCAAGTGCGTTTGAAACATACATATATTTCTTGCTGTGCCTGCTTATCGAGGTTTTTGTTATTTTTGATATTTTTCCTTTTTCTGTGCAGCGGCAATCGCGCGCTTACATTTACATATGTACCAATGCACTACTGAATACACTTTCGTAATTTGTGTACATCTTTGCATAGCTGGATTGTTAGAAAGTGTCCTAGGGTAAAAATTGGGAAGAGTATGTATGATCAGCAATAGCAAAACTGATATTTGACTGCCTTGAAAGACAAAATCTTGTTTTCTTACTCAAGCGCAATTATGGGGGAAGAAAAATAGTTTTGTTGACAAGTGCTTGCAGTTTTTAGCTAAAGTTACTTGGTTGGCTAGGTGCATATCAGTTGCTAGTCCAAGTGTTTTGTGGGGTAGGACAGGTATCAAAAGGTCATAGAATACGTAAGGCAGGCAAGCTATCGTTCATATCCAAGAATCTTATTTATTGCAAAAATTAACAGGCTTCTGCAAATACTTCTCCTGTATTTATTTGTTGGTATGTTTCTTTGTTTGTGTGTTTTAATCGTAGTTAAATGTTATGAAATAACAGAAGTTAGCAGCAGGTGGTTTTGTTGAGTTAGAAGTTCTAACTGAAAACAACCAAAATCAACAATAAAGACTTCTCTCTCTTTTTATCTTCCAAGGCAGTCAAATATCACTTTTGCTGCTGCTCATCATACATAGGTTAGGTTAGGTTAGAGCGCTAGTGAGCAGTTTGAGACAAAAAAAAAAAAAAAAAAAAAAAAACCCCCCACTCACGTAGGCCATGTATTGGCCCATTGTGATGCCGCGTCTTGGACATAGTCCACAGACACCGTCTACCCAGACGTAGAGTGTGTTACACCGTTTACGAGGGCGTTGTCCCAGCCCGAGGCTCGAATAAAAGACAGGATATTTTTCGGTTTAGTGTCCGCCAGTTGAGAGAGGTCCGATAAGAAGAAAGAACCAAGGTATCGCTTTCTGTTCTTGCAGAGAGCTGGATAGTCGCAGAAGAGGTGGGAGACTGTTTCCTCTTCCTCCTCGTCTCGGCACCTTCTGCAGAAGTCATTGAAAGGGGCTAGAAGTCTCGCTGCGTGAGTCCCCACTAGCCAGTGCCCCGTAATGGCCCTGATTACGGCAGCACAACCTAATCTGTTTAAGTGAACAAGGCCTAAGGACCGCTTTTTACAGCGCGTTGGCCAGGTTTGCCTGGCAATCCTACCCGTGGCGGTGGTGAGTTGCCATCTCTTGTTTGCTTCAAGTTCGAAGTGCGATCGGACTCTTAGCTTGCAGCTGGCCATGGGGATACCCATGCTCTCCTTGCCTGTGAGGAGAGGCACGGTAGTACCATGCCAGCTCGTCTGCTTTGTCGTTGCCCTCGATGCCTTTATGTCCGGGCACCCATATGAGGTGTATTTCGAACTGCTCGGCCATCTCCTTCAGAGATCTGCGGCAGTTTGTGACAGATATCGAGTTAGATGATATCGCCTTGAGAGATTTGATAGCAGCCTGGCTATCAGAAAATATGCAGATTCTGGCTGCAGAGCAATTTATTTCGGATATGCAGGAGAGTGCTTCGTGAATTGCAGCGATTTCAGCTTGAAACACACTGCAATGGTCAGGGAGGCTGAAAGATTTGTTAATGGATAGCTCATCGCAAAAGACGCCGCCCCCTACCCGGTCGTCTAGCTTAGAGCCATCAGTGTAAATTTTTATTGAGTTTGTCGGCCCTGGCGTGCCTGAGCACCAATCGTCCCTGGAGGGGATAAGTGTATGGAATGGAGTTTTGGGGAATTCCTGAGGACGGCAAATGTCCGTGTTTTTGGGAATAAGTGGGTTTCCCACAAGAACCTTAAAGTGTCCGTAAGTCTGTTCGGACCACTGCTTTGTTTCTCTCATGCGTAGGGCAGAGAGAGTTGCTAGTAGCTTCCCCATTTGGTCTATTGGTAGAAGATTAAGTATGTTGTCAAGAGCTTCAGTTGGGGTCGTACTGAGGGCTCCTGTTGTGGTCAGTCCAGCGGCACGCTGTACCTTGCCAAGCTTGTGGACTAATTTCTTCTTTGATAGAGCTGGCCACCATACCGACACTCTGTACAGTAGGATAGGCCTTACGATGGCTGTGTACAGCCAGAGGGTGATGTGAGGTGCCATTGTTTTGTTGTTTTGACTATTCATAATTTGGTCCCACGAGTAGACGGGCGTGGACAGTCACCCGCGGCATAGCCCGTGTACCGCGGGAAGCCTTGTTAAACTGGAGGTTGGCAGGTATCCAGAGTTCGCAAAGTAACGACTGAGCTCCCCCTCAGCCACGAGTCCCTCGGCACGATGCTGTTCCACCTTGGACTGGGGTAATTTTAAAGAGTTTTCTTCTCTCGCCCGACTACTATTCGTCAGCACCCTTGGCAGAGACATGACCTTACCAAGGGCCTGCTTCCAGCCGCCCTCGCGTGGAGAGTGTAGTCGCACTACCAGTTGTGAGTTCCAAGGACGGCATGCACCGCACAGGCGCGCACTCATAATGGCGATATGAGTGCGTTCCCCCACAGCGCGTGTTATTCCCCTTGTTTCTCCAACTGGCTGACGGCCCTCATCATACATACTCTTCCCAGTTTTTCCTTTATGACACTTTCTAACAGCCCTTGCTATACAATAATGCAAAGATGTACACAATTTAGGAAAGTGTATTCAGCGATGCATTTGTAAAGGTCATTTGCCGAAAACTCGGAATAAAGTAAAGTAGAATAAAAAAAATAGACAGAGAAACTGGAGAATGGAAAACTAAATTCAATAAACTATTCTTTTCTTTTTTATGCTATAATATAGCAATCAAACATGTACAAACGGCTGTTAACACATCGCTCGTGAGTTCTAACACTCATTAGTTTTTTTTTTTTTGATAAACGACCCTTGAGCGTTTTGAACGCTTGCCTTATATGTAAGTTTAATGTAAATGCGCTTATTAACATCGTCTGCTTTGATAGCATCTGAAAATTTAAAGCAATTAGTATATTTTGAATATTATGTAAATGTATATGTAAATGTATTTTTTTAATATTTATAATATTATAATGTTAATGTTTGTTTTACTTAATACAGTTTTTAATAATAATACTTTCCTGTATTGTTCCACTTTTAATACTTTTTGCCAGCTCTGTAAATCTTTTAACACGCGGCAAAGAACACTTCTGCACGCAGATGTATGTATATATTAATGATCTTCTTCTTACTCATTCGACGAAACGTACTAGCACATAGACAAGATTTTCGAATTTACTTCTCGAACGCACTAACAAAGACAAGATTGCGGAATTTACTTCACGAACGCTTCGCGTCGCTTCGAACTCATAGCGCAAAGTAGAGGTACATTTTTCCAGCTTACAACTGTGCATACAAAAGTTGGCAAGTGTAATGCATAACTTTTACTGTAGCGATAATGCATACTGTGGCCAGGCCTCATTATGCTGTGCGCCACTGGGTAGAGGTGTAAGTTCTCTTATCCTATACTCTGCGATTGTTTGCTAATTGTTTCTTCATTTTCTTGCACATAACCTAACTTGATTTAATAATTACTTTACATATCTTTCTTTTATATTTGCAATTTAAAATAGTTTTAGCTTTCACTTAAATTTTATGCGGAGATACGAAAACTTTAATTTTTATATATTTTCTGGCGTCTCGACACCACTTGCAATTTACGTTAACTTTTGGTTAATCACATTTACATCAGTACAACAAAAAAAAAATATTCAAAATATTACAACATTAAATTACACTTGTTTATATTAAATATTTATCTCTCTCTTTGCTTATAATTGTGCTGGTATATTACGTAACCTTTGTGGGGTTAGGTTCGTTTGGCACTAAATCACCTATTAATAACCACAGAAAGCACAAACTAACGAATCCACTTCGCAATTGATGTAGATGTTTAGAACATTATAATCTTTAAGTTTTGCGGGTCCACATAATTCCTTCATTGCGGCAACTTCCTCGCGTGGTGGATGCTCTGCGTGCGAATTCAACTCCGGACTGGTGTAGAAGCCCAATTTGTACATGCGGGAGCGGTAGATTAAAAGAGCGATTGGTGGCTGTAGGCGTTGGGGACAGCTGATCCGTTCATGCACATATGGAATTGCACTTTATTCGGTAGAAATAAATAAATCGAAATTGTATATTAAAGCTTGACGTCATTTATTTCTTTATATTTTTGCCCAAAGATTTATCCATCATAGATGCCTTTTTGGGTTTGCAGCCTTTAATGCTTATACAAAGTTAAAAATATTACACTTGATTTAAATTTTTCCTTTACGCTTTATTCACCAATAACAATATTTCTTTTATAAAACTACTCATGTCAGCAGTTAAATTATACTTGGTTCATTACTGAGTCTCGAGGCCAGTACATGAGTAAGAGCTATCACAGATTGGTTAATTGGCGCCAAACGAATAATTATCAACAATAAGGATAATCATCAACAATAAGAACAATCATCAAAGCGAAGCGGATATAGCATCAAATAAATAGCTAAAAACCACATATTTTTCTTAATCTGGCCAGCAAAGTATGAGGTATCAGTTGACTTGTGAGCAAGAATTTGCGCCTTATCTCAGTAAAAGTTTTAGTGTTTAACTGATGAGCGGTACTGACAGTGATTTTTAAGGTGACTGAATTGAATCTAACAGACGTGACGGTAACGAAAATGTTTTCTTTCTTGGAACTTCTTCACGCAGCAAATAGTGTATTAGACCAATAGATAGATAGACACCCCTGTAACTGCCTCTTTGCAGGCCTAAACAGTGGCTTATGATACACGAGGACAAGCATTAAGAAGTGATTTTACACGCCATATCGACAAAATTGCGAGTCAATTAAGAAACACACATCTTGCCCTTCCGGTCGTTGTAGTTTACAAAGAAGTAGAAATAAGAGACGAAGTTTGAAACGAGCCCTTAGACGCGGTCGAGTGGAGTTAAGTGGCGTGCAGGAACTTTATGTGTTGTGGCGACAAGCAGCTAAAGCTGCGTATAACGTGTTTGAGAGACACAAAGGTAGTTCTAGGCATTACCAAGCGGTCTTTATTATAAGGAGCAAGATACGCGGTGCCACCGACGCGATACTCGCGTCCTTTAACACACCTTTGAATGTAGAAGCTATAGTAAGCAGGTTGGATTTCACCTACATTTACTAACGGCCAATTCACGTTATTGAACAGGATCTAGGTAGTCTTAGACAAAGTAGCATGCCAATACTGAAATACTACGACGAAGTTGAAAAAAATTGACCTTGTTAAGGAACAAAGCTAACATGTTAAACGATAGTATATTCGCCCTAGGCTTATGTGAGAAGTTCAGGGGTGATGCTTTGAGAGTTTTAATTTCTGGACTTAAGCGAAACTTAACATATGTACTGTTCGCTGCGCATCCACCCGATTTACATACAGACTAAGCATCAGCACAGGAGATTGCATCGAACCATGATAGATACAACTTTGCTTCAAATTACGATAGAGGCCAAGAGGAAAAGACTCAAAAGGGGGACCAGAGGAATTAGAAAGGCAGCGCAAGGACGGTGGCTTTTAGCAAAACTACCAAAGCCATTCAAAGACCCCGCAGCTTAAACAGCGGTCACAACGACAAGGCGACCAGCCGCAGGGAATGACTAACAGGGAATATATGCCAGAACCAATGGAAGAAGACCCTTCTCTATCTAAATTCCATCAGCCCTCGTCTGCCAACACAATGGTTCCGGTAGAAGTGGTCGTGATACCAATCAGGCTGCGAACGCACGGACGGACCAAGGCGACAGCGGCTTAACCACGTCGCCACGAACGATGTCAGCTATAGTGAGGCTGCCACTGAAGCGGCAAACGAAACCGACAGCGAAAATGATCAGGAGTACGAAAGCAACGCGGTGAATTTTTTAGGGGAAGGTCCCTGGTGCCCTTCGTTAAGCGAACAGTAGCTGGGGTAAGCATGCGTTTTTTGATCGACACAAGAGCATCTAAGAAATACGTTCGTCCTTTCAACAAGGCGTGGTACCAGTTGATTCTCCGTTTGCCATACACTCTATTCATGGCTCAAATAAAATAACAAGAAATGTTTGTAAAAAATTTTCGATATAAATACCCCTTTCTTTTTGCTAGATTACTTATTGACCTTGACTTGCTGACGCAAGCGGGAGCTGTCCTATCTTTGAAGAAAAACGAAATTATTATTGGTTCTGAGCCCCAAGCGATTCTGTTCCAGGAGTGCACCAATGTTAGCCTGACTTAAGTGGTTGATAGTGATTTCCCAGGGCATGTCAAAACGTTCTTTTTAAAAGTCCGTAAAAGGAGCAAAGTTATCGCAGATCCCGACCAGGCTCTGCCGTACAACATTTCACTTGTAGCGACCATAACAACTGAAGACAGTGAACCAGTTTACTCCGAGTAGTACCCTTACCCAATGGGTGTGGCAGGTTTTGTCGATTTAGAGGTTTTGTCCTCTTGGACGAATTCATAAAAAAGTCAAGATTGCCATACAATAACCAGATCTGGGTGGTAGACAAAAAGGCATCGATGAAAATGGCAATAAGAAGACGTGACTAGTGATCGACTTCCGAAAGCTCAATTCAAAAACAATAGCTGACAAGTAGCCCATGCCAAACATATCTATGATTTTGGCAAACCTAGGGAAACAAAATACTTCACAACGTTAGATCTGAACTCAGGGTACCACCAATTATCTTTGGCGGAACCTGACCGCGAAAAAAACTTCTTTCTCTGTAAACGGAGGAAAGTATGAGTTTTGTAGGCTCCCTTTCGGCTTAAAAATTGCAGGAAGCAGTGGCTGAACATGCTACGTCTACGTCGATGACGTCATAGTTCTTTCTAAACCCGAAACTGATCACGTCAGACACGGCGATTGGGTGTTGAAAAATCTGTATGAGGCCAACATGAGGTTTGCCAAAGAAAAGTCACAGCTTTTCAAAACTAGCCTAGAATACCTTGGTGCTAGAGCTGACCCAAAAAAAACTAAGATGATTCAGCAATATCCCGAGCCGAAGACACTTTTTGAAGTTAGGTCCTTCGTAGGTCGCCCAAGTTATTACAGGTGCTTCATCAAGGATTTTGCAGCAATTGCAAAACCTGTGCCCGACATTCAAAAGGGGGCAAATGGGACCGTTAGTAAACATATGTCAAAAACGACTCCAGTGTCCTTTAACGAAGGCCAGAGCCACGCGTTTGAAAAACTCAATAGTGTACTAGCGTCACAGCACGTACTACTAATGTATCCAGATTTCAAAATAGCATTCGATCTTATGACCGATGCTTCAGCCTATGGTATTGGGCCTGTCCTTTCCTAGATTGGTCATCCGATCACCATGATTTCCCAAAGCTTCAAAGAAAAAGAGGTAAATTACACTACCAATGATCGTGAACTCTTAGCAGTCGTATGGGCTTTAGGAAAACTCCAACAATATATTTACGGGGTAAAAGAATTTATCGATTTTTCTGACCACCAGCCTTTGCGGGGCGGAAACAAATCCAAATGCGAAAATGAAAGGATGGAAGGCCCGCATTGATGAAACCAGTGCAAAACTATTTTACAGACCAGGCAAGGAGAACCACAACGCTGATGCCTTGTCTCGGCAGAATGTAAACGCTCTTGACAAAAGTGCCCCTGAGTCACAAATAGTTACGATGCATAGCATTAGCCACCACAACCGATAAGCCAGTAAACTGGTTTAGGAACCAAATCATTCTAAAAGAGAATCGGTCCCCCTTGAAAAGAAATTTTGTCATCTTTGGCACAAAAGCCCGACATGTCATAAGTTTCACAGACTTAGCATCGCTCCTTAAAAGAATAAAAGAGGTAGTTATCCCCACTGTCCTGAATGCAATTTATTGCGATCTCCGCACTTAGGCCCAAATTCAGGACAATCTGGTCAGACATTTCCCTACAACGAAATTTCAGTATTGTAAGAAATTCGTTACAAACATCCTTAACAGTAACGAGGTGGTGGAAATTATGAGTGAAGAAGCAGTTTATAACTGACTACTACTTTCCCAAGATGACAAACATAGCGAATGAGGTTTCTTCAAACTGTACAGTTTGTCGTAAAGCAAAATAAGACAGACACCTGGTGAAGCAGGTGCTTGGCGCACCACCAGTTCCGTCGTCAGCAGGAGAAATGTTGCACAATGACATTTTTTTAACTGACTAAAAGTTTTTTCTTCCATGCAATGATAAGCTCTTTAAATTCGTTGTGCTACAACCCGTACAACCGAGGACATTAAAATCCCTTTAGTACAGCTAATGAAGGTCTTTCCGCATGCAAAGCAGATATATTGCGACAACGAGCCTTCACTAAATTCCGCAACAATCAAGACCCTCTTGTCAAATAGCTTCGGGATCCCAATGGTCAATGCAGCACAGGTTGAGAGTTTTCATAGTACGTTACTAGAAATAGTAAGATGCTTAAAGCTGGAAAAGGGTATAAGTGACACCACTAATCTCATAGTACACGCCAGGGTGCATTATAGCAGATCTATTCATTCGGTCGCGAAAGAGAAACCGGTGGACGTCCTACTCGCATTACCCTCAAAGACCCACCAGAAGGTAAAAAGCAGGGTACAGGAAGCTCAAGACAACCATAATATCAGGGTAAACAAGAAAAGACGGAACAGGGCCTTTAGGGTAGGGCAAAAGGTCTTAGAAAAGACGAAAAGGCGGCAAGGAAATAAACTGACTCCTTTGTACATGGAAGCAAAGATAGAAGCAGAGATGGGGACAACAGTCCTCACTGAGGGAGGGCGGTCCATAAGGATAACCTTCGTTAGCTTAAGCGTCGAGAAGTACCAAGTTAAGCCATGTCATTAACATATTTTATTTTAGGTTCTCCTTGGTAATACTTTCACTTCTCGCAATCGCCACAGGCCGCATTACGGACTATTTCTTTTTGTAGAATTTCCTTTTGTTGATTGAAATGTGTATTTATAATATAGATATCGATTGTGTATGTACATATGTATGTATTTCTGTAATAAATATATAATATGGTAATTAATCATTTCTGAATTAACCTTCGTTATTAGTGGTCTATGATATGAAAAATAAGTAACATAGCTAATTCTTTGTAGATATGTAAAATGCCTAGTGAAAACAGCATCAATGCATGTATTGTTTCTTGTCGTAGAAATTATGTTATAGTAGTGTATCATAATTCCGTTCTGCGATCACTTCAAATAGGCCAGCAGCTTTATGACTATAGGCCATCAAATGCTACTAAAGGAAATGACGAATATCCTTTTGGCTTGTCCCTGGTGTAATGTAAACAGCAACGATTAAAAAGCTGTTTGCTTCAATTGAACATATATCTCCAATAGATTCATAGGTGGAACTAATATGCCTTATTGGCTGCGTATTGAATTTTAAGAGATTGTAATTTTTTGACTGAAGGTGTATTGCTGCTTCATTTTGATAGATAGCTACTCCTCCGGATCTGATTGCATTTCGTTTGAATTTGGATAAATGTTTAAAGCCTGTAAGGGTTTGGTCATTTTTATTTTCTAGCCATGTTCCGGTAAGTAATAGAATTTGTGCATTTGACACGATCGTATCTGTAGAAATATCCATTAAATGGGCTTATAAGCTACATTGGCATTTTTTTTTTTTGGCATACTGACTTGAAGCATGTTTGAAAAACCATGAAAATTTCAACAAGCTCTTTTGGAAAAACATTTTTCAACATATCTCACTGGTGCCTTGCGATCATCATTTGCAAACCAAATTCTGTGGCGTACTAAGCATCAGTTAGAATTTAATCCATCATTCTTGTACGTCTTGCTTCAGTTTCTTTTAGTTCGTCCAATTGGTTGTCAGCAAGACGCTTCCGTTTTTCCCGATATTGTTGATTTGTCTCCGATCTTTGTAATCGTCTTTCTTTTTCAGTTGTAACTGGATGAATGTTATCAACATTAATTGGATGTCTAAATCTGCAATTTAGTGCACTGTTGTTTAAATTAATCATAAAATAAATCATATTTATTTGCGTTTATATTGGTTTATCGGTTAGTAGCAACTCGAAAAATGTTGTGCGTTTCTACTTCGGTAGTAAAACGGAGTTCTGTTAATTGCATTCATTGTGATATAAAATAAACCATATTAACCTGTTCATATTATTCATTGTAACCAGATATGTAATATTGTATGTAAATTTCACTCAATAGCACAATATTTTCACTTTATAGCATAATGTTATTTGATATTTTGATTTTGTTGTGTATTTTTCAAAAGCTCTTTGTCAAAATGCGACTTTAACGCCTAAAGCTCTGACTTGAAAGCTTTTATGTCAGAAGAGCTTATAAGGTCTTTTTTTCTATAGAATGTACCCCAGCCCTAAGACATATTCTTGTCAAAACGAAGTACATGAACTATTTTAAAAATATAATTCAAAATTGCGCTTACCTTTATAACCTTCAATCAAAATACGTGCAAACTAAACCTCATTTACTGTTTGTTGCGGCGCGGGCTGGATCTTCCTAGGTGTGGGTTCCGTCTTCGTTAATGGTGTAGTTTTAATGTAAAATAATTTATGCGTGTAGGCGTCTGTTTAACTTGACTTATATTTTCCAACTGGATTTCAATTCAAAACATGTTGCTAATGTAACTTACACCTAGCTTAAGAT